>CM065302.1:36386749-36986749 GCA_032871835.1 Dipteronia dyeriana
CACGCATTGGGCTCATTTTCTTGACAAATTATGCTCGTTTATGCCTAAAAATCCCTATTTATGCCTCCAACACTGCAATCCATTGAATGCCTGCAATCACTATAAAACGATCCATTAGACACCAAAATATGCTCGAGGTCAAGCTAAAGAATATGGAATTGAAGGCCAAAATGTATGACAATTTTGGTCTGATTAGTACCGTGACCTGTAAAATAATGGCCAAGACTTTAGCGAACTAGTTCCGATTGGATTTAAGGGACATCTTGTCAGAATCTCAAAGCTCTTTCTTGCCATGAAGATTAATTTTGATAATACTGTCATTGGTGTTAAGTGTATCCATGCTCTTCAAACGTGAAAACGGAAAACACGGTCCATGGCATTAAAACTGGACATGTCCAAAGCCTACGATTGAGTGAAATGGGGATTTTTTGTTCTGCTATGATGTTTAAGCTTTGTTTTTCAGATGCTTGGGTGGATAAGGTAATACAATGTGTGATATTTGTATTTTTCTACTACATTATCAATGATGAGATTTGTGTAAAACTATAGCTTTGGGAGGGCTATGACAAGGGGACCCGATGTCTCTACATCCATTCTTGATTTGTGTTACGAGACTATCTAGTTTGATTAGTAGAGAAGTAGCTTGTGAGGATCTCTCGAGTTTCAGGTGTGTTCGAATAGGCCCTATTATCTCACATTTATTCGTTACGGTTGATAGTTTACTCTTTGCCAAAGCTACTAGAAGGGTTGTAAGTTCAAGTGACTATTCATTAGTATCAAGCCAAGTTATAAATTTTAATAAATTGGCTCTTTGTGTCAACCGCTCTATGAGTAGGTCGAAAGAAACTCAATTAGCTCGTATTGTTAGGGTTGAGTTTATTAAATGCCAAGAACATTACTAGGGTCTTCCGAGCTTTACCGCTAAGAATAAAAGACAACTCTTTGAGAATATTAAAGATCGGACTTGGGACAAAATGAAATGGTGGCAAAATATGCTATTTTCAGTTGGTGGTAAAGTGGTGTTGTTGAAGGCAATAGTGCAACCTATCCCAACATATGCCATGAGTCTTTTCTGCCTTCTAAAAGGGTTAAACTTAGATATTCATCGGCTTTGTAACTGCTTTGGATGTGGGAGTACAGAGGCTGAGAGGAAGACTCATTGGTGCTCATGGCTAAGTTGTGTGATTGTAAGGAGAATGGTGGTCTGGAGTTCTAGGATTATCTCTATTTCAATTAGGCCATGTTGGCAAAACAATGTTGGAACCTAATAAAGAACCCAAATTCTTTGGCTGCTAGGGTGTAAGAAAGAAGCACTACCGGTATGTTTAGAGATGATATGATATGCTTATTGTTAATATATCTATATATATATATATATATATATATATATATATATATATATATATATATATATATATATATATATATATATCAATTCTTTGTTAAAAAATTGATATAGGGCACGGACCCCACCGGTTCTTAAGGTGGGTTCCCACCTGTATATTACCATTCAAGTAACTTCATCCAATAATAAACATTTAATGGCGCTTGACACCATCTCCCCTTAAACAAACAGTCAGGGGCAATAAAACAGACTGTTTACTAAAAAATGAGAATTCATTAGGTTTAAAACCTAAAAAAAAATATTCAGGGAGTTTTAAATTCACGTACAATTAGAGAGGAGGGAGGGGGGGTTTCGTAGTACCAATAGGTCAACAATAAAAAATATTTATGGGTGCCAATAGAGGCACCTATACAACAAGAAGATCAATAAGTTGTGTAATGATGTATTGTTTAAGTTTTGGGTTGTTCAGCATGTGTTAATATGACTTGATATCTATTGTTTTTGATTAAATTGCAAAAACTTACTATGTCATGTGTCGATGTGACACTAATTTTTTTTTTAAAGTACTACAACTTTAGAATAAGATTGTCAGGACTTGCTAAGATCAGACAATACATTTGTGGTCTGGATATCTATTTCCACAAATTGGAGAAAACTCCCCACACTTATTTCTAATGTCGAAGGAAGGTGCACAACCACATATGCTAAGAGATGACGTGACACCAAATTAAAACATGGGGTAATTGCACTAACATTCATATATTAATAAAATAAAAATTGGAAAAAAAAAAGATGTGCAGTATACATTTGGGATATAGACGACGGATTCCAAATAAAATAAAACAAAATTTAAAAAGACGAAAAAAATGGAAAAAAAATGTTGTCTTTTTTTTTTGCTCATAGATTTCATTAAAACAAGAACAAACAATACAAATTAACCAAGACATTTGTTCTGGACACACTACTCCACACAGAGGGTATGATTCCATCCAAAAATAGCCCTCCATAATAGTCAGGGCCATTGTAGAAAGTGTATGTGTGACAACATTCGTTTGTCTATAAGCAAAACCAACCAAAGATCCTTCCATATCCTGTAACCGATCTTTGATATCAGCAATATATAATCAATCCAATTTCCACGGAAACTTGAGTATCAAAATTAATCATGTTAACCACTGCCTAAGCATCCGACTCTATAACAATCGACACTAATCCATTATCTTTCGCAAAGATCAGACTTTGCAAAATTCCCAAAGCTTTTGCTATCGAAAGAGGATAATTTGAGTACTACAAGCTAGGACCACACCCAATCAATTATGTACTAGAATTGAGTTCAAATCTAAACCGATAAACTTATCCAAACCAACTAGACCATTTTTCGTTTGGTTTGAATCTGTTTGAAAAATCACATTGGTTTGATTTGGGTTGAAATATAGTCAAACTGATCCTTATTGGTTTGGTTTGACATTGAGCTTCTGTCCAAACCAAACGAAAATGCACACCCCTACTTCTTCAAGCCTAAACATCCCCACAAAGCGTGGACTGTTGTTTCAAATGAGCTCGAACAAATTTGACACAAGCAGCTAACCGGAACCTTTCTTTTTGCTAGATTGACATGCATTGGCAGCCACCCGCGAGAAGACTTCCAAAGAAAAAACAAAGTTTTCTATCTTTAGACTTTGATATAGACAAAAGTGATCAAGCATTAATTTTGATTGAATTTGATAAATGATGAGGTCATCTCCAACCCGAACAGTGTCTTTGGTGCAAAATTTACACTAAAATAGTGCAACTGTTGTACTATTTTACTATTCCATCTCCAACCCACTGCACCAAACTTTACATTAAAGAGAATATTCCCCATAATATTCCCTTTCTTTCCTTTTTTTTTTAATATTTCTACACAATTAACATTTCACCCCATAATTAACATAATATTACAATATGATAAGAAAATGGGAAATTAATACATGAAAAGAAATTAAATTCATTAGGTTAAATTATGCATTTATTATTAAAATAACTTGAACATTACATTTCAGGAAATATAAAAGAAAAAACATAAAAATAAAAGTACATATTGATCATCATCTAATTATCTGAATTAGTATATTCATCCCACAAATGATCTATTAACGTATTTCGGAGTGCAATGTGAGCGTCTTTATCCCTGATTCCTCTATGTTGAGCTAGGGATTGTTGAAATCGAGTATTTTCATCTAACACCATCTCAACTTCTGGAGTTGGTGCTTCCATATGATCCTCAATTGATGCAGTTACATCACGATCATCCGTGATTATCATGTTGTGCATAATAATGCACATAGTCATTATATCATGTAAAATATGTTTATGCCAAAAACGTGCCGGTCCTGCCACAATTGCAAATCATGATTGGAGAACTCCAAATGCACGTTCTACGTCTTTTCTACAGGCTTATTGTTTCTTTGCAAATAAAAAAAAATTGGGGCCACGTGGATCGTGAATAGTTTGTACAAGCGTAGACCATTTTGGGTATATACCATCAACTAAATAATAACCCATATTATATTATTTTCCTTGAATGACATAATGAGCTGGAGGAGCAATACCTTGAGTAAGGTTGGAAAAAAGATGGGATGCCTCCAACACATTAATATCATTGTTCGTACCAGGCAAACCAAAATATGCATGCCATATCCACATATCATAAGCAGCTACAACCTCTAAAATAATAGTTGGGGATCTACTACGACCTGCATATTGCCCTGCCCAAGCCGTTGGACAATTTTTTCACTTCCAGTGCATACAATCTAGACTACCTAGCATTCCTAGAAAACCACGATCTTTACCAATACGAAGTAGTCTTGTAACGTCAGTAGCGTTAGGTGATCTAAGATACTCACCTGTAAATTCCTCCACAACAACACGATAAAATCTCTTCAAACTCTCAATTGTTGTGGACTCTCCTATTTTAATATAATCGTCAGTAGCATCTGCTGGACAACCTTCTGCCGACATCCGAAATACTGCTGTTATTTTCTGAAGCGCGGATAAACCCAGTCTACCCACACTATCTCTTCGTTGTATAAAGTAGTTGTCACGAGCTTCTACTTTTTCAACAATATGAAGGAATAAACTCCTACCCATTCGAAAGCGTTGACGGAACATTTGATCGTTGTATCGGGGGTTCTCGGTAAAATAGTCGTAGAACAAACGACGATCAACACTTTCCCAGTCTCGATTGATCACTATATGACCAGGAATTGAGCCTCCACATGGCACTGGATTATTTTGTTGATTGAGATACTGAGCCATGGCCTGTTGGAATTGTCCATATTGGGCAAGCATTTGTTCTTCTTCTACATCCATCACACCAAGAGTTGCCAAAATTTCCTCTTCCTCTTCGTCGGAAGATGAAGATGAAGATGACAAATTAGATAGATCTCCAATATTGAAATTCATGTTTTTCTTGGAGTTTAATTGAATGAGTTTTAGCAGACTCTGGTGTAAGCTATTTATCTTTGTCCATATGGCTGACAGTAATTGCAAACCCACATGGAAAAAGTATAAACGGTCAAAAAAATATCTAGCAATAATTTGATTCAAGGAATTTGATCTTCGTTTTTCCCAAAATAGGAAGATAAGATATCTAAGTAGGTAAATGTTAACCATTGGATGGATTGCATCACCATCTGAATCGTATGATTCAATCTCTAAAAAAATATCTTCTCTTTGTCCATGTGACTGACAATAATTGCAAGCCCACATGAAAAAAGTATAAATGGACAACAAAATATCTAGCAATAATTTCATTCAAGGAATCTGATCTTCGCATTTTCCAAAATATAAAGATAAGATATCTGAGTAGTTAAATGTTAACCATTAGATGGATTGTATCACCATCTGAACCGTAGGATTCAATCTCTAAAAAAAAATATTCTCTTTGTCCATGTGACTGAGAATAATTGCAAGCCCACATGGAAAAAGTATAAACGGACAAAAAAATATCTAGCAATAATTTCATTCAAGGATTCTGATATTCACATTTCCCAAGAGATGAGGATAAGAAATCTTATTTCAAATGTGAGCCATTGGATGGATTTCCTCACCATCTGAACCGTAGGATGAAATCTGAAAAGAGTACCTCCAAGTTTCTATAAATATCAACCCACACTAAATTAAACATATCCCACCAAATTTTTTATACATTCAAACTACTTTTCTCTCCAAATCACGTTTCCCTTCAAAGCACTTTTCTATTCAAGTCATTTTTCCCTTCAAATCAATGTTTCCACAAAATGTCTACGAAAAGAAGTTCTTCATACACAAATGCAAACGACACACATCTTTTTCACATATATCTTGGTTTTTCGCAAAACCCTATCATAGGTATTTACCAGTCAAAGGATATGCTCTGGACCCGAGTGGTGAATGATTACAACAATAGCAGACCATCTTTTATCACTGAACTTCGTAACAAAAGAAGTTTACAATGTCGCATGCAGACTATCCTTACTTCTATGGGAAAAATGCGAGGATGCATACGACAGATTGAAAGGCTGAAAACTAGTGGTGCCTCGGAAGCTAATATTGTGAGTATTTGTTAAAATTCAATTTGTAGAAAAAACAAATTTCATATTTGATTTTAACAATATTTTTGTATCATTTTGCAGATGAACCAAGCAAAAATTTTATTATCCCAGGATAACAAATATAAACATGGATTCAGGTTTGACCATGTGTGACCCATCCTAAAAGACATAGAAAAATTTACAGACAACGAGACAGTAACATTACCCTTTCCAATGGAAACTGGTCATTTCGTTTCATCACAAGAAGACTCTCCAACTCCAGAGTCTCTCACCACGGTATATCCTGGACTATCCCCATTTTCTTTAAATATAAGTAGTGAAGACGGTGGGGGTAGTTCATCTCGACGACCCATTGGGGTGAAGAAAACAAAATAAAAAAGGAGGGTTGAGGAACAGAATTCAACCAACTTCAATACTTTGAAAGAAACACAAGAGAAATTTTTGGAATTTTCTAATATAAACGCTATGCAGAGGGAAAGACTTAACGATATTTTAAAGAGAAAAGTGGAGTGTCGTGAAGCCAAAATTATGATAATAGATTTGAATACCATAACTGATCCAAATAAACGGGAGTTTATGAATCAACAACAATTAAAAATTGCAGCAAAACGAGCTCAGCAACAAGACAAGGGATCTCAAAATGCATCTGGGTCTTTTGGTGATTTTTTCGAAAATCTTCAAGGACCTGGAAATGGTCTTCCAGACTACTAATGGGTTCTTGTAATTTATATTTTATTTTTTCTTCATTTTATTGTATTCCAAATTGTGGTAATTTATTTTATCACTATGAAGTTTGCATTTCGTTCTTAATGTATTTTGCTTTCATTTCCGATGTATTGAATGAAGTTACTTATTTAAAAAAATTGCATTTTAAATTTGTAATTATACACTTCATTTTAGTTTATTATAAATAAACATAACAATAATAATTAATTCACAAAAAAAAATCATTAAATATTAAAAAGGACCAAATTGAAATAAATTAAATTGATTAGGGTCAAACTGTGATTGAATAAAACCTTGAACTGAAGGATATAATCAAAATACATTTTATTCAATGGGCTTAAGATGTGATTATTTAAAAGTTTTGGGTTTGAAAAAAAAAAGAAAAACAGAACAGTTTCTGTGCAAAACCACAGTGTCGCGTAATCTATTGCACGACACTGTTCACCAACGGAAGTTTTACGCAAAGAATAGCACGGGTTGGAGGCGATTTCTGATGGGTTTTGGAGATTGGTGTGATGTTTGATGATGGGTTGGAGAAGCTCTAAGAGATGTCAACATCAATTTTCAGAAAAAATATTTCCTCAAGTAGCTTGTGTGTAATTTCTATTATTATTATTATTATTATTATTATTGTTGTTGTTGTTGTTGTTGTTGTTGTTGTTGTTATTATTATTATTATAATATTAAATTGGACTGACCTAAAAGGAAAAACTATCCTAAGTGATTATATGATGAAAAATCCTATGTTGTATCCATATATATAAATGAGAGAAACAAATAATAAATAGTAACAAAGACCAAAGAGCACAAAAACCAAGGGCAAATATCCCCGACCTGAATAGTGACACTAGTGACACACATGTCAAACTAGACAAAAACTGAAAACATTAGAAAAACCGAAAAGACTCTCAACCCCTTGCAGTCATTGACAACCAACAAAGAGCAAAAAGACAGAGTGGATAACCATCAAACATCAATCTCTAACCTCAAAACATGTTTAGAAAGAGTACTTAGACTTGATTCGAAGTTTACAAAACCTAAAAGATACACCGCTGCCAATCCTACTGAACCCACCAAAGAGTTCCATAATTAAATATAGAATCATGTGTTTTAAACTTTGAACTTAAAACTGTATTTATTCGTATATATTCCTCTGTTTCTAACGTTGGAATTTCTTGTAATACTTCAAAAGAAAAAAAAAATCCTTATTTATTCTTTCAGCAAATTACTTTGCAGTCCTCAAAGTTTAGACAAACTTTAAATATTTTCTTTCGTTGTTATTTAACTATTTCGATCATTTTAAATGTCTTGAACAACATGTTAATTTCTTTTAACAATAAAGAACTCTTTTAGTCAAATTATATTATTGAATGATTTTTGGGAGCAGCAATCAATAATTTGCTTTAGTACATGTTATCAATTTCTTAACCAAGTCATGACAATACAAACAATATAAAGAATCGCTCAGTCCCGGGAACGGCAGACCTCAAATGCGAATCTGTATACACCATTTTAACATTCATTTTCTGATAGGACTATTATTTCTTAGATATTTATGAAGGGCAATTTGCTTTAAAGAATAACTATAGCACAGCAAAAACAAATTACCATAACTGACATTTTGGTGTTCACTCAGCTATTGTCTTGTTCCTTCTTGACCGGATCGGAGCTCACGATTTGAAGATTTTTTCGATACTGCTGAGATGTTAACCTTCTTTCTAATGGGGTTTTTCTCTTGCTTACCACAAACCTGTTCACTCCTTTCCGCATTGGCATTATTGATGGGAAATCTTCATCCGGGATCTCGCTCAACTCTGAGATATCCTTAATCTGAGCAACTCGTCGAAACCATCTCTCCGCTTTGGCCTCCTCAGACATATCCAACGGATCTGGTTCCTTTACCGCTGACCCCTCCAAGCTCTTTCCAGACCAGCTACTTCTGATATTCTGATTTACAGTTGGTTGGGTGGAACTCCCATCTAAATTTGTTCTCTCTTTCCCAGAATATCCACTGCTCTGTTTTTGAGTCGGTTGAGGTAAACTTCCTGCTAAATTCGTTATCTCTATACCAGAATATCTGCTATTCCAATTATCACTGCTAGTGGTGGGCTGGTTATTAAAGTTCTGCCTTGAATTTTCATTGGTTGATGTCCCATAAGTTTCACCTGTCTTCGTATCATTTAAGTTTTGTCCAGTAGGTTTTTGGTTCCAGCTTCCAGGACTACTCTGTCGATTTTCAAAATTCAGCACATCATTCATGTCAGGGACAGCTAGTCTATCAGCCTTTCCTGGCATCACAGATTTAGAAGTCTCTCCATCAGCTTTAGCTGTGAAATCTGCTGCATCTGGTTGCTGTTTGTTTGTTTTAGCGAAGTAGTCAGGTGGAAAGGGGACAAAATTAGTATTGTTGGTTTGCTCCATTGTCATTCGTCTCTTGTACATCGGTGTAGTCAGAGAACGATCTTTCTTCTTGCTAACTACAAATCGATTCTCTCCTTTACGCATAGGCATGGTCTCAGAAAAGTCCTCATCAGAAACTGCACCTGCCAAATCAGTAACATCATTCAGCTCAGTAACCCTCTTAAACCATCTCTCAGATTTTTCGGCTTGTTCATCCTTGTTCACTGGATTCTCAGCAAGCTGCAAATTGTCTCCTGAGTTATGATAATCATTGCTTCTATAAACTGTACGAATTTGCTCTCCAGTGTTTAGAGCATCATATTGGTTTTCATCTAACTCTGCCTGCATGGTCTCATCTCTCTTTACATTTTCAGGTTTCTGGACAAACATGTCTGCAGGTAATGGCACATATGGAACATATTTGGAATTGGGTTCTCCTTGGTTCTCAGTATTTCTAGACACAGAAGAAGCAGATGAACGACCAAGAATATCATCTAAACTATGTCTGACTTTCATGTCAAGGGTCTTATCTGCAGCCCCCATCTGGAGATCATTTCCGTCAGGAGTACCATCATTACCCAAATTTCTTTGGTACTGAGCATTTTCCAGCCTCCTCTCCAGGGGTGTCTTCCTAGTGCTGACGACAAATCTGTTAACTCCCTTCCTCAGTGGCATGATTTCAGGAAAATCTTCATCTGCTATGGTGCTGCTCATGTCACAAGTACTGTCCAGCTGAGAAACTTTGCTAAACCATCGCTGTGCCTTCTCTTCATTAGCAGCTACCCTGCTATTGACATCAACCTTATTTGCATTGCCCCCATTTCCATATCCTGGACCTGGACCTGAACCAAGAGGGACCTCTCCGGGCCGCTTGCAATCACACCTCAAACATACAATATTCTTCCCATAGTTACAGAAACCACATCTGAAAGAGAGAAAGATACAAGTAAAATAACCAATTGCCATTCCAAACAAAAACATATGTATCAAGTATCAACATGCATTTTGAAGAAACATAGTAAGAAGCAATGCTCACTGCGGACACTCCCACTCTCCCCCTGTTAGCTGTCTCTTTGGTCTTGCTTCTTCACATTCAAGGCATTTCGTATTTCTTGCAAAGTTCATAAAACTACACCTGCACAATACAGATGATATTAAAACTAACAATAATCAAAAGAGGGTGTCTAATTTCAACAACAATGAGTAGACATAAATGGATCTTATTACATATATCCACATCTAATTTGGTAAAGAAGTTGAAGCTAAATTGAACAGTAAGATGAGAAAGAAAAAGAACCTTGAAAAACTGAAAGGAATTTGATCCATATATGATATCAACACCTTATGCTGACATTGGAAGACTAGAATAGAAGACAATTAAAAGGAAAAGATTAAAGACTTTACCTTGAGCATATCCAATCCCCTTTTTTCATTTCAATATTTTGCCCAAAGGACCTTGGCTTTTGCCCATATCTATCTGGAAATTGACTTTGCACTGACCCAGAAAGATTTGATTCTGAAGTGATATTGCTCAGCCTGGCCAACTCACCCAACAGATTCCGGACAGATGACTCGACAAGTTCCCTATGGTAGACATTATTTGTGACCAAAGAAGCATGGAGGTTGCTTGCATAACTCAGTAGAAACCTCATCAGATCAATTGTATTTGCTTTGTCAGTAACCAATGCCTGAAACCATAAAAGATTGTTAGAAGCATGGAGTACACTGGATGAATAATTGTAAATTCAATTACATTGGTTGTAGAATCATTTGTAATATCCAGTTATCCATTAAGTTGCCTACGACCCTGAAACATATGCAATAAAACTAGACTTTCTAACAATCAGTTTAAGCTCAAATTGACAACAGTCAGTTATAGTATACAGGACACATCCAATGTTCTAGCACACTTCAATATACTCATTAGACAGTTTTTCACTTCATATCAATGTTTGTAAATAACCAAAAAAAGAAGAGACATCATTCCAATGATAACTGGTCGAATTTGAAGGTTCTTCATACGTGGGTAGTGCATAACTTAAAGATTAAATTCCAAAATTTAAGCACCCAAATTTAGAAGATGCATCACAAGTTCCCAGTTCATGCTCAAATTCATGAGCATCAATTATAGATTTGTAGTATAGGGGAGACAAACAAATGAAGTTCTAACACACTACATGATACATGTTATACTGTTTTTCACTTCATATCAATCTTTGAAAATTTCAAAATTTTGTAGATACATAACAATTTCCAGTGTTAACTGGTCCAATTTGACAGTTCATTTTAAATGTGGGTAATTAAGCTTCTTGATTAGATATTTCTCCAACATTTCCCACTATTCAGATCCCAGTCTTCTTCTCAGAAATATCAGTGGTTTTAATAAGAAAAAAAATAGTTGTTCAAAGAAAATCTGATCTATGAAAATACTTTATGGAACGAAAAAATTC
The DNA here is from genome assembly GCA_032871835.1 of Dipteronia dyeriana. Taxonomy (NCBI): domain Eukaryota; kingdom Viridiplantae; phylum Streptophyta; class Magnoliopsida; order Sapindales; family Sapindaceae; genus Dipteronia; species Dipteronia dyeriana. The sequence continues at coordinate 36,398,245 of CM065302.1, forward strand.
AGAATACAAAAATTTTAGAATAAAATGTGTTGCAGAGGAAGTTAGCAATACAAATAACTTAAAGAAAAAAAAATCTTTTTTCAAAACTCCACATATAAAATTCTATTTTGAATGACATACATTCATTAACTCTTGATTTTATTTTTCTAATCTGAATGCAAACAAAATTTTGTAGGAGGACCCTTTTAATCTAGGGATCAATTGGCTTCGGTTGCATAGATTGTTCTTCTGACTACAATAACATATAAAATCAAACCTTATATCCAAGTTCTTTTGCTTATCAGTTTAGAGAGAAATTCACTTTAGACTATGACAAATACCTTCACGTGACTTACAGGCACTCCAGACCAGGAAATGAAAACACCAATATTTAGTCGTCCTTTCCTTTTTCCTTTTTCCTTTTCATCCTTTTTTCCCATTGTGGAATATAATTCTCATCTTAAAAGTATAGCAAATTATTGATGTTATTCTCTTGGCCAGTCATATATGCTTTAGATTGATTAGTGTTCATTTATCTTCAACAAAAACTTAAAATATCATGCACCCAGAGTTAAAATTACTCCTTCAACAACAAAGATTAGAGTTTCCTCCGAAGCAATTGCATAGATTGTTCTTGTTGGTGGAGCACTATGAGGTCATTTTACATATTTTGCCCCCTTACTACAATTAATTTTGGCTGACAAAACAAGACGAAGAAAAGCTAAAAAGTAATTAACATCCAATCTAATTTTGTTTCCTACATTTTCACACTGGTTCCGGATGTCTCTGACTGTCTTGAATTTAACGAAATTATAAATATCTTAGCAACTAATATACACTAACCATATTATCTGATTATCAGTTGCCGTTTATCCCATTCCCATATTATTTTATCTATGTTCATAGATAGAACAACCGACATCTCGACCAATTCGAAAACTCAATCAACACACAAATTCAAAGCTCACATTGTTTCCCAAGAAGGATTTCATCCTAGTGACTGAGTTATCAGCATTTCTGAACAGAAACGGCGCCCCGTATTCGACCAGTATCTCAACATCTCTCCTGGGAAGCATCCTGTACATATTCAGACAAGAAGATAAGATAAATTAAGATCAAAAAGATAAACTGGATTGTCATTTTGCCAGTAGTAATCAAACAAAGCTTAAGAAGAAGTAGAGAAACTGACCCCAACAGGTTGGGTCGATCTCGCGCGAACGACAGGCAGGCGTTGGCAGCGTGTACGAAGTCTTCCGCCAAATCGGGAGCAGCCACGTATTCATCCCCACCATGTGTTCGATTGAAGTACCCAGAGGAAGATAGATTGCTGAGCAGCGATTGAAATTCAGGCCACGGGTGGGAATTTCGCGGAGAAGGGGAGTGGGATAGAGAGGAGGCTCGTATGTGAAGTTGGCGGGAGCATTTGGTGGAGGAGGAGGTGGTGGTGGTGGGGTGGAGTGGGAGTGGAGTGTGGTGGATGTGGTGCTGGTGAAGGAGAGAAGGTAAGGAAGGTGGGAGACGGCGGGAGAGGCGGAGAAGAGAAGGGCAGCGGTGGTGGAGGAGAGGGGAAGGGGTGAGGAGGAGGAGGAATCGGGTGGCGCCGCCCATATCACTAAAACCCTAGTGGGGTTTGTGACGGTGGTGGTGGTTGTGGGACTACTACTACTAGACTACTAGTGGCTCTCACTCGTCAAAAAAGGAAATGTCAAATATCCTTTGTTAGATAAGAATCATAGATGATGAATTACCAAAATTGCTACCATTACCATTATACATAAATTATTTTGGTCAATTGAACACAGTCACTGAGTTTAGGAGAAATTGCATGCATAACCTCCTCGAAAACATTGACTAATTATTTGACAAACGGCCGATTTAACTGTCCAAGGATAAAAATGTAAAATCATCCTTTTAAATATAAAAATAGTTAAGAGAATTTCTTTAGCAATCCAATTTTTTCTTTTTATACTTTTTTCCAAAGATACTTCATTTTTAAATTTTTTAAAATTTTAAGTTTAAAACAAATTCTAAAGAGGCTTCTTCTTGTTCTAAGATTCTCTTTTTTATTTTTTTGACACTAATATTCTAAAATAAGAAAATATATCTCCTAAATCAATAAATTAAATATTACATATTAAGGGATAGTTTGGTATTTCTGTAACTTTTATAATAATCAATATTAGTTGTGCTGAATGAATAATCAGCTGTAAAGTTAATCAACAGATGTTTGGTTAATTGCATTTTTAAAACTGCTATATAGCTCAAAGACAGTATACATATGTTTGGTAATTTTATTGTAAAAATATTGAGATTAGTTACAATGACTAAAATCTATATGAGTTTTGTACCCTATTTCTTTTGTTATATTAATTATATATATTAAATCAATATTTAAGTAAAATATATAAATTGAAAAAAAATCGTAAGAACAATAATTTTTTTTAAAAAAATTTTATAAATCAAATCAATATTTAAACAGAATATTTAATTTTGGGATGAAATAATATATATAAATGATTTTAACTTTATTCATATAGATAATAGTAATATTTTAAAAGATGCATTAAATGCTACAATAAATTATTATTTAATCACTTTTAAAAAGTAATCACCCACCTACTTCTCAAAATCACTGTCAAAACTTGTCAGATTATTAATTAATCACTTTTGGAAGTTTTACCAAACATCATTTTATGTCAAAATTATAAAATAATATGATTTTAACTTTTTAAAAGCAATATCAAACAAGCCATAAACACTCTCTCCTAAATTTTTAATTGTTATATTAAACTCTCTCTCCTCCAATTTATATCTCTAATTTTTTATCTCCATTTTTTCTCAAGCAAGACTAATAATTTTTTAAAAAATACTTACGAATATGTTTGACTTTTAGGAACCGTGTGTATATATATATATATATAGAGAGAGAGAGAGAGTAAAAAAAACTCATAAAACGAGTATCCTACTCATAAAAAAAAACTCAAATCGAGTTGAAACAAATCAAGTTTTCTTATATTTATACACACATCAGATATTGATCGAGAAAGTATGGAGATATGATTTTTATTTTGAAAATGGAGATCGAGAGAGTAATAAAAGAGAATGATTAATATGGTAATAACATATTTAGAAGAGAGTGTTTAATACATAACATTTAATATAAAGATCCAGGAAAGAGAATTTCTTTTTTTAATAATATAACTAGTTTGGAGTGTTTTTGGAACTTTTTTTATCTTGTTTAGTACTTGTAATTCAGGTTAAAATTGAAATTAATTAAAAAAAATAGAGTATAAATAGATAATTTGTGGATTGTAATGAGAAACTCTTAAAAATAAAAAACTAAAGTTTAAACAATTACAAATCACCATAACTTCTTCATCTTTGTCATCTACTGTTGGTGCTGCCGTGTCGACTTGTGAGAGGCACGAGCTCCTCCATGTAAAGGAGAAGGCGCGACATCTCCATATCAAGAGGAGGCATGCAACACCTTTCACATTGAAAATATGTCTAATGCGAATACAATTAACCTATAGGAGTGAGTATGTTATTTACCAATTAATTACCAATTTTTCTATTAGTCAACGTTAATGGTAAATAACACTAAAAATCAACCATCAAATGCAAAAATTAAGAGACATTTGATTTTTACTTGGAGACCACAAATTGGGAAAAGCAATGGGATTGGCCTCCCTAGCCACTTGAGCTTTAAAAGTATACTTTATGAAAAGAAAGTTACACCATCAGGTGATACATGGACTCTTACTCTCGACAATCTCAGGCTATGGTCAATTCCCACTCCTCACTCTTGGTTCAATCCTAGAGATATTCCCTGATCCACTACTCTTGGTTTGAGCACCTCATAATTATCCCTTGGGCCTTTTATTATATGTTTTGACACTGCTTGCGAACCAACACCTTTGGTTGCAAGACTTTTACTTTGCTTTTCAACCACCACTTGTGAATACATGAATTGAACTCAATGAAAAGAGTAAAATGTCTAAGTAAACAATCAATGAATGCTCAATACAAAATTATGCTAGACAAACACAAACTTGCTTAACTAGGTGTGAATATAAAATACCTAACAATGTATCATAGTTATTAAAATGCCTAAATGAACATATACAACTTTTCAATGCAAAATATGCTAGACAACAACATATAATGCTTAGCTAGATGTAGAGAATTCTACCCAGCAACCTAGTTATTATCTAATCTCTCAAACAATCTCCAAATTTCAAATAAATACAATAAATGTGAAGTCTTGAAAGAAAGAACAATAAATGAATGGGTTTTTTTTCTCACGTAACAATGGAGACTATTAATGAAGACCCATGAATGATTTGAACCTTTAAATGCACATGGGAGAGGGATTAAGAGTGATTAAAGAAAGCTTGAAAGCCTCTCTCTTTAATTCACTCTCTAAAGTGTGTATTTTTGTGTTTGAGTTAATGAAGGAGAAAAAAGTATGTGTTGTGCAATACTTAGTTAAGAAAATTACAATAAGAATTTAGAAGTGAAGGACTGAAAAGAAGCAGACATGAGGGAAAGAGAGTATGAGACATAACAAAGAAAGATTGATAATTGTATAACTTGGTATCTATTTCTTTTGATCTGCGGCTATTTATAAGCCAAGTTACACGGTTAGTGTTGCCAATAAAATAGGCACATGGTAGAAAATTAAGCAACTAATGTGAGTGGTGCTATCAATGTAACCCACCACATATCGTGAAGCAAAAACAAAAACCACTAAAGCCACAACTAATTCAACAAACTAACTTATTCACTCGTAGCAACTTAATTAATAACAACTGATAATATGAATAAGTATTCCCCACAATGCATGGCACTTGGATCATGCACATGTCATTCAATCTTCAAATTATCCTTATCCGTAAGGATAAGATCGGGATGTTCTATAAAGATATTTTGGGAATTGGTTTTGGGGAAGCCGACTCGTAATGTGGTTCGTCGGTCTCATCATAATAGCAACAAAATAGGGCAATGCCTTTAAGATGACAAGAGGCTGAATGAACCTTTTGTTGCAATGCAATATTCTTGAAGTCAAAAAATTGTTCTGCCTTTGTTAGGTTTTAGAGTCATGTTGGCATAATTTCATATCAAAACAATATTTCCTTTATATTAATTAGTTGTCTAGGTTCATTGTGATTCAAGCTTCAAGAAAAAATGAAAACTTATCAAACAAAGAAAAGTCTTCAAGAGAAACAAGCTTTATTGCACAATCAAAGGTATTTTGGACCTCTTTCCTCTTGCAAAGCTTTAAGGCGCGCACACACATTACATCCATATGTGTCTCTGCGTCGTTGTGCACAATTGGTTTAACATATGCACACACACATGTATTAATATATACACATCCATTAGACTTATTTTGACCAATTTTATAAAATTACATGTTCTAGGATTATATCTAGGAAATGGCATACGTGTATGTTCTTGTGTTTGTTTATTTGTGTTTTTATGATATCGGACTTGAATATGCTCTCAGATTATTCCTTATTGAGTTTCAGTCATTCCGACTACTCATTCATTAGTTTTTAAGTTCTAAGTTGGAAGTTACGAAACTCATTTATGTGTTTGCATCATTTGCATTACACTTAGATCATTTGCTTTGTAAAAAATGGAAGTCTCTTATTGAAGTGTGAAGCATCAATTTGAGCAAGAAGTCTTGGTTGGGATCGGGGTGATCTGGAAAGCTAAACAAGGAGTCTTAGCTAGGAACGGGGTGATCTGAAATGTTAAGTAAGGATTCTTGACTAGGATCGGGGTGATTCGAATAGTCAAGCAATGAGGCAAATCTTTCATTAGTAAAAGGCCCGAGGGTAGGTGAAACAAATATTATGGTGTGTTTAATAATAATCTAGAGGGGGGTGAATAGATTTTTATCAATTTTTACCCAATTTTTGTTAATGTTCAATTAAACAAAAATACCTCTAACTAGTCACAATAATATCACAAGTGTAATAAATGCGGAAATAATAAAGACATTTGAGATATACGTGGAAACCCTCCAAAAGGGAAAAAAACACGGGCTATTAAGTGTGCCACACTCGAACCTCGAATCCACTAATGGCAAAGGAATTACAACCTAATCCCGGTTTATAATCCACCACCACTACCTAATCCCAGCATAAGTGAACCTATTCCATCTTGCTTACGATTTAAGCTACCTAATCCCGGAAGCAACACAAGTCTTACTTCTCAATGAAGAGATAAAATGTCCTATGTGAATATATGATGATATTCAGAGAACAAACAAGGCTAGGGAACCTTATATGCTTATCTAGGATAATGAGATGACATTTAAAACAATCCTAGATATCAAAATCTAAATGACATGTTCATAAAGCTTAGTTAAACATAGATCAAACAATCCTATGAAGCTATCACAATACAATACTCAATCATGTCATCACAAACAATCTCTATTTTGTATCTAGAATATATTCTAAGAGCATACAAAAGATAAAAAAGATCGCTTGGTAAGAAAACCACTTAACTTATATGAAGATAGTGAGAAACTTACCAAACAAGAAGTGATGATGCAAAACCATTCATGGATGCACTCTATATGACTATAGATGATGCAAGATGATGTTCTTATTGAGTGTATAAATGTGAGTTATTGGAAGATTTTCCCTTTTGAAATATGTTCTAAGGTAAAAATGTGATAATTTGAACTCATAGACGACCTGAATACAAAGATATATATATATATATATATATATATATATATATATATATAAGTCCTAACCAAAGTGAGGTCGTTTTAAAAAAAACACTCTAGCTTCCGCTATGTGTGCTAGTGAGTGGCGCTAATCGAGTATCGCACCACCAGCGCACTGCCTAAATTTTCAATAGGCGCTGGTGGAGCTGCATATGTTAGTGGAGCATGACTAGCGATAACCCACTGGAAAGTTTGCGCTAGTGAGGTTGCGTTAGTCGAGTGGCGCATGATCAACGACAACCCGCTGGAAAGTTTACGCTGGTGTTGGCGCTGGTTGAGTGGTGCAACATGAGTAGTGCACAACCTACTTTCTTCACACTCAAACACATATCATGCAAGAGTAACCAAGTGAAGAGGATGCATCCTAATGCCTAACATGACATGGCATTTTAATCACAATATGCAATCAATTAATAAGAGTAATTAAAACATGAATGCACACAAATATAAACACATAACATATATAAATAAGAATTATGCATGAGTTAATGAGTGTGTGCAACTATCTCTTCAAAGCAAGCAAGCACAAGAAATTTACCTTTGGTGCTTCTTCTCTTGAGGTCTTGAGAGCCTAAGCTACCCTTACATCAAACCCCAATATGTGGTTTGTTTACGAAATAAGCCAATCAATAAATGAGGACTTTAAAGTAGGATTGAAGGGATATCCAATAGAGGGTGTATCATGTATATTGGTCACTTTTAAGTGTGTACTTTTATCCAAAAAGTAAAAGGTGATGTTTTTGACGATTGTGGAATCAACCCGTAGATGTTTCCTCTTTGGAGGTTTTACTATATAAAAATAATGTGTCAAATGTCTCTAACTCAAACTCTTTTATATTTATATATGTGATTGATTGTATCTTGTTGAATCTACATTGTATAACCTTGTAAACAAGATTCTTGATAAGTTTGAGTTACAAACACTGTGTTGAATAAATATTTGTCTCTTGTATCTTTTTAGTTTTTGAACATTATATCTAATGAAATTCTATATCAAGTGGTAAAGTTTTACTTAGTGAATTTACATTGTAATATTCAAAGAACAATTTTTGGAATTTGTTTTGTATTGAATATACTTGCATATGAGATACAATGTTTCTTGTTTTGGATATGTGTTAAGTATATCACATACTTTTATATTAGTGAATTTATATTTGTTGACTAAGGGTTGTGAATTGAGCCTACATGTGATAGTTGTTATATATTAACAATCATATTAATTGTTAATTTGTATGCTCACCAAGTGTTTGACAAAAGTATCGAAAAAGTTTTAAAAATAGAGTGTCAATCTTCATCCCCTTCTAGGTTGTTTAGTTCATAACCTTGTAGGTATTTTCAATTGGTATCAGAGCAAGTAACTTAAGGTAATCAGTGTGATTCAGGGTCTATAAGGTTATTTACTTACTATGGATAACAACCTTAAGTCTAATATTGTTTGTGTTGATTATCCATCTCTTGTTGATGAAAAAAAGGGTATGGGATTTTCTTCAAGCTATCCATGAATGTGGTTCTTTATTTTATTCCTGGTATTTGCCTACTAACAATTTTGTTGATAAGCTTAAAGAGAATATTAGTGACAAAAGCGAATATAGGGAGGAACTAGATTCCTTGGAAGATAATGTTTATGTAGGTAATTTATGTGATACAACTTCGCATCAAGAAGAAATTGAAGAAGAAGAAGAGGATTTCCCGATAGACAATCAAGTTATACATGATCACTTGTCTTTGCAACTCAATGAAGAGAATTGCGAATCAAAGATCACCAACTTCAACGAGTTCAAACTTTGAAAAGGAAAGAGATGAAGCATTGAAGGAAGTTGAAGTGAAGAGTGGGTGATCAAATGTCAAGAAAAGAATATGGTTGAAGACGCTCTTGTGTTAGAAAATTTAATGAGTGATTTTGCTAAATTTGTTTTGAAGGAAACGATCAATGGCAAGAAAGAGGAGTTGGCAATCGCAAAGACCAAAGAGCTTGGTAAAACTTTATGGAGATTCAAGTGACTTAGGCTCTGTAGATGAGCGAGTGGAGTCTTCTACAATTAAAGGCAAGTCATAAAGGAATAAGAGGATTTCAAAGGCAAAATCTTCCAAGGTCAAGACCAAAATCAAGAAGAGAAAGTAACCTTAACCAATGGTACGCTTCCACCTAAACGATAACTTTTATAAATTTATTCGGGTTTGTCATTGTTAGGTAGGTCACATTAGGCCTAAGTGTTATGAATACATTAGGCAATGCAAACTTGGAATTGTGCATCATGAAAATGTTGATAAGAAGTTGCCTAATCATTCTCCTAAGCATGTGATTAAATCTAGAGTCATAGATAACATCTCTAAGTTTCTCTCGATTTGTCATTTTTACAATGTTGTAGAGCATATTAAACCTAGATGCCATGAGTATATTAGACAATGCAAACAAAGGAATGAGATGCATGCTAGTGAAATGAGAAAACCTTCTTTGATTATTTCTAAACATGATGATGGCTTTGATGCTTTGTATGATGAGTATAATATTAATAATCATGTAAAGAAACATATTAGGAAAGCTTGCGTTAAAATGCATGAAGTAAAAAAGGTTCCATCTAACCGGACGGTACACACGAGACCATCTATGAGGCTTGACTCTCATTAGATATTCATATGCTCGCCTATTTACGCAGCTCAACTCATGCATCTTCTACAAGAAATCTGATTCTTGATATGCCCTTGAAGCTTCACGAAACAAATTATATACAACGTATCTTTTGAATTAGTTCTTAAGTCATGTTCATATGAAAACCACAAAGGTCATGTATTATTTTAAGGTACTCTTTAGCCATTGCTACCTTGATTGTAGGACTACGATTGGAGATGATGATACAATTTGCAGAACTTCCTATTGCCATTTTCAACTCTTTTAAAAACTAAGTTCATGAATTCTCGCATTCAAAGTCACCCCAACCATAAGCTAAAGGGAACACCTGATTATTTGTATCTTGGTATGTTACAATAAACATGACACCGCTAAGCTTACTATTCAAACGAGTTGCATCAATGGAAACTGAAAGTTATATGGCGATATGAAACCCATCAAGTGAAGATCTGAGACCAATAAACAAATATTTGAACTGGTGAGCAGCGTCTGTCTTTATTGTTGTTACAGAACCATGATTCACTTACTTCAATTGGTGGCAATATGTAGGCAACAATTGATATGAAAGATTAGGAGGACAAAAAACATTATTTTCAGCATGTCCGTTTGCCCTTCATGCCTTCTTATAAAGCAGACTAAGTTCATGTTCCACTTGCATATCAGTCATGATTTCGTTTGGTTTCAAAGATCGACCACTAGTTACAAGATTCGGTGAAAGTATTTCACCAATAAGCCAAGCTCTCGCTTGGCGGTAATGATTGTGTAAACCATCAATTGTACAACTACGATCTTCCTCAAATATCCGAACTATCCAATAATTTCACATTCCATCTTAACTATACATATTTGAAATTTGCACTCGGGGATCCTTACAGCCAACTTTATATCTGGTCGTGCATGACCTTGTAACACGAATTTCAAAATTCTCATTCAAAGCATAAGAAAGCAACACTCTCTTCAAATATATTTTTCTTTCGAACATCCCTCCTTTGGATAAGCGGTTAGACGATCTAGATTCCTCAATTCTAACTAGTTCAAAATAGTAGTTTTTAGCTCCGAGAATAGTACAAGGTTAAGGGACTACAGTTTCAAACCTATCACTAACATTACTGCCATCATCTTCAATTGTATCTCGACTTGGACCAGTAAAAATCTGTGGGATAGACCCGGTACAACCAGTGCAACCCAATTAAGTACATTAGTACAACCCAATTAAACACACCAGTGCAACCCCATTAAACTTACCGGAGCAACAAAATTAAACAAACCAGTACAACTCACTAATATATACCAGATGCAACCCAATTAAACACATCATGGAAAATCAATTAAACACACCACAGAAAATTAATTAAACACACCACTGCAAATCAATTAAACATACCACAAATCATCTTCTTCAACCTAAATTCATAGCTTCTATGGTAAATGAATTATGAAATCTGCAAATGAAACAAATTAAAATAAGGTTTCAAATACGTACCTCGAGAAGAAGGACTAGAACCATCTTGATTCATCATGAATATGATGCCAAATCCAAGAAATACGATGCTAAATCCATGAAATACGAAGCCAAATCCATGAAATACGAAGCCAAATCCAAAGCTCCTATATGTGTTTTGTGTGCATTACAAAGAAAAATAAATGGGTTTATTTTAGGTCTAATGTTCTATTGTGTTGTGTCATGTGTGATAAAAATATGAGAGAACATTGGTGTTGTGCGTGCGGGGCGAAAACAAAGAAAAAGAAGTGAGAGAAGGTGACTTGAAACAAAATAAAGAGAGAATATGTTTTTTTTTTTTAAAAGATGATGGTTTTGTTTCTGAGCGTGGAAGAAGAGAGAGAAAAGATAAGTTTCAAACAAAAAGAAAAAAAATGAAGGAAATAATGAAAAATAGGAAAATGATGGGCAATTTAGTCTCTACATTGGATTGTTTGGTTAAAATAATCTACTTACTAATTTTGGGTAAAATTAAAAAAGCCGCTATATTTTTGGATAAAAAAGGTTATTTCCTCTTCATAAAAACATACCTAATTTGTAGACTAATTATTAATATTGGAGACCAGATTTTAGTAAATTTGGAGAAGGGTGGAGAGAGAGAATTGTTACTAAATAAAAAGAAATATTAAAATAAACTCAAACCTCGTTATGCATGAACATAAAGTCTAACTTACTTTACACGACTCATGCTTCAATTTGGAAAAAAAAAGTATTAATATATTTTTTTACAACATTCAATTTTTTTAAAAAAAGGGTTTGTGTGGGCCTAGCCTTTATGACGGACCAACTTTGATGATGGATTTCCTTTAGTTGGTGGAGTGTCATTACTAGATCTTTGAAGTTTTCCATCCATCTTACATATCTCAAGTACAAGTGTATATGAAGTATCAATACTGGATCTCTGAAGCTTCCCATCTATCCTACCATTACTGGATCTCTGAAGCTTCCTATCTATCATACATATTTCAAGCACAAATGTATATGAACGAAAAACTTTACAATGTAAGTCTCCAGTAATAATATTTACTTTCACAAGATCAATAATATTTCATATATCAATGATTGCATTATAAAAAAAAAAACATTAATGAGAAATAATTTGTCCCACAAGTTAGCAAAAACTTGATGTGTCAAATAATTTGCGGCACAAATATATCATAATTTTAGGGTAGAGAAGGCTCAAAGAAATATGAAAATACTTGTTTGTAGAAAAAATGTCATCAAAATTATTTTTCAATGATATGTTTTTGTTTTCAATGTAGAAGGGTCTTGTAATGGCCAGTTGGCTTCATCTTAGTATATAAATATAATATTTTCTACAATAACTTTGGAGACACCAATAAGGATGAGTATTTCCTGATCTATGTCAGCACAATGATAACTATGGTAAACTTTATGTAATTCAAAATCAAACAAGAAGACTTAAAGATGAAGTTATACTTCCTAGCTGAAAAACTTAACTTATAAACCATTTATGTCCATTTGTCTTAATGAGCAACTTAATATTCATGCAAATATATGCAACTACATAATAGCTTACTTTGCATTGATTGTTTCAAAACTTTACTAGACACAGCTTAACATTCATGCAAATACATGTAACTACATGGTAAAGCATGATGAGTTTTACCATGATATTTAGAATTATATTTAGGCAGGAACAACACAAAGTAAAAAATATTGTACCCGACAGTTCTAGTTTGAGGATCAACAGTTAGAATTCTCAGTTGCTTTAAACCCAATCTTTGATGCCTTTTATGTTTGCTCGAATGACTTTATGCACATACATACTCACATGTCGTTGTCTTTAAATGCAACTTTATTTGTCCTTCTGTCTCTATATAACCAGCAATCTAAAAATTTAATTATTACAGTTACTGCAAAATAAATATACACGACTACAGCAAGTCACACTACAAAACAACATAAATTTCATATGCATATTTTCTCTATCAAGATTTTAAAGTATAATGATTATTAGATAACAAATTTGTTAAAACTGGAATAGTAAAAATTGATATGTACTTGAAAGATCTTTTCTCTCTATGTCCCAATATGATGGACAACAAAAATAATTTTCAACTGTATAGTAATATTTTTACCACATACATAAAAATCATCATCATCTAATAAACTTTGTTTTTTTTTTAAATAAAGGGAACATATCAATGTGATTTAGCTATCTATCAGTAATAAAATCTATGAAAATCTATACAATTTTTTTTGGGTATGTTTTTTTTTTCAAAATTTTCGTTGATTAAAAACTTTGAAATTTGTAAAATGGAACTAAAATTGAAATCGATAGTTATTGGTTTGATTAAAAAAAAACAAGATATGAATTTGGATCACAAAGTTCAAAAATTAAGTCTCAAAGTCTTGGACATCCAAAATTTTAAGACTTAATAACTCTTGAAATCATGGGCTGCCAAGAATTTGAGGCTTATCAAGTCTCTAAGTCTTGGAATTTGAGACTTGATTATTATTATCACTTTTTTCTTTCAATCAAGACCATAACCAACTGCCAAAGGTGGGGGTATTATTGTCACAAACACTCTTTTACTACTATTAAAATTTAAGTTGATAACATGGTGATACTACCATAAAACAAGTCCAAAAATGCTTTATAAATTTTCAGAGCCTCTGTTCATTATTCATAAACTTAAGTCTTTAATCGACTACGCAAGAAACATCATGAATTTTCATATTTGGTTTAGCATACTTGTCTTGGTTAGGATCTTGTAGCAAATATTGTTATAGCATCAAATAATGTTTGGGCTGAATACATTAAACTATAATTTTTATTTCACATAATTACATTAATTCTATGCAATATTATTTGACTTGGTATCATTTTTCCATAGAGAGTGTCTTGTGTGAAGTACTACAGAAGAAAAGTCTAGAGTATTATCAAATGTTAGTAGAGAGCTTCACCATTACCACAACAACATGGTAGTTGCATATTTCATCAAGTCAAATTCTTCCAAATTCAAATGACAAGCATGTATTAAATGACACATTCCTTAACAAAAGGGTACATGTTAACACAAATGAGGATGGTGTTCCAAAGGACAATCCTCTAGAGAGTGATAAACGAAAAAGATCTCGTCGGTCGAATTCAAAAATAGGGGACAAAATGGAAATTAAATGGAAATTTAGTGAGGTCATGAGTCACAATATAGAAAAATCTAAGAAAAAAAAATCTATTAGGATCAAAACAATTCGGCAACAAGTAAGCGGTTTGAGGAATATTCAATTACGGAAGGCATGCATCTTATGAAGAAATGAATGTTAATGAGATGCTTCTGATAAGTTGATGGAAAACATTATGTTTCTTAAGTTGATGATTTTTTTTTTCTAAATATGAGTGACAAAGAAGAAAGTCTTCGGTTCAAAGACTTTCAAGAGCGTAAATTCGAAGAGATACATCACCTAGAATAATGAACAATTCCAAATATTATCCATATTTTAAGGTATATATATATATATATATATATATATATATAAGTCTATAACAATTCTTCCTCTAATACTTATATATTTTTCATAAATGCATTGGTGTTATTGATTGCACCCGTGTTGTTGCATGGTGTAAATTCTTACAAGATTATGAACTAAACAGCTGGGGGGGGGGGGGGGGGGGGGGGGAGGTAGGTTGATGTTCTAATTTTTAAAAACTATTTCGAGACTCTTGTAAAACACTTAGTGAGCAATTAAACCTTCAATATCTGTGTTTTCAAAGATAACAACCATCACTTATACATAATTCATCACCATTAGTCTAATTCACATCAACATATACAAGTGTATTAAAAAAACAATTAACAAGAAATAATTAAAAGAACAAATAACAAGTAAATCTACAAAGTTGTTAATATATGTTATTCAACAAAGTTCTTCAATATACAATTTGCAATCAAATGTATTCACAAATCCAATAAGTCACAATATTACAACTTGTTTACACTATAACATATTAAAAACAAACAAGTCTACTGTTTGATATTACAACTAAGCCTTTTCAAATTACAAGTTGTAATTAAGTGTATTAAAAATTCCTTGAAACACAATATTACAACTTATACAAATAATTACAAATATAAAAGGAGTTAAGGAAGAAAAGCTTGCGCAAGTATTTTAACGTGGTAAACCTCCAAAGAGAAAATATCAACGGGTTGATTCCATAACTACCAGTAAAGCCACCTTTCACTAGTTGAGAGAAAGTACACCCTTAAGCGATCATTATTACACATGATCCACCCTATTGGATAGTCCCATTCTATACTACCCGCGGGCGTTTTACTAATAAAAGACTTACCACTTTCTATCTTAGACACGTCTTGTGCCTCAAGAAAGTACATGTGCTTAACTTTTGGATCCGCATGATCTAATTGAGACTTTTAAACCTAATCCAAGACTCTCTAATGTGATTAAACGATGTATTAAGCAAACATAAGTAATATAGAATATATGATCAAAATATCCTATAAAAACTAGAAATATTCCTTATGGACATGATATGTAATTTTTCTAGTTTATGATCAAAAACAATTGCAATCACACAATGATGCAAATCATATATGAAGTGTATAGATCAGGTACACAACATGAAGAACTAGATTGATCACTTAAGTTCACTATCAAAATTTAACTAGTTCTTAAACAGGCCATTAAATCATAGAAAATACAATCAAACCAAATCTTATATAGTTTTCTAGATTTAATACATGTCAAATAAAGCTTAGAACATATGATATTCAATCAAAGCACATTCAAAGCTTTATATCACATAAAATATGCTAGATCTAATAATATATTCAATTGAAGATATATAGCACAATTTAGAGCTAATTTTTACTTATTAAATCAATTAATATTCAGATAGCTCTAAATCAAGCAAAACAAAAATGCTATTGAATAACAGTCATGATATTGAATCAAACAATAAGCATAAGAGCTCTAGAATATAAGCTAGTCACAACACAATGCCCAAACATGTGATTTTTGGCCCTATAAAAACCTAATCAACAAATTAAATCACAAAATGGATATATCTAGCTCATATATGAAGTTATATCTCCAATTGATTGTGTTCAAGTCAAATAAAACAAACAATGAAGAAGACCCAAGGATTTCATGCATTTAAATATCAAAATCACAAAAGATAATGAATACCTTGTTAGTGCGAGTGCAGCCACGAAATTGATGAAGAACACCAATAAAACTTGAACGATTAACCTTTAATTCACATGGAGAAGATAGTAGGCTTCAATACAAATCTCTCACTTTTTGAATCACTCAATTTGGTTGAAAAATGGATGAGATATGAAGTTTTGAACTTGAGAGAAAAAAGCTCACATTTTTTTTTGCACAAGTCCTTTTGAATTTATTTAAAATAAGAGATAGAGGTATTTAAATGAAAAAAAGAGAGGGAAATGATGTGGCACTCTTCTCACGTTCTTCGACTGTTCTTCGGTCTCGGAACTCGAAATTCGAATTTATTTTTGGATTACAAACCCTTACTCTCTCATAGACATGGATGTCTATAAGACTTTAATCAAAAACTTAACATATGACTTGATACATAAGGATGAAAACCATGTATGATAAACACACAAAAAGTTTCGTAAAATCAAACTCTATACTTGAAAACATATGAGAGAGTAACCAAAATGTTTAGAACTCAATGAAGAACCATATAAGAGCATATTCAAGTTTGATATCAATAAGACACAAATAAATAAATACAAGAACACACAAGTATACCATTTCCTAGAAATAGTCTTAGAACATGTAATTTCATAAAAGTTGTTAATATAAATCTAATGCATGTGCATACATCAATATGTGTATGTATGTGTTATACCAATTGAGCACAACGATATAGGACATATATAAATGCAATATTTTTGTGTGTGTATATGCCTTGTAAAAGGATTAAAGGTCTCAAGTATAACTTAGCTTGTCAATGAAGTTTTCACGTTTTGAAGACGTGTTTTTAAATATGAGTTGTTCACCTTTCTTGAAGCTTGATTTCATCATAATCCTAGACAAGTAAATATCACAAATAATCTTAGTTTGATACGGAAATACGCAAACATAAAAATCAAACCTTACACATTGGCACCTGTTCGAAAACAAATTTCATATCAAAATAAAATAGTTGTTATAACTCAAAGAATCATGTGTGCATGTTATTTTCATATGCTATTTACATTTGTGTACACTAGTTAGGAGAACACTTCAAATAATTCAACAGTGTTTATGGATGCACTGACAAAAAGATGAAAAACAATTTCAATAACCAAATTATCATTATTTTTAATGTCTTTTTTTCTAATTAATTTTGTAATGTTGTGAAAATAATGAATGATATTAGTATAGGTTATTAGTATGTAGTGGATTTTGAATATTTAAATATACAGGCTTTTTAGCACCATATAGAGAAGAGAGATATAATTTCCATGACTATCGAGGTTCTACTCGAGTACCAAAAGGTCCAACATAGTTGTTCAATTATAGACATTCATATTTGTATTATATTATTGTGTGGTTTTTCAATGTATTGAGGGTTCGTTTTCCAATTTTGAAGTTAATGCCTAATTACTCACTATGTTGGCAACAACCGATTCTAATTATATGTTAAGTACTACATAATTTTATCATAGAAGAAGCTCATCGTGATAGGATATTCAGAGAATTTGAACTAGAATATATGATTATTAAGGAAGAAGCATAGACAAATATTTTCAATTTGGATGTCTCAAGAAAACATGGCACAAATGAATTCAGCTAGGAGTGAGATTGTACTACAACTGTGGAAATTGGAGTGACTATAATAATAGATAAACATTATGATTAATTAAACTTTATAGGGTTATTATCAATATAATTTATTATGCTTTATAACTTTTTTTTATAATACTAATATTATATTTTATTTTGTAATTACTTTTATTTAAAATATTAATAATAAATACATTTTTCCAAAAAAACAAAATTAAACCTAAGAAAAAAAATCAATTAAACCTTTTAAAATGTTTGATTATGTGGTTACTATTAGTTGAAAATGACTTTGAAAATTAATTCTGCCATATATGTTTTCACTGTTTTTTCATTTTAAAGTATTACTATTAGAAGCGTTTTTTATGTTTACATTCTCGGAATACCATTTTAGAAATTGTTACTAGATGTGTTTTCAAATCCAAAAAATATAAAAATTAATTTCTTATTTTTAATTGAAAATGAGAAAAAAAACGTTATCGAATAGGCCCTACATTAATGTTTTTTTGTTTTTGTTTTTTTATATGTATTTTCATTTGAGAACAAGAAATTGATTTTCTTATTTTCAGAAGCTGAAAACACTGAAAATGCCTTTGGTAGTAATAATTGAAAACAATATCCTAAAAAAACGTTTGAGAAAAACCTTAAATAATTGTACTATAAAATGCATTGAGTGGAATTATTTTGAAGATTTATTTTTAACATGTTGTAAGAGTAAAATCAATATAGTTTGTAGTTAAATTAATTTAAATTGATTTTATTAATTAAAACTATGACAAAATGTATATCTTCTTTTGTTGTAAATTTGTAATCTATATATTAGAGTGTCTTTTTAATCACATTTAATTATTAATAAATAAGTTATTAATTATTAATGAAATATCTTTTAAAAAATTATAAAAAGAAAACAAAAAAGCAAAAAATAAAAAGAAAAAATTAATAAATATGTGGAGTCACATAGAGGATGAAAAGATAAATTTTGAAAACATTAAAAAGATATTTTCTGTTAACTGATCTCTCAAGCTTTAAATGTGCTTCATCATTTCCCATGTTTTTGAAATGTTTGGGCTAAAAATACCACCAAACACATTCCTACCATTTTGGGGACCCGAAAAATGAAAAACACAAATTTTGAAAACATTAAAAGATCTTTTCTGTTAACTGATCTCTCAAGCTTTAAATGTGCTTCATCATTTCCCATGTTTTTGAAATGTTTGGGCTAAAAATACCACCAAACACATTCCCACCATTTTGGGGATTCGAAAAATGAAAAACACAAATTTAAGAACTACACTTAATAGCCTCTTACACCAGGTACGGTTGGATGGAATATGAGAGAAATGAAATAAGGGGATTTCATCTCTTTTTGGATTGTTAAATGAGAAAGAAAAGAAAGGAAAATGAGGGGAAATGGAGGGAATAGTTTCTTCGTTTTCACTCATTTTGTTTTCTCACAAAAATTGGATGGCAAATGAGGAAAATAAATTATAAGTTAATGAAAATTTTCAATATTCCAAAACCAACCCTGTTAATTAGAGATGGCAATTGGCCCGAATCACATTGATCAGTTAAAGGTTTTGCTATTCGGGTCATGGGTTGGGTTCGGTCGGCAAAATACTAACCCATAGTAGGTTCGGGTTCGGGTTCGGGTTTGGGTTCGGGTCTTGAAAAAAACTCAAAACCGAACCCGTGAACACGTTTATATTTAAAAGTGAAAAAAAACTTTGAAAATACATAAAGTGTGTGTAAAACAACCCAGAAGGGGTGGGCGTGAAAATGTTTGATCAAAATTAGTTACCAAATTTCGATTAATCAATATAATAAAATCACCCAATAAGAACAATCAAGCAATCAATGATATATTAAAGTGGAAAACAATAAAAACTCGTGGATAGATTCACATGAGAAACCCTCCAACTGAGCAAAACTCACGGGCTGTCCATCAATCCACTTATGGTTATCAAATCCACTATTTGAATAAAAATTTACAATCTAGGTTGACCTCTAATCAAACTATCCTTGGTAACTAACACATTCTGTTCTTCCTGCGAGTCTTTAATAGTGATTATAGACTAATTGCTTGTGCACTAAAATTCTTAGATAAGAATTGACTCCAAAAGAGATTAAACAACCTAAGTGAATATATGAAAATAATCTAAATATAATTAATGCTAGGCAAACACTTAATGCTTAATTAGGAAATTAAATATGCAAGAATAATTCATAATTATCAATGTCCAGATGCAAAACATAAAGATTTGGCTGTAGATGGCAATAATGACCAAGATGAAAGCTATTATGAGGAACAATCTCAATCAATAAACAAAGACTCAAACATGTTCAAAATAAGCTTAAGAAAAGGTATCATGCACTTAATCACACAATAACTGCTAAACTTAGGCAAAGATGAACAACAATGGATATAACGAAATCTAAGACATGTTCCATTTACTTAGTAAGGAAAATAAAGAAGACCATGCTTGGATGATGAATGGAAATGCTAATGCACTTGGGTTTTGAGATTGATTGGGTAAAGATGAAATCTTGGAGCTTCTCTCACTTTAGGAACTCTTTCTCACTCCAAGAACTGAAATTTAAGTTGTAAAATGACTAAAGAGAGAAGATAATGTATTTATATGATCAAAAAATGAGCAACTATGAAATACCAAAAATGCCCAGAAAATGGGAAAATCGGCATCCCGTGGCCGCCGAACATACGAACCACCGAACCCACTATAATCATTTTAGCGGTTCAAATCGGCTGTTCCCAACCGCTGAACATCAATCGCCGAATCCACATAAAGAAATCGATGATTCAAATCGGTGGCCCCCAATTGTCAAACACCAACTGTTGAATCCATTATTCATGGAAAAATAAAGAGAAGAAGATGCCATCTTAAGCAGTTGATCATCGTGCAAAAGAAGTACATAACCATGCACGCATAGACATTCCCAATCACACAAACGGAAGCAAATTACACTACGCTTAGAGCTAGAAATGAGATGCAAGTGTGTTTATGTATTAAATGCATAACACTAAGAAGAATGAGCACAATGCAAAAGCAACCATAAATGCATGAATGTGTGTGTGTGTGTGCTAATCTCTTCAAGAAGTCAAGGACCAGTGAACTACCTTTCTTGAAGCTCTTTGGGATCTCGGAAGCTTGTTGATGGAGAATCATGATTATAGACCTAAGCTACCCATTACAAATAATTCCAATGTGGTTTGTCAACGAAATAAGCCAATAAAATATGAGAAACTTACAATCTCCCCCCCCCCCCCCCTTTGTTTATTTCATGACAAAACCTCTATTCACAATTGAAAATACAATCACGGTTAAATGTTCAAGGATAACCTAGAGGGGGAGGGGGAGGGGGAGGGGGAGGGGGAGGGGGGGGGGGGGGGGTGAATAGGTTAGACACCTTTTTCGACTCCCTTAGAAACAAACAAAAGTTTGTCCCTCTAGATTGCTTGTATCACAATATATATATATATATATATATATATATATATATATATATATATTAATTAAAGATAATTAATCAATATATAAACACAATGGAAGTGTGATACAAACAAGTAATTGTAACACATACACAATCTATATTATAGAAAGGAAGTTAACATACATAAAGAGTTCTATCCACAATACAAATATTAAAGAGATAGGGATAGAGAAAAGTTGACACAAGATATAACGTGGTAAACCTCCGAAGAGGAAACATCCACGGGCTAGCAGCCACTGGCAAACGAAATCCACTAGTAGATAAGACAAGTACAATCTCTCAAGTGACGTTTTCACCTAGAAACTACCCTCCTATCCTACTCTAGAAGCTACCGCCCTATGCTCAACAATCCGAGGCTTCACACCTCTTGTCAAGACTTTCTTGCTCATCTTATCCGGATCTTCACAACCCAAGGCAAGACTTCTTGCTCAACTATCCGAGTCTCCCGACTCTAGTCAAGATTTCCTTGCTCACCTATCCGAGTTCTCCCAACTCTAGGCAAGACTTCTTGCTCGACTATCCAAGGCTTCACACCTCTAGCCAAGACTTCCTTACTCGACAATCTGAGGCTTCACACCTCTTGCCAAGACTTCTTGCTCAACACCATAGGTCTCACACCTATTGTCAAGGCTTTCTTCTCACAAGGCATTTAGGTGATCATGAATGCAAAACGCAAACAAGCATGCAACATAGAATGCTATGATCAACACATCCTATGGTAAATACTAGACATGAGCATGAATGCACAAATCACATATAGTCTAGTTAATCATGCATGAGTAGTCAATCTAGATTATGTAAGATATGATCAACATTAATCACAAACTAGATTCATGCATATATCTAAACTTGAATCACAAGATATGATCAACAAATCAAAAGATCAAGTTTAAATCACAAAAACCTAAAACATGCTAAAATCATATGACAAAGTCAAATAGATCTAAGCATATGATCTAGAGAATATTCCTAATCATAGATTCAACAAATCAACATGAATAGCTCAAAAGAACATAAACACATGTATTATGTGAGAAATTCGGACAAGAGAGCCTAATACATGTGAGGAACTATTTTTCTCAAAATCAGTCAATCAAAGATCATAAAATAGTCATAGAATCAAAGCTAGCACAAACAATCCCAAACATGTGATAACATAGGCAAAATCAAAACCTAACTCAACATGTATGATTTCAATTGAAATTCAATCTAGCTTTGAAAGTGTTCAAAACAAAAATCAAAACACTCACAATATGCAAATTTATGTAGAAGAAGAAAACCCAAGGCAATTGACCAAGTTTTAAAAGAAAACTTAGAGAGAAAATCAATACCTTAGTTGATCTAGGTGCAGTCCCGTTTTTGTATGATTAGACACCAAAATCAGCAACAAAACTAACTCAAACATTCAGAGAAAAGATGGAGGATGAATAGATGAACACTCTCAACTTTGAATCACTCAAATCGGAGTTCAAATGAAGAGGTTATGGTGTTTGGAAGGTGAGAACATTTAGAGAGAAAATTTATGCACACTTGATTTGAATTTCTTCTTAGAATGAAATGTGAGAGGGAGAGAGATTATAAAGGAGTGGAAAAGAAGAAAGATAAAAAGAGCATTTTGCCCTCCTTTGGAAGTGCTCCCCTGAGATGGCACGTGGGCATCTCGGGGCAGCAAGGTAGTGTGGCCGAGATGGCCACGCGCCATCTCGGGAATGCACACCTCCATGGCCTTTTGGCCATGGTGCATTCCCCTCGCGCTTCCCTCACGTTCTTCGACCGTTCTCCGGTCTCCGAACTCAGAATTCAAATCCATTTACGGATTACAAACTGTAACTCTTACACGGACATGGACATATAAGATACTCAACCTAGAAAATAATAATTCGACTCGATATATGAAGACAAAGACAATGTATGAAACATGAGTTGAAAGTGTAGTATCTTTTGACTTTGAACTTGAAATCAATAGTATGAGTAACCGAAATGACCGGAACTCAATCAAGAATGATTTAAGACTAAATCCAAGTTCAATATCCATGTTATATAAACATATACACATACAAACATAATTCACACTAGAATGCAAACTACATAGAGATAGTTTCCAATCATGCATATTCCAATCATACATATTCCAAAACATGTTATTTCCAAACCAATACATGAGCATTCATCTTCAAGTGTGTGAATGTGTTATACATGGTGCATAACGATGCAGGGACACATATGAATGAATTGTATGTGTGTGCCTATAAAGGTGCACAACGATACAGGGACACAAATGTATGATATGTGTGTGTGTGCCTAAGCCTTGTAAGAGAAAGATGAGGTCTTAGTATACCTTTGTAGAACCAAATTGCACCCTTTCTCTTTGAGGACTTGGAACTTGCTTTGACTTGTTGTTTCTTCTTCCTTGAAGCTTGAATCATCATGAACCTAAACAACTAAGTCATTACAAGTAAACATCATTTTGATATGGAATTCATGCCAACACAAACTAAAACCTAACAACAATTAAACCTTACAGAAAAAAAGGCTAATGGTCAACAAATGTTTTTCTACAATACATAGAGATACCTAAAGTCTAGATCTTTAAGTCTTCAATCTCTTGTAGAAATAACAAACCTTATAAAATATAACAACTATGAAATTTCCCTTTATCTTTATAGTGTAAATATACCTAGAGAGGGGGGGGGGGGGGGGGGGTGAATAGGTATATGCTCCAATTTTTGTCTTCTTTTAAAACAATGCAATTTAACAATGCTTAATGAAAATTTCAAATAATGACACACAATATTTACGTGGTAAACCTCCAAAGAGAAAACATCCATGGGTTGATACCACAACCACTGACAAAAGCAAATCCACTATTTCAAATAAGAGTTACACACTAAAACAATCAACACATGCTCTCTAAGCTATCACTCTTACTCTACCATTGAACCTAGTGATCTACTAAGTCGACTTCCTATCCAAGACCTCCTGTCTCTAAGAAGATTCCTTGCTCACCTATCCGGATCCTCCCGACCCTAGGTAAGACTTCTTGCTCAACTATCCGAGTCCTCTCGAGTCTAGTTGAGACTTCCTTGCTCAACAATCCGAGGTCTCACACCTCTTGTCGAGACTTCCACATGCTTAGCTATCCAAGTCCTCCCGATTCTAGCTAAGACTTCCAAGTGCTCAAATCAAAGAATCACTCTAAGATATGAAACTTCATACCTCTTCACAAGGCATCTAAGTGATCATGAATGCAAAATGCAACCAAGCACTCAACATAGAAAATGATGATCAACAAATTCTATGGACATGCAACTAGATAGCTAGATTATACTTTCAAAGAACAATCACAAATGTATCTAGACAACCTAAGCATGTTATGAACTAAGAACATATATATGAAGATATAGATACCAATTGAAACACAACCTAGTTCTTAGAAAAATGAAATTAGATCTAAAAATAATCACTCAAGCATAAGAGCAAAAGATATCTAGAAGTAATTTCATGTTTATTAAGTTTAGCACAAATCATTCAATTTATCACAAATCTAGCTAAACTTGAAAATAAATTCAACAAACCACAAAATGATATCAAAATCATCCTAGTCATGCTTCTTAATCAAATAACATAAATCAATAAGAAGATCTAAGAAGAAAACTAAGAAGAAGACGAGTTTTCTAATACGGATGAAAATCACGAACTGAAGATCTGATCAGAAAGAAAAATCTAGACATCCTTTGGTTCTATAAATACTTGGGGGTTGTATAACTCTTTAAGAAACACGAAATCGGTTTTTGAATCAAGTGATTCGGAGTAGAAATGAAGAAGTTATCATAAAAACAAAAATCAAAATGCTGAGAGAAAAATTCTGCACTTGTTCTTCAAATTCGTTTTTCTCAACTTATAACTTCTAATGAATGAGAAGGAATGAGAGGTTTTAAAGAGAGAACAACCAAAAGACCATTTTACCCTCATGCATTAGTGCCTCCCCGAGATGGCACGTGGGCATCTCGGGGCAGCAAGGATTTGGGGGCGAGATGGCCACGCGCCATCTCGGGAAGGTGCCAAGTGATGGCTTATGCCATCGCACCTCTTCCCTTGTGCTCCTCTCGCGTTCTTCGACCGTTCTTTGGCCTTTGAACTCCGAATTTGAATCCATTTGAAGATTAAGAACTGGGACTCCCTCATGGACATGGACATATAAGATACTCAACCCATAAAATAAGAATTTGACTCGATATATGAAGACGAAGACAATGTTTGCAACATGAGTTGAAAATGTAGTTCATTTTGACTTAGTACTCGAAATCAATAGTATGAGTAACTGAAATGACTGGGACTCAATCATGAATAATCTAAGACTAAAACCAAGTTCAAGATCCATGTAATACAAACATATAAACAAACAAACACATTTCACACAAGAATGCAAACTACATAGAGATATTCTCCAATCATGCATTTTCCAAAACATGTTACTTTCATACCAATGCATGAGCATTCAACTTCAAGTGTGTGAATGTGTTATACCAAATGATGCGCTACGATACAGGAACATAAATGTATGAATTGTGTGTGTGTGCGCATATAATGATGCACAACTAAGCAGGGACACATATGAATGAATTGTATGTGTGTGTGCGCTTACGCCTTGCAAGAGGAAGAAGAATCTCGATACCTTAGCATCCAAGAATAATACCAATCCTCTTGAAGATGAACTTTGCATCATGAGAAGTTGCATTTCTTCATTGAAGCTCTTATCATCACGAACAACTTAAGCAACTAAGCATTACAAAGAAATGAAGTTTTGTTATGGAATCAAGCCAACACAAATCTAAAACCTAACAAACTACATTTTCAAAGACAAGTGTATGTGAGATGATAAAAATTGTAAGCTCAAATGTGCATTTGCATTAACGTAAAGCAATATGAAATAGTGCAAAGCAATGCTCCCCCTCGAAGCATAATTCTCCCACAACAAAAACTTCTTTATCTTTCATAAATACTATTCCCCCTTTTTGTCATGAGATAGACAAATGAGTATCGACAACTGGGTTGCTTTAGCAAAGAGAGTTATTGGTACAAAAGATATTTGCAAAATCATATACATGAACTTTATGCAACTTAAATAATTGAGAGAGATTCCAGGAGATTTATTTTAAGAAGAATGTGTGAAGTTGTTGCTTTGTATGCAAAACATATGGCATCAAAGTTCGAGAAATGGTATTTAACAAAGCAAACATCGAAAGAGGTTCTAAAGTATTCAAACCAATTTGTACCCTTTTGTTAGAAGCAAGCAAGATATAGTTTCTAAAATTTTTATAGGAAAATAGAACAACTATATTAGTCCTTAAAGGCAAACAAAGACATGGATATATAAAATCCTATTTGATATTTTCGGATGAGAAATCCGTATGATAGTAGCCTTGTTTACACCTTTTAGAAGAGAGACTATACTACATTGGATATAACATCCTTATTGATTGAAAGGATACAAGATCCTTACTGATTATAGTCTTGTCATTTGCTTTCACACACATTTACATTCAAAGTTGAGCAATTAAAGATTGTTGGGGTTTATGCCCTAAACATGTAACTTGTAAATGGATTTATGAAGTAAATAAAAAGAAAGGTTCAATTCATTCTTGTTATGTTATTTATTTTATAAACTTGTGTACATATTAACATCCTGGATTGCCAGATGTAATCTCGAACTGTGTATATGAGTGTCATATACAAATGGATACAGTAAGAGACGTGCAATCTAAAGAGTCCATAGATAGCAAATAAAGCTGGGTACTTTATTTGTGCTTAATCTATAGCTGCGGTCCATTCCGTAATGTACAATGATTCTATCCTGAATCATTCACATGAGATATGGGAATGGAGGCACCTTATATGATGTGATCATATAGGACTGGGCCACGATCTATATGAATCTCACACCAAGATCCGTTTACCGATGAGGTTCATATATATCAACTAATGATGGCTATTTGTGGGTGATCTTAATCCTGAGTGTCTTATCGACTCCTTTAGGTTAGATTGTGGTCTTTAATATACCATAGGTGAGGTCAGATGCATTTCCTCATCAATATACTCCGTATGTTAGGATTGCGGTTTGGCTTGTGGCCGGGAAGGTTTGTACACAATAGTGGAATCCACTCCTTCTTATGAGAAGTAGATGGTAGTTCCCTTAAGGGTTGATTCGGGGCTTGGACAATATGAGCGCTCTCCTAATTTCGTAAGGAAATAGGCTTTATTGTCCATTAGAGAATCAATGGTACTTAAAGGATATATGTAATTAGAGGGGTATAACGGACATTATGACCTAGCTCTAATTATGAGCTACTGTGGAGGATCGCACCATATGTAATAGCTATATCAATGGACACCCAGTTGTATTGGTCTGTGTAAAAACGTCTGCAGTTGAGAGAGTGCAGCTTCGGGTTTTTAGTAGAATAACACCGGATTTAATAATCAAGGAATATTAATTAAAAAGTTTAATTAAAGATTCCGATGATTATTGAAACTCAAAATACTGTGGGTCCATTAGGTTCCCTAGCTAGCCCGATCAATTTAGGTAACAAGAGTCACAGTTAATTAATTGGATTGTCCAGTTAATTGTGTTACGAAAGTGACACGAATTTATTCGGGAATTAATTAAATAATGAGATTATTTTATTAATGAATAATGGCGATTAAATAAATTAAATAATGAGATTATTTAATTATGTTATTAATCACTAAATGGAGGGTGTATGTTGATATTTTTTTTTGAATAAAATAAGATAATGTGATTATTTTATTTCATTAAATTAAATATTTTATTTTTGAATTTAAAAAAGTTTGAATTCAAAATTAAAATCAAATAAAAGATATGAGATATTTCTTTTATTTGAAAGTTTTTAAAAATCAAATTAGATTTAATTAGATTTTTTTTAAAATTTATATATATAAGATATATATTATTTGAAAAAACAAAATTGGTTATGTGCGTTTTCACGCACAGCTCATACATATATATATATATATATATATATATATATATATATATATTTGGTAATTGCAAAAAGGTTAATAAGTTGGTTTTGTTTTTATCACAAATATCAATCATTTTTTTTGCCTTTTATACAAAAAGAGGTTTGCGTGAGATTTTTTTTTAAGAAAAGATTTATTGTGTGCGTTAGATCATAATACACATATCAATTTATATGTTTTGCATGAGATGCAATTTAATGTGTGTGTGTGATCAATACACAAAAAAGAGAGAAAAGTGTGCAAGTGTTGTATACTTATATAAAAAGAAAGAGTTTCTTCTTCTTCTCTTTTTTACTTCCTCCATTTTAGTTCCTGAGTTTGTGATGCGCCCACACGCAGTTGCCAGTCCCGGGATATAGCGAGGAAGATCAGTGGTACAGACCATGAGCCAATCGAAAAGTGATAGAGCCTCCAAACGTTGGTACGGTTCTATTTTTTTTATTATTGATTACAATTTCCTATATTTACATATGTATTTTATTAGTGTAATAATTTTTATATTTATTTGTTCTGAAAATAAATATGATCCTAAGTTCGTTGGTCCTAGATACTGATTACGATCTGTATAAAAAAAAAATTAAAACCCGTTTCCACTATGTTTTGGTGAACGGGGTTCCAACAATTGGTATCAGAGCCAATTTTATTTTCGGAACATGAAATTGTTTTCGATGCTCCTGTATGTATGATTGTGTAGGCACGATTTAAATTGACTGTATGATGTTTTTGTATGTATATATATATTTTTTTAATTTACAAAAACATGATTGACCGTTAATTATATGGTACTGTGGATTTAGGGTTTATGGGTTATATAATTTTGTTTTATTATATATTTTTTTTAATTATTATAGTATTGTAAAAAAAAATGAAAAATGTAACGTAAGTTGGAGACCTGGAAAAATCGTGAAGAAAGATTCATGAGATGAATCGAGGTGACCTGAAGAGACTGGAAGACTTGGAAATTACAATAAGACCAAGGAATGCCTTGGGGGTATTTTTATAATTTTAGATTCCAATTTTTTTTAAGTTAAATAATCCACAGTACTCGGTCAATTCATGTATACTTTATATTATGTGATGATAAAAAGCATTGTCATGCATACGTATGTCATTTAGATTAGATGTGCCTACACAAATATATTTGATATGTCATACATGTATCATAACCTGATATTTTATGTATTTTTTTAATGTGATTAAAATTGGTAAATACATAAATTGGCTATGAAAATGAGATTAGTTTTTTTTTTAATTGTTAAAAAAAAAAACTTGGTAATTCTCATTAATATTAATCTAGTTATTAAAGAGTTTAATAAGTTAGATTAATAGGGTCATTTATAGTATTTAGGATTAATTTGATTAATTGCCTAATTATAAATGAACCGAATATTGTGTTAGAGTTATAATAGTTAAAACTTGGTAAACATTTTCATAATAATCTGAGCTTAGTAAATAGTTTACAAAAACTTAGATTATTCACTAGTAGATTAGATTTTTAATTGTTAAAAATCATTAATAATTTATTAGTTAATTAGAACTTGTTTCTAATAATGAATTAGTTAATGCACTAGATAACTTGATTAAAGTTAGCCATTTGATCCTGTAGAGTCTAGGTGCATTAACGGATAATAGAAAACCCTAGTTTTAAAATAGTGAGTGGGAAAGGGATATATGACATATATATCCCGCGGTCTCCATCATTAGTTCAACACTGTGAGATCCGAGTGGGGCCTCGTGACGGCTTTGCTTTTGTCCTCCCTAATGAGGGTTTCCACAAAGGTCAAAACCAAGGTTGACTTACTAAAAGATAGGATTTCTGAGGGTATTTCGGGATTGACCGACCCTAAGGCGGCAACTCTTGAGTTAAGCTCGTGAGATCTGAAATGGTGGGTTACACTCACGAAGGTCTTGATTAAGTTTGTTAATTAAAAACCTGACTGAATAAACGATGGTTGAATGATATGGAATAAGAGTTATTCTAGAATATCATTTGATTGAGAATGTCTCGGTCCAACATGCAAAGATTTGACCGACCCTAAGGCGGCACTTTTTTATGGTATGTTGGATTGTCGTGGTATAGTAACTATTTTTTTAGGGTAGTTCTAGTTCGTTAAACATGTTCATGCATCATGTTTAAATTTATACCAAAGCACCCACACTTGTTTTAAATAAATGACTAAATGAATGTTTTATTTATTTCAGCAATGTCTTCTGCATTACTTCAAATTCTCGCAAACGACAAATTAACTGATGATAACTACACAAAGTGGAAACTTAATATTAATGCAACTTTGGTCACCAAAGACCTCAAGTTTGTGCTTACAGAGGAATGTCTTCCAGCTCTTACTGCCAATGCCACACAAACTGTTCGTGAGGCATACTAGCGATGGGTCTCATCTGATGAGAAGACCTGAACATATCTGTTGGCATCTGTGACAGGCGTGCTTGTCACAAAGCACGAAGCAATGACTTCAGCATTCGAAATGATGGAGTCATTGCAAGCTATGTTCAGCCAGCCCTCCGAGCAAAAGTGACATGAAACTGTTCATTCCGCTATGCTCGCTCGCATGAAGGAAGGAACGTCAGTTCAGGAACATGTCATGAGCATGATGTCCTACTTCTACACGGCAGAAGTCAATGGTGGGGCCATTGACGAACCCAGTCAAGTGAACATCATACTAACGACTCTTCCGAAGAGTTTCGATCAGTTTGAAAGCAACTACAGGATGAACAAGTTAAAGTTCAGTCTTACACATTTGCTCAATGAGCTCGCTACCTTTGAATCCTTGATTAAGGACAACAAAGGCAAGACCGGTTAGGCAAATGTTGCCGAACCATCTTCCTCTAATAATAAGAAGAGGAAAAGGTCCGCTGGGAAGGCAAAAGGAAAGCCCAAACCCAAGAAAGCCCAAAGCAAAAAGAAGAGCACCTCCACTGACCAAGACAAAGGAAAATGTTTCCATTGTAACAAGGTCGGGCACTGGAAGAGGAACTATCCTCAGTATCTGGAGGAGGTAGCCAAGAAGAAAAAGATGAAAGGTAAATATGATTGCTTGTTCTTAAATCTTGTTTAGTGGAAGATGATTCTTCACCCTGGATAGTTGATTCGGGGGCCACTAATCATGTTTGTTCTTCTTTGCAGTGAACTAATTCTTGGACACAGCTAGAGGAGGGAGCATTCTTAATACGTGTGGTGGTCGGGGGATGTCTTATCGGCCAAAGCAGTGGGAGCAATAAGATTGCAATTTTGTAATAATAATAGTTTTTTATTATTAAACAATGTTTTTTATATTTCTGGATTTACACGGAATTTGATTTCCGTTTCTAAGTTGTTAGAACAAAAATATTCCGTTTCTTTTAATAATATGTCTGTTATTATTGGAAAGAATGGTCTGAATATTTGTTCAGGAATTAATGAAAACAATTTGTATATGTTAAGACCGTTAATACATACTACATTGCTCAACACCGAATTGTTTAAGGTTGAAAAACCAAAAACTAAACGACATAAGATTTCTCCAGATAATGACACGTATCTCTAGCATCTAAGACTTGGTTATATCAACCTTGATCGGATAGACAGATTAGTAAAAAGCGGACCTTTAAGTGAGTTAAAGGTTGGCACCTTACCTGTCTGTGAATCTTGTCTGGAAGGTAAGATGACTTATAGACCTTTTACTGAAAAAGGGCTTAGAGTTAAAGAACTGTTAGAGCTTATACATACAGACGTCTACGGACCGATGAATATTAAAGCTAAGGGTGGTTATGAGTATTATGTCACCTTTATAGATGACTACTCAAGTTACGGATACGTCTACCTGATGCAACGAAAGTCAGAAACATTTGAAAAGTTCAAAGAATTTTGAGTTGAAGTTGAGAATCAATTATGTAAGACTATCAAGTCACTACGATCGGATCATGAAGGTGAGTACCTTGACCAAGAGTTGGAAGACTTCATGGTCGAGCATGGGATAGTTTTCCAACTCATAGCTCCCGGTACACCTCAACAAAATGGTGTAGCGGAGAGGAGAAATAAAACCCTAATGGAAATGGTAAGATATATGATTAGTTTCTCATCATTACCAAATTCCTTCTAGGGATATGCATTACAAACAGCGGCATACATTTTGAATGTAGTGCCATCCAAATCTGTTCCTACGACTCCCCTAGAGTTGTGGAATGGTCGTAAAGCTAGTTTACGATATTTCCGCATATGGGGGTGTCCAGCACACGTGCTAAAGAACAGAACTGGAAGGCTAGACTCCTAGTTTGTTGTCTGTCTATTTGTAGGATACTCTAAGGAGACCAGAGGTGGACACTTCTATAGTCCTGAAGATAACAAAGTATTTGTATCGACAAATGCAATGTTTCTTGAGAACAATTACATTAGTGACCATAAACCTCGTTCCAAGATTGTATTAAATGAGTTGGAGCCTAGTGAGACAAGTGCTTCATCAACAAGAATTCTTGATCCATAAACATCTGAGAGCCAGATGGTTCTTGATTAGAATACACTACCACCTAGACGTAGTGAGAGGGTTGTGTGACAACCTGAAAGCTATTTAGTAATAGGTGAGGGACAAGGTGTTGTCTCTCATAATAGTGTGGATGATCCATTGACATTTAATAATGCAATGGAATATCCTGATAAAGAGGAATGGCTTAAAGCCATGAATCACGAGATGGAGTCCATGTACTCTAACTCTGTTTGGGATCTTGTAGACTTACCGGATGGGGTAAAACCCATTGGGTGTAAGTGGATCTACAAGAGAAAGTGAGTAGTAGACGGGAAGGTAGAGACCTTCAAGGCAAGACTAGTGGCCAAAGGTTATACCCAGAAAGAAGGGGTCGATTATGAAGAGACCTTCTCGCCAGTAGGCATGTTTAAGTCTATTAGGATTCTCTTATCCATTGCTGCCTATTTCGGTTTTGAAATTTGGCAAATGGACGTCAAGACTGCATTCTTGAATGGCAATCTTAATGAGAGCATCTATATGATGCAACCAAAAAGATTCGTGTCTCCAGATCAAGAGCAAAAGGTTTGCAAGTTGCAAAGGTCCATCTATGAACTTAAGCAAGCATCTAGATCTTGGAACATTAGGTTAGATGATGTGATCAAAACCTATGGCTTCGAGCAGAACGTCAATGAGCCTTATGTCTACAAGCGCATCATTGATAAAAAAGTAGTTTTCTTGGTCCTATACGTAGATGATATCCTACTCATTGGGAATGATATAGGAGTGTTGTCTGATGGAAAGGGCTGGCTGGCTAGCCAATTCCAAATGAAAGATTTGGGAGAGGCAAGTTATGTTCTAGGGATCTAACTTATAAGGGATCTTAAGAACAAACTTATAGCACTGTCTCATGCATCATATATAAACAAGATTCTTGAGCGATTTTTGATGTAGAACCCCAAGAAAGGTAATTTACCTTCAAGACATGGAGTTCACTTGTCTAAGGAGCAGTGTCTTAAGACACCTAAAGAAGTTGAGGATTTGAGACACGTTCCCTATGCATCAATAATAGGTAGTCTCATGTATGCTATGTTATGCACGAGACCGGACATCTGCTATGTAGTGGGAGTAGTCAGCAGATACCAGTCCAACCCAGGATTGGATCATTGGGTTGCTGTCAAGACTATTCTCAAGTATCTTCGGAGAACAAGAAATTATATACTAGTGTATTCCGGATAGGATTTGATCCCGTTAGGATACACGGATTTTGATTTTTAGTCAGACAGGGATTCTAGGAAATCCACTTCTGGATCAGTATTCACCATGGGTGGTGGAGCCATTGTATGGAGAAGTAACAAGAAATATTGCATTGCTGACTCCACCATGGAAGTCGAATACGTAGCCGCTTGTGAAGCTGCTAAAGAGGCTGTTTGGCTTCGTAAGTTCTTGAGTGATCTGGAAGTTGTTCCAGACCTGGATAAGCCCATCACACTTTATTGTGATAAGAGTGGTGCCGTGGCTAATTCCAAAGAACCAAAAAGCCACAAGAGAGGGAAGCATATAAAGATAAAGTATCATCTCATTAGAGAGATAGTGCAGAGAGGAGATGTGATCGTCACCAAGATAGCCTCACAAGACAATCATGCTGATCCATTTACGAAGACCTTAGCGGCTAAAGTATTTTCGGGTCACCTAGATGGTATAAGGTTACGAGACATGCCTAACATGCTTTAGTGCAAGTGGGAGATTGTTGGGGTTTATGCCCTAAACATGTAACTTGTAAATGGATTTATGAAGTAAATAAAAAGAAAGGTTCAATTCACTCTTGTTATGTTATTTATTTTATAAACTTGTGTACATATTAACATCCTGGATTGCCGGATGTAATCTTGAACTGTGTTTATAAGTGTCATATACGGATGGATACAGTAAGAGACGTGCAATCTAAAGAGTCCATAGATAGCAAATAAAGCTGGGACCTTTATTTGTGGTTAATCTATAGCTGCGGTCCATTCCGTAATGTACAATGATTCTATCCTGAATCATTCATATGAGATATGGGAATGGAGGCACCTTGTATGATGTGATCATATAGGATTGGGCCATGATCTATATGAATCTCACACCAGATCCGTTTACCGATGAGGTTTATATATATCAACTAATGATGGCTATATATGGGTGGTCTTAATCCTGAGTGTCTTATCGACTCCTTCAGGTTAGATCGTGGTCTTTAATATACCATGAGTGAGGTCAGATGTGTTTTCCTGATCAATATACTCCATCTGTTGGGATTATGGCTTGACTTGTGGCTGGGAAGGTTTGTACACAATAGTGGAATCCACTCCTTCTTGTGAGAAGTAGATGGTAGTTCCTTAAAGGGTTGATTTGGGGCTTGGACAATATGAGCGCTCTCCTAATTCCGTGAGGAAATAGGATTTATTGTCCATTAGAGAATCAATGGTACTTAAAGGATATATGTAATTAGAGGGGTATAACGAACATTATGACCCAGCTCTAATTATGAACTACTGTGGAGGATCGCACCATGTGTAATAACTATATCGATGGACACCCAGTTGTATTGGTCTGTGTAAAAACGTCTGCAGTTGAGAGAGTGCAGCTTCGGGTTTTTAGTGGAATAACACCAGAGTTAATAATCAAGGAATATTAATTAAAGAGTTTAATTAATGATTTCGAGGATTATTGGAGCTCAAAATATTGTGGGTCCATTAGGTCCCCTTGCTAGCCCGATCGATTTAGGTAACAAGGGTCACGGTTAATTAATTGGATTGTCCAGTTAATTATATTACGAAAGTGACACGTATATATTTGGAAATTAATTAAATAATGAGATTATTTAATTAATGAATAATGACGATTAAATAAATTAAATAAATTAAATAATTATGTTATTAATCACTAAATGGATGGTGTATGTTGATATTTATTTTTGAATAAAATTAGATAATGTGATTATTTTATTTTATTAAATTAAATATTTTATTTTGTTAAATTAAATATTTTATTTTTGAATTTAAAAAAGTTTGAATTCAAAATTAAAATCAAATAAAAGATATGAGATATTTCTTTTATTTGAAAGTTTTTAAAAATCAAATTAGATTTGATAAGATTTTTTAATTTTTTTTATATATGAGACATATATTATTTGAAAAAATAAAATAAAATTGGTGCTGTGCGTTTTCATGCACAACTCATATACATATAAATATATTGGACAATTGCAAAAAGGTAAATATGTTGGTTTTATTTTTATCACAAATATCAATAATTTTTTTTGGCTTTTATGCAAAAAGAGGTTTGCGTGAGATTTCTTTTTTAAGAAAAGGTTCATTCTGTGCGTGAGATCATAATACACATATCAATTTATATGTTTTGCATGAGATGCAATTTAATGTGTGTGTGTGATCAATACACCAAAAAGAGAGAAAAGTGTGCAAGTGTTGTATACTTATATAAAAAGAAAGAGTTTCTTCGTCTTCTCTTTTTTACATCCTCCATTCTAGTTCCTGAGTTTGTGACGCGCCCACGCGCAGTTGCCAGTCCGGGATATAGCGAGGAAGATCAGTGGTACAGACTAGGAGCCAATCGAAAAGTGAAGGAGCCTTCAAACGTTAGTACGATTCTATTTTTTTATTATTGATTACAATTTCCTATATTTACATATATATTTTATTAGTGTAATAATTTTTATATGTATTTGTTCCGAAAATAAATACGATCCTAAGTTCACTTATCCCAGATACAGATTACGATCTGTATAAAAAAAAATTAAAACCCGTTTCCGCTGTGCGACTGGTGAACGGGGTTCCAACAAAGATATCATGCCTATAAGTTCAAGCATGTCATAATAAAGTTCTCATGTCATGGAGATAAATTATAGGTCACTCAAGAGTACTTCTCAATTAATTTTCCTAGTCCAAAAAAGCATTATTGAACATAAAAGTGACATGGATTACAAACAAAGCAATGATGCACACTTATCGTATAAATACCTATAAGCATATATGTGCAACCAAGTTTTTCAAGCAATTAATGATGAAGCATAAAGTTGATTAATTTTTAGCACATTACAAGTTGATCAAATACAAGTTCCTTCTCTTTGCTTAACCTCCCCTCATGGGGTCAAAGACCAAATCGCATCACAGCATATGGCAAATCCCAATAGACCTACTAAGTTTCTTGAAGCTAGTTGAATATAAGGGCTTTGTCAATAAGTCCGTTAGTTGATCATTGGTTCCAACATGTTCAAGTGCAATGCATTTGTTCTCAACTGGCTCGATAATAAAGTGTTATCTAATATCAAAGTGTTTAGTTCTAGAGTGCTGAAACGGATTCTTGGATATGTTAATAACATTCAAATTATTACATAAAAGGCTAGAGTACCTTGATCAAAGCCATAGTCCACATGCATTTTGTTCATCCATAACAGTTGTGTGCAAGCACTCCTCGCGACAATGTATTCTGCTTCAGCTGCGGAAAAAGAGATGGAGATTTGCATCTTGCAAACCAAAGACAAGGTTAATTCTATGGCAGAAGCAACCGCCCGATGTAATCTTCCGGTCATCACAATTCCCTACCAAAATTGTATCACTAAAGCCAACCAAGCTAGCATTAATGTCAAAAGACTACCATATCCTACAGTTGGATGTCCCATTCACATTTCAAATGATTCTCTTCACTGCGGAGAGATGGGATTCCTTAGGATCCGCTTGGTATCTAGCACACACACCCATATTAAAAGTTATATCTGACCTACTTGTGGTTAAGCAAAGCAAGCTACCAATCATGCCACGATAAAAGCTTTGGTCCACACTCTTGCCACTAGCATCCTTACTTAGCTTCAAGGTGGTACTCATGGGTGTGCCAAATTCTTTATTAGGTTATTTACATATTTAGCTTGGGATATATAAATTTCATCATGCATTTGCTTAATTTTAAAACATAGGAAATAGTTCAATTCCCTCACCATACTCATCTCAAACTCGTGAGACATTAAATCAATAAATTGTTAAACTTTTGACTTATTGGTGGATCCAAACACTATGTCATCAACATAGATTTGAGCAATAAAGATCTCATCTTTCTTGCTCTTATTGAAAAGTGTTTTGTCGACACTTCCTCTAGAGTAGTCATTGTTGACAAGAAATTAGATGAGTCACTCATACCAAGCCCGTAGAGCTTGTTCATACAGTATAAAGCATTTTTTAGGTGATAAACATGATTGTGGTGGTGTGGATCCACAAAACCCTTGGGTTGTTTAACAAACACTTTCTTTTTCAAGAAGCCATTGAGGAAGGCACTCTTAACGACCATTTTGCAACTTGAACTTGTACACACAAAAAATGGAAAAGAGAAACCTTATAGACTTGAGATGGGCAACATGAACAAATGTCTCCTCAAAACAAATACCCTTAATTTGAGAGTACTCTTGTGCAACAAACTTAGCCATGTTTCCATCTTTGTCTGATTTGTTCCTAAACACCTATTTGGTGCATATGACTTTGGTACTCTTAGGTCTAAGAATTAGAGTCCAAACCTCATTACTTTCAAATTAGTTTAGTTCTTCTTACACGATAAGAACCAAAAACTCATCACATAAGGCCTCATCGAGCTTTTTAGGCTCTATTTGATAGGTGTAACAAGTATGAATAATTTTATTAGCTATTTGACACCTACTTCTATCACCCACATCGACATCTCTAATGATTTCATCTTTGTTATGAAGACTTCTAACCCAAAGAGCGGGTTCTTTAGAGTCCAATGGTGGATCTTTATCAAGAGGATGAGTGACCTCTTCATCATGCTTGACTTCACATCACTTGAAGTCCTACCACTTTTCTCTAAAGGAGAATCATTAACAACATCAATATCATCATCATGGTCAGTAATATTAAGCCTATAGTCACCTATGACAATATTAGATGATTTCAGGACACTACATGTCTTCAAATCGAATACCTTATTAGCCTTACAATTTAGGGCATAGCCAATACATATTCCCTCATCACTCTTAGTGTCAAACTTGCCAAGTTGATCACGATCATTAAGAATGTAACATTTGCTTCCAAATGAGTAAAAGTAGCTAACATTTGGGTAGAAGCTTTCTACCCTTCCATAATTCATAGAAGGTTTGCCTATTACCGGGCTTTTGAAAAACTCTATTTCCTATGTAGCAAGCCGTATTAGCAGCTTCGGCCCAAAGGTTCCTAGGGACATTGTTGATAATAAACATCAAACGGGTCATCTCTTGAAGGACCCTAATCTTCCTTTCAACAACCTAATTTTGTTGAGGTGTTTTTGGAGTCGGGAACTCATGGGTAATGCCTACACTATTGCAATAGTTTTCAAAACAAGCATTTTCAAATTCTCTCACGTGAACACTCCCAATTCCTTTAATACTTCTAATATGAGAATCTTTCTGATATTGAATTTTAATACAAAGCATCTTAAATTTCTCAAAGGCTTCCGATTTTTTCTCTAAGGAAATAAGTCTACGTAGACCTAGAGAAATCATCAACATATACAAAAATGTATTTCTTGCTGCCGAGACTTTCGGTTTGCAATAGACCCAAGAGGTCTGTGTGAAGAAGCTCTAATGGCTCCTTAGTGGTGATATACTTGCCCTTTTTATGCACGCTTTTGGTTTGCTTTCCTTTTTGACAAGGACCACAAACTTCATCAATTTTCTTTCCAAGTTCGGAAAGACCATGCACAACCTTGAACTTTTCCAATATTCTCAAAACACGATAGTTCATATGGACAAGCCGATGATGCCACAACTTAACTTACTTACATTTGGAAAAATTACAAGAGATGACACTAGCTTCAATACAATAACAATTGTCATTATATCTCTTTTCTTTTAACATGGTTTGTCTATTAGACTTTAGAATGAAGCAATCATTCTTACCAAACAAGACGAAGAGACCATCATCACTAAGATGAAAAATGCTTATGAGATTGGCTTGCAAGCCATCAACATACAAAGCATTTGATAAGGATGGTAAACCAAGAATGGAAATGTTTCCTTTCCCTACGACTTTATTTTTAGACCCATCATCAAAGATGACAAATTCATCTTCGTCCATACCAAGAGTTTCAAAGAAACTCTTGTTCCTCATTATGTGCCTAGAGCACCCATTATCTAAATACCAAGTATTAGTGGCATTTGCCTTCAAGGAAATTTGAGCTACATAGCAAAAATATTCATCTCTTTAAATCCATGTAGGTGATACATTCTCTTTCCTAATGGTCTTTAGTTCATTGGCTCTAGATATCATAGGATCATGCATATTGGTTCTAGCTCTATTTCTTTCAATCATGCTATCAATAATATATTTCTTAATACATTTAAAACAATTAGGCCTAATGTGACCATAAAAACCACAAAAGTGACATGTATGAATATAGTAAGGAGTCATACCATATCCTAAAGAATGCATTGAGGCTTTCCCATGTCTTTGAGGTTGTCTTTGGTGTTGAACCAATTCTCTCTTTCTTTGTCATTAGACCGGATTAGGTTGCTTCCTTGGTTGAGCTTGCATGATTTGCCATATTACTTGGTAAAAATTTGGTATTGGTTTTAGAGCTCTCATTGGGTGGGCTTGAGCTTGACTTCTTGGTGGCATATTCATTTGGGCACTATTTGAAGACTCTCTTAATTTAATCTTCTTCGTAGGATGTTATGGAGGTGAAGGTTCCTTGATGCCTATGCTTTTGATGAACACCGTATTGCTTAAAGAAAATGTCTCTTTGTCATCTACATATCCAAGACCCCTCTTATCACTTGGTTTCTTCCTAACCCCCTGTTAGAACCTCGTTCAGTGGTAACACAGCGGCGATAGGTTTTATAATTTTTTATACAGATCATAAACGATCTAGGACCAGTGAACTTGGGATCACAATTTTTTGGAACTTATACATACAACATTATTACAATAATAAAATATATGTATACATAGGAAATTGAAATCAATAATCAGAAGTAAATATTAGAACCTTACCAATGTTTGGACGCTCCTTCACTTTTTATAATTTTCCTGGTCTTTACCACTGATCTTCCTAGTTATTCTCGGAACTGGTAATTGTGTGTGGACGTATCACGTACTCAGAAACTGAGGAGGATGTAATGAAAAATGAAGAAACTCTTTCTTCTATGTGTTTCACGAACATAACAGAATATATGTTTTCTTTTTGTTCACTGTGCAACATTTGCACCGATCTCACACTCAACAAAAAGTTAAGTCTTTTTGTTTTTTGTTTTGATTGATGTTTTATTGATCGGTTTTAAAGAATCAAATAGATCAAATATATATTTTAATCTTTTAAAAACTAATGATATCTTTTGATTTTTAAACTTTTTGAAAAAGATATCTCATATCTTTTATTTCAAAGGATAATTAAATATTTATTTTGAATTTAAACATTTTAAATTCAATTTCAAATATTTAATTTAATTTAATTTGATAAAAATCATATTATCTTATTTTATTTAAAATCAAATATCAACTAAAACCTTCCATTTAATGATTAATAAAATAATTAAATAATCTTATTATTTAGTTTATTCAATCACCATTGTTCAATTAATTCCCGAATAAATACATGTCACTTTCGTAACACAATTAGTTGGACAATCCAATTAATTAACCGTGATCCTTGTTACCTAAATCGATTGGGCTAGTAAGGGGACCTAATGAACCCACTATATTTTGAGCTCCAATAATCCGCAGAATCATTAATTAAACTCTTTAATTAATATTCATTGATTATTAACTCCTGTAAAATTCCAGTAAAAGCCTGAAGTTGCACTCTCTCAACTACAGACGCTTTTAACTAGATCGATACAACTCGGTGTCCACCGATATAGATATTACACATGGTGTGATCTTCTATAATAATTCATAATTAGAGCTAGGTCATAATGTCTGTTATACCCCTCTAATTACATATATCCTTTATGTATCATTGATTCTTTAACAAACAATAAATCATATTTCCTCATGGAATTAGGAGGGCACTCATATTGTCCAAGCCCCAAATCAACCCTTAAGTGAACTACCATCTATTTCTCACAAGAAGGAGTGGATTCCACTATTGTGTTCAAACCTTTCCAGCCATAAGCTAAACTGCAATCCCAACATACATAGCATATTGATCAGGAATTACATCCAACCTCACCCATGGTATATCAAAGACCACGATCTAATCTGAAGGAGTCAATATGACACTCAAGATTAAGATCACCCTCATATAGCCATCATTAGTTGATATATACGAATCTCATCGGTAAACGGATCTTGGTGAGAGATTCAGATAGATCATGGCCCAGTCCTATATGATCACATCATACAACGTGCCTACATTTCTATATCTTCATATAAGTGATTCAGGATAGAATCACCGTACATTACGGAGTGGACTGTAGCTATGGATTAACTATAAATAAGCAAATAAAGTACCCAGCTTTATTTTCTCTCTATGGACTCTTTAGACTGCACATCTCTTAATGTATCTATCCATATATGACACTCATATACACAGTTCGAGATTACATCCGACAATCTAGGATGTTAATATGCATAAGTTATAAAATAAACAACATAACAAGAATGAATTGAACTTTTCTTTTATTTATTTTATAAATCCATTTACAAGTTACATGTTTAGGGCATACCACTTGTACTTAAGCATGTGAGGCATGTATTGTAACCCTAGACCATCTAGGTGACTCGAAAACACTTTAGCCAGTAAGGTATTTGTAAATGGATCATCATGATTGTCTTGTAAGGCTATCTTTGTGACGATCACATATTTTCTCTGTACTGTCTCTATAATGAGATGATACTTTCTCTATATATGTTTCCCTTTCTTGTGGCTTCTTGGTTCTTTGGAATTAACCACAGCTCCATTGTTACCACAACAAAGTGTGATAGGCATATCTAGATCTGGAACAACTTCCAAATCACTTAAAAACTTTCGGAGCCAAACAATATCTTTAGCAGCTTCACAAGCGGCTACATATTTGGCTTCTATGGTGGAGTCAGCAATGTAAGATTGCTTGATACTTCTTCACACAATGGATCCACCACCCAGGTGAATACTGATCCAGACGTGGGTTTCCTAGAATCTTTGTTTGACTGAAAATCAGAATCCGTGTATCCTAACGGGATCAAATCCTGTCCGGAATACACTAGTATATAATTTCTCATTCTCTGAAGATACTTGAGAAAAGTCTTGACAATAACCCAATGATCCAATCCTAGGTTTGACTGGTATCTACTGACTATTCCCACTGTATAGTAGATGTTTGGTCTTGTGCATAACATAGCATACATGAGACTTCATACTATCGATGCATAGGGTACAAGTCTCATATCCTCAACTTCTTGAGGTATCTTAGGACACTGTTCCTTAGATAAGTGAACTCCATGCTTGGAAGGTAAATTACCTTTCTTGAAGTTCTGCATCTAAAATTGCATAAGAATCTTATCGATATATGATGCCTGAGACAGTGCTAAGAGTTGTTCTTACGATCCCTTATAAGTTGGATCCCAAAAACATAACTCGCCTCTCATAAATCTTTCATTTAGAATTGGCTAGCCAGCCAGCCCTTTACATCTGACAACACTCCCACATTATTCCCAATGAGTAGGATATCATCTACGTATAGGACTAAGAAAACTACTTTCTTATCAATGATGAGCTTGTAGACACGAGGCTCATTATCATTCTGCTCAAAGCCATATGTTTTGATCACATCATCAAACCTAATGTTCCAAGATCTAGTTGCTTGCTTAAGTCTAAAGATGAACCTTTACAGTTTGCAGACCTTTTGCTCTTGATCTGGAGACATGAATCTCTCTGGTTGCATTATATAGATGCTTTTATCAAGATTACAATTCAAGAATGCAGTTTTGATGTCGATTTGCCAAATTTAATAATCAAATTAGGCAACAATGGATAAGAGAATCCTAATAGACTTAAACATGGCTACTGGCGAGAAGGTCTCTTCATAATCGACCCCCTCATTCTGGGTATAACCCTTAGCCACTAGCCTTGCTTTGAAGGTCTCTACCTTCCTATCTACTCCTCTATTTCTCTTGTAGGTTCACTTACACCTTATGTGTTTTACCCCATCCGGTAAGTCTACAAGAACCTAGAGTGCATAAATTCCATCTCGAGATTCATGGCTTTAGGTCATTCCTCTTTATCAGGATCTTCCATTACATTCTTAAATGTCAATGGATCATTCACACTATCAGCAGAGACAACACTTGTCCCTCACCTATACCTAAATAGCGTTCAGATTGTCTTACAACCCTCCCACTACATCTAGGTGGTAGTGTATCCTGATTAGAGAGCATCTGACTCTCAGATGTTTATGGATAAACAAATCTTGTTAATGAAGCTAGTCTCATCAGGCTCCAACTTATTCAATACAATATTAGAATGAGGTTTATGGTAACTAATATAAATGTCCTCAAGAAACATTGCATTTATCGATACAAATACTTTGTTTTCTTCAGGACAATAAAAGTGTCCACCTCCAGTCTTCTTTGAGTATCCTACAAACAGGCAGACCACAAACTTGGAATTTAGCTTTCCATTTATGTTTTTAGCACATATGCTAGACACTCCCGTGCACGAAAATGTCGTAAACTAGCTTTACGACCATTCCACAACTCTAGGGGAGTTCTAGAAACAGATTTGGATAACACTACATTCAAAATGTATACCATTGTTTATAACGCATATCCCTATAAGGAGTTTGGTAATTATGAGAAACGAATCATAGATCCCGCCATTTCCATTAGGGTTATATTTTTTCTCTCCGCTACACCATTTTACTGAGGTGTACCGGGAGCTGTGTGTTGGGAAACTATCCCATGCTCGACCATGAAGTCTTCAAACTCTTGGTTAAGGTACTCACCTCCACGATCCAATAGTAGTGACTTGATAGTCCTACCTAATTGATTCTCAACTGCAGCTTAAAATTCTTTAAACTTTTCAAATGTTTCTGACATTTATTGTATCAGGTAGACATATCTGTATATTGAGTAGTCATCTATAAAAGTGACATAATACTCATAGCTGCCCCTAGCTTTAACTTTATCTGTCCGTAAACGTCTGTATGTATGAGCTCAAGTGGCTCTATAGCTCCGAATAAAAAGGTCTCTTAGTCATTTTACCTTCTAAACAGGATTCACAAAAGGTAAGGTGCTAAACTTTAACTCACTTAAAGGTCCATTTTTTGCTAGTCAGTCTATCCAGTCAAGGTTGATATGACCAAGCCTTAGATACCAAATATACATGTCATTTTTTG
Organism: Dipteronia dyeriana; assembly: GCA_032871835.1. NCBI lineage: Eukaryota > Viridiplantae > Streptophyta > Magnoliopsida > Sapindales > Sapindaceae > Dipteronia > Dipteronia dyeriana. The sequence continues at coordinate 36,443,230 of CM065302.1, forward strand.
GAGAAATCTTATTCGTTTAGTTTTTGGTTTTTCAACCTTAAACATTTCAGTGTTGAGTAGTGTAGTATGTATTAATGGTCTTAACACAAACAAATTGTTTTCATTAATTTCTGAATAAATATTCAGACCATTCTTTCCAATAATAACAGACTTATTATTAAAAGAAATATAATATGATTGTTCTAACATTTTAGAAATGGAAATCAAATTCCGTGTAAATCTAGGAATATAAAAAACATTGTGCAATAATGAAAACTATTATTATTACAAAATTGCAATCTTATTACTCCCACCGTTTTGGCTGACACGACATCCTTTGACCCCACATGCATTGAGAAGGCTCTCTTCTCTCTAGTTGTATCCAAGAATCAGTCCACTACAAAAAATAACAAACATGTTTAGTGCCCCCCGAATCAACTATCCAGGGTGAAGAATAATATTCCACTAAACAAGATTCAAGAACAAGTAAATCATATTTACCTTTCATCTTCTTATTCTTGGCTATCTCCTACAGGTACAGAGGACAGTTCCTCTTCAAGTTCCTAACCTTGTTACATTAGAAACATTTTCCATTCTCTTGGTCGGTGGAGGTACCCTTCCTTTTGCTTTGGGCTTTATTGGGCTTGGCTTACCTTTGGCCTTCCCAACAAACCTCTTCCTATTTTTATTATTAGAGGAGGAAGATGGCTTGACAACATTTACCTCATCGTTCTTACCCTTGTTTTCATTAGTTAAGGACTCAAATGTAGCGAGCTCATTGAGCAACTATGTGAGACTGAACCGTAACTTGTTCTTCTCATAGTTTCTCTTAAACTGATCAAAACTGTTTGGAAGAGTCGTCAATATGATGATCACTTGATTGCATTCGTCAATTGCCCCGCCATTGACTTCTGTCATGTTAAAGTAGGACATCACGCTCAGGACATGTTCCCGAACTGATATACATTCCTTCATATGAGCGAGGATAGCGCAACAAACAGCTTCATGTCACTGTTGCTCGAACGACGGCCCGAACATAGCTTGCAATGACTCTATGATATCTATTGCTAAAGTTATTGCATCTTGTTTTATGACAAGCACGTCTGTCATAGAAGCCAACTGTTAGGTTTTAGTTTGTTTTGGCATTAATTCCATATCAAAATGATGTTTACTTGTAATGATTTAGTTGTTTAGATTCATGATGACTCAAGCTTCAAGGAAGAAGGAACAACTAGTCAAAGCAAGTTCAAAGTCTTTAAAGAGAAATGATGCAATACGGTTCTACAAAGGTATACTAAGACCTTACCTTTCTCTTACAAGGCTAAGGCACACACACACAATTCATACATTTGTGTCCCTGTATCGTTGTGCACCATTATAGGCACACACACACTATTCATACATTTGTGTCCCTACATCGTTGTGCACCATTATAGGCACACACATACAATTCATTCATATGTGTCCCTGCATCGTTGTGCACCATGTATAACACATTCACACACTTGAAAATGAATGCTCATGCATTGGTATGAAAATAATATGTTTTGGAAAATGTATGAAATGAGACTATCTCTATGTAGTTTTTATTCTCGTGTGAATTGTGTTTGTATGTGCATATATTTGTATAACATGGATATTTAACTTGAATTTAGCCTTTAATCATTCTAGATTAAGTTTCGATCATTTCGGTTACTCATACTATTGATTTCAAGTTCTAAGTCAAAAGATACTACACTTTCAACTCATGTTGCATACATTGTCTTTGTCTTCGTATATCGAGTCGAATTATTATTTTCTGGATTGAGTATATTATATGTCCATACCCATGAGATAGTTATGGTTTGTAATCCATAAACGGATTCAAATTCCGCGTTTGGAGGCCGGAGAACAGTCGAAGAACGAGAGGGGAGCGCGCGAGGAAAAGAAGTGCAACCAAGCACTCTTTCCCGAGATGGCTCGTGGCCATCTCGGGACAGAATGCTTGCTGCTCCGAGATGCCCACATGCCATCTCAGGCAGCAAGCATGCTTGGTGAACTTAAGGTCATTTTGGTCCTTTTGTTTCTATTCTTTCCCTCTTCTTTATATTTCCCTTCCCTCCCCTCTCACATTTCATTCTAGGAAGAAATTTAAAACTTGTGTGCAGAATTTTCTCTCTACATTTTCTCACCTTCCAAATACTATAACTTCTTCATTTGAACTCCGATTTGAGTGATTCAAAGTTGAGAGTGTTTGTATATTCATCCTCCATCTTTTCTCTGAAGGTTTGAGTTAGTTTTATTGCTGTTTTTGGAGTCTAAACTCATAAAAGCGGGAAAGCACCAAAATTAACTAAGGTATTGATTTTCTCTCAAAGTTTTCTTTTAAAACTTGGTCAATTGCCTTGGGTTTTCTTCTTCAACATATATATGTGTCTTGTGATAGTTTTGATTTGTGTTTTGAAATCATTTAAAGCTAGATTGAGTTTTAATTAAAATCTCACATGTTGAGTTAGGCTTTGATTTTGCCTATGTTTTCACATGTTTGGAATTGTATTGTGCTAGCTTTGATTCTAGGACTGTTTGATGATCTTTGATTGATTGATTTTGTGAAAAATAGTTCCTTACATGTATTAGGCTCTCTTTGGCTGAAATCTCACAATGATACATGTGCTTGTGTTCTTTTGAGCTATTCATGTGTTTTGTTGAATCTATGAATAGGAATATGCTCTAGAACTTTATCTTTAATCTAAATGACTTTGTCATATGATTTTAGCATGTTTTTGGTTTATGATATTTAAACTTGATTATGTTATTAATTGAACATATCTTGTGATTCAAGTTTTAGATCTATGCATGTATCTAGGTTGTAATTAATGTTGAACACATCTTACATGATCTAGATGGATTTAACATGCATGATTGACTAGACTACATTTGATTTGTGCATGCATGCTAATGACTAGTATTTTCCATAGGATGTGTTGATCATAACATTCTATGTTGTGTGCTTGTTTGCGTTTTGCATTCATGATCACCTAGATGCCTTGTGAGAAGGAAGTCTTGACAATAGGTGTGAGACCTATGTTGTTGAGCAAGAAAGTCTTGGCAAGAGGTGGGAGACCTCGAATTGTCAAGCAAGGAAGTCCTGACTAGATTCGGGATGACTCAGATAGTTGATCAAGAAGTCTTGCCTAGTGTAGTGAGGATCCGAAAAGGTGAGCAAGGAAGTCTTGACTAGAGTCGGGAGGACTCGGATAGTTGAGCAAGAAGTCTTGCTTAGGGTCGTGAGGATCTGGAAGGGTGAGCGAGGAAGTCTTGACAAGAGGTGTGAGGCATCGGATTGTTGAGCAAGAGGGTGACATCTTCATGAGTAGGATAGAAGGTAGTTTCAGGGTGATGGGGTCACTTGAGAGATTGTACTTGTCTTATCTACAAGTGGATTTTGTTTGCCTATGGTTGCTAACCCATGGATGTTTCCTCTTTCGAGGTTAACCACGTTATACCTTGTGTCAACTTTTCTCTATCCCTATCTCTCTTATATTTGTATTTGTTATTTGAATACTATTTATAGAACTCTTTATCTAAGTTGACTTCCTTTCTATAATATAGATTGTGTATGTGTTACAATTACTTGTTTGTATCACACTTTACTTGTTTTATATATTGATTAAGTGTCTTTAATTGATATATATATATTGTGATACAAGCAATCTAGAGGGACAAACTTTTGTTTGTTTCTAAGGGAGTCAAAAAAGGTGTCTAACCTGTTCACCCCCCTCTAGGTTAGCCTTGAACATTTAACCGTGTTTGTATTTTCAATTGGTATCAGAGTAGGACACTAGATTGTACTTAGGGAGAGTCCAGGTGATACATTCACGGTTTTTGCAACGCTTTTAAAATCATGGGTTTACAAGATGATGTAATAGTGGAAGGAGCCTCAAATACTAGGCCGCCATTACTTCGAGGCACTAACTATGGGTATTGGAAGTTGAGGATGAAAGCCTACATCCGCTCTATTGATGAAAGGGCTTTGATGGTAGCGGAAGAAGGTTATAGTCCTCCTACCAAGGTTCAAGAGGATGGAACCTTGATACTCAAGCCAATGAGTGAATGGACAACAAATGAGTTTGAGGTTGCTAAGTGGCATCATTGTGCTATGAATGCCATCTTTGGAGGAGTTGATGGGCATCAATTCTCTTACATTCAAAATCTTGACTCCACAAAGGAAGCTTGGGATACTTTCTAAGTTACTAATGAAGGAACCTTAACAGTGAAGAAATTGAGGCTTCAAATGTTGGCATCACAATTTGAAGGTTTAAGTATGGGTGAAGAAGAAAAGTTTGAAGACTTCCGATTCTGGCTTCTTAACATTGCTAACCAATGTCAAGCACTTGGAGTACCTATCTCAAAAGAGCGTTTAAATTGGAAAATCCTTAGGTCTCTTTCTAAGAGATTAATATCAAAGGTGACAGCCATTGAGGAAAGCAAAGATGTGGATAGCATGAACATTGATGAGTTGCTTGGGTCTCTTCAAATTTATGAGACGTGCTTGAAGCCAAAGATTAAGAGTAAGGGAATCGCTCTCAATGCTATTGAGGAGGAGAGTGATGATGAAAATGAAAAGATGGCTCTTTTGGTTAGAAAATTCAAGAAGTTTCTAAAGAAGAATGCCAAGCCTAGAGGTAAGTCTTCTAAGGAAAAAGGAGTTAAGAAAACATCATCTCCAAGGGATGAGAAGAATAGTCCAGCCATGAACAAGAAAGATGTTCAATGCTACAATTGTCATGGTTTCGGTTACTTTGTTAGTGACTGCACCAAGAAGCCATCTAAGAAAGACAAGAAAGGTAAAGTGTTAGCGGCTACTTGGAGTGATGATAATTCTAGTGATAATGAGAGCTTTAGTAGTGAGTTTTCAAGTGATGAAGAGTTGGTGAGGAACTTTGTAGCTCAAAGGCTTCTCATTCTTCACTAGATATTGATGGTACAATATCTTTGAACAAGAACTTTGATGCAAATCATCATGGAAGCTCTAGTTCCATTCATACTAATCTTGAGTTGTTGGACAAGATAGAAAAGCTTGAAGAAGCTACAGATAATGCTCTAAGAGAGGTAGTTGAGAAGGATGATTTGATCAAGAAACAACTAGATGAGTTTGTGATTGTCACTCGTAGACTATTTAGAGAGAAAGGTGATATTATGAAGAAGTTTAGAGAACTTGAAAAGATAAACCTTGAGAAGGATAATGTGATATCTTCTTTGAGGAAGAGAGAACAAGAATTAATGGAAGAAATAGACACGGCTAAGGAGGCCATCAAGGACTTAGTAAATGATTCGGTAAGTTTGTCTAGTGTTAGGAATCTTGTTAACTCTCATAGTGGTGAAGACGACTTGGTAGTTGAAGAGGAGCTCCTGGAAGCACCATTTCTTACTCACTTGGATGAAGTCGTGATTGATAAGAAACCACACAAGAAGAGAAGATCAAAAGCCAAGAAGAAGTTGGCGAACAAGGTATATTTGCAAACTCCTAGTGAAGCTAGTTCAACTCCAAAAGGTACAATCTCACCTTTTATTCCAATTTGCCACTATTGCAACTTAATAGGTCACATTAAGCCTAGGTGTTATAAATATATTGAAAAATGCAAATTAGGAAATGAATCTAGAGATAAAGAGATTAAACTTCAACTTGAACATGCTAAGGTCATGAAAGTTGAGAAACATGATAATAATGCTAAGCACGAGAAGAAGTTGTGGAGTAGAAAGAATACTAATCTTGTTTAACTTGACAAAGCTTGTGTTGAAAATGTTAAGGAAGAGTGTGTTAATGATATTCTTGTTAATCAAGTCATTGAAGGACTTTACTCTAGATTTAACATTGTTGTCAAGGATGATATTGGAAATGTTTGTCAAGCGTGAGTGCTCTCATCATTGATATAAGAAGCACATATGAGGTAGCTTTGAGGCAATTTATCAATTGTGTTGAGAATTCTTGCTTGCTAGCTTTGAATACTCCATGAATTGATATGAACTTGGTTATCTCACATCATGTTTGTTATGATGGTCAAAATTTGTTGATTAACTTTAGAGAAGTTCTTTTGATATATGTGTTGATTGAGTTGAGATATTATGCTTTTTATACTCTTGTTGTGAAACAAAACTTGGTGTCATGAGGACATTCAAGGCAAGAGTGCTCATAAAAAGGGCGGAAGTATGATATTTGGTGATATAATGTGCAAAAAGGTATCTATATACTCTAATGCATGTTCTCTTAGATATTCATCTCTTGACTCAATTTTTTTTGATATACATCTCATAGCATGTCATATTAGAGAATTTTGTATAGCATACATATGGTTCTCATTGACATTTGCTATTTTAGGATCTAATAGTGATATTGTTCACATTGATCTTAATTTTGATGATTGTTTGTGTATAGTATATTGAGTGGCATTACTTTTGAAATTATGAGCTTCATATTCTTTGAAAGCTACTCATTAGAGAAGTAATGATCTTGATTAAGTCTCTACTTATTGCTCTTAGATCATGTGCTTATGAGCCATAAAATCTTGGTTTTCTAAAATTGCACCTTGCTTCTCTTATATGTTTTGCTAGTAGGTTGAGTTTACTAATATGTAAACTTTGGATACACCTTGAAGTTTTTGTGCTTAAGTACATTTAAAATGACCTATGGTTAGTATCCATTTTGCTTCGGCAAATACATAGAACTCAATGAGCACCTTCATGGAAAGGGCTACAAACATTGGTTGTGAAAGCTACCTAATGTTGGAAAGAGCTACACCATTGTGATGAGTGAAAGCCACCATGAAGTGAATTTTGTTTATGTTAAAAAAAATGGAAAAATCAAAGAAGTGTTGAAATGGAATCTTGAAAAGAAAAGAAAAATTATTTGATTCAAAGCCTAAAACGAAAAGGAGGAAGGCTTAAAAAGGAGTATAGTTGAAAATCAAATGTGCTCGGGTTGAAAAATAGAAATGGGATGACGAGCCACATGCACACACACACTCATATGTTAAAATCTATTTTTTTAAAAGTAAAAATTTCGGATGATAATCGGTTTGACTTTTTTTGGAAAAAGCTTATGATGAATAGTTGTTGGAAATTGTTTACATGTTGATTATTAAACTACTTTTTGATATATATTTGAAGCATATCTCTCTCACACACACACTTTGTTTATGAGTATGATGATATTTTAGCAATTGTTGAAGAATTATGAGAGAACTTGAAAAATCTTTGTGCATCTTTCTTAGCAAATGAAGCTTATTTTGTTGATATTTCTTCAAATTGCTTGAATGTGTGATTGTGTGAATATCTTTGTGAACTTTATGCTATCATTGATTTTAGTTATAGCATTTATCAAGGGGGAGCATTGTATGCTAGACATTGTTCTCTTTTATGATATGTTCACATGCTTCATTTTGTTACATGTTGGCATATTTTGACTTAGTGATACTTGTAAGATATTACTCACTATCTTTGTCTTGCATGATGATTCATTCTTAAGTCATATGTCTTTGTTCTTTTATATCTTTGTGACTAATATGCTTGTTTTTTCTTTCACTCACTTTTGTTGTATGTATATAGCATCTTATAACACAAGAACAAATGGGAAGAACTAAGATTACCGGAATTGGAAATCAATTGAATCCCATTGTGAAAGCCAAGTCTACCTCAAAAAAATCCAAAGCTTCAAGGACAAAAGATTTAGGGATCTTTGGAACAAAGAAGATATTTCAAAAGAGAGGCATTGATTTTGGTAAGTGTAAAGATTCTTATGTTCTTAAGTGCTTAAATGATAGAAATTGGGAATCTTGGGTGAGCATGTTAGGAGTTGTGACTGATACTCTTGTTAGAGAGTTTTATCTTGAATATAGGGAAAGTGCCACCTTATTGGATGCTTTGATGGAGATTAGGGGTGTTGTGTTTAGAGTTAACTTGAAAAACATTAATACGTTTCTTGGGCTACCTAATGATATAGATTCTAGTTTTCTAGATGTGGATGCCATTGAGAATCTAAATATCATGGGTAGAACTCTTTGTGACAGTGCTTCTTTTGAGTGAAAAGGTAGAGCATTTATTAGTTAACATGAGTTAACTAAGGCTAGTGCATTTTGGCATCTATTCATTTGCACTAACATTATTGGATATTCGAATTCAACCGAGTTGAATAAAGACAAGATCAAAATAGTGTATACCTTGGTGACTAATCAACCTATAAACCTTGGAGATCTTCTCATGTATTACATTGATAGTGCAACTTTCTCTACAAGAAGTGATAAAAAGCTTGCATTACCGGGGTTTATAACTTCATTATGTTTAGCTCGTGGGGTTAAGAGTAGAGAAGATAATGTGTTAGTTCAACCCTTGGAAAAGTATTGTGATAAACGTGTGTCATACATGTCATATAAGAATAATGGTAAGACTTGTGATACTTTTGGACTATTTAATAGTTCTCAAGTTGATATACATGTGATTAGCACAAATATTCTTCCGGATTGGGCTATACAATTGAAGAAGAAGGTTGATGAACTTAGTGCTACAGTTGTTCAACAAGATGCTAGGATAAAAGAGTTGGAGGAGTGTATTGCTTCAAGTTCAAGACCACCTCTCAAGCATTATGTTAGATCAACTACTCACACAACTTTCTTTGGTGGAACAAGTAGCTAGTATTTGAGTCTTGTGGTATATTTCTTAACTTTTGGCATTATTTCATGTCAAAAAGGGGGAGAAAGAGATGCTAGTTACTTAGTTTTTTTTTATGTTGTTTTTGTGAACTTTTGAACTTTCAGTGACATGTAATAATTATTCTTAAGATTTGGATAAGAATTCTTGTGTTTTGGCATGTATTGAGGGGGAGATACACGTATTTGTGGACTTAATTGTATATTCTTATCCATATTATATGTTGCCATTTGTTGTTTTTCTCTTGTATATTCATTATGTTTGAGATGATTTGTAGGCTGCTTCAAGAGAAGATCAAGATGAAGTTCAAGAGTTGGTGAAGATTAGTTATAGGAATCTTACTCATTGTAATGTGAGGGAGTGATTTTGTGACCTATCTTCAATTTTATATTCGTAGTAAATGTATAGGTGTTTTGACATGGAATTTGCCAAAGGGGGAGATTGTTAGGTTTTAGTTTGTGTTGACATTAATTCCATATCAAAATGATGTTTATTTGTAATGATTTAGTTGTTTAGATTCATGATGATTCAAGCTTCAAGGAAGAAGGAACAACTAGTCAAAGCAAGTTCAAAGTCTTCAAAAAGAAAGGATGCAATATGGTTCTACAAAGGTATACTAAGACCTTATATTTCTCTTACAAGGCTAAGGCACACACACACAATTCATACATTTGTGTCCCTGCATCGTTGTGCACCATTATAGGCACACACACACAATTCATACATTTGTGTCCCTACATCGTTATGCACCATTATAGGCACACACATACAATTCATTCATATGTGTCCTTGCATCGTTGTGCACCATGTATAACACATTCACACACTTGAAGATGAATGCTCATGCATTGGTATGAAAATAATATGTTTTGGAAAATGTATGAAAGGAGACTATCTCTATGTAGTTTTATTCTAGTGTGAATTGTGTTTGTATGTGCATATATTTGTATAACATGGATATTTAACTTGAATTTAGCCTTAAATCATTCTTGATTGAGTTCCGGTCATTTCGGTTACTCATACTATTGATTACAAGTTCTAAGTCAAAAGATACTACACTTTCAACTCATTTTGCATACATTGTCTTTGTTTTCATATGTTGAGTCGAATTATTATTTTCTGGGTTAAGTATCTAATATGTCCATGTCTGTGAGAGAGTTACAGTTCCTAATCCGTAAACAGATTCGAAATCCGAGTTCGGAGGCCGGAGAACGCTCGAAGAATGCGAGGGGAGCGCGAGAGGAAAAGAAGTGCAACCAAACACTCTTTCCCGAGATGGCGCGTGGCCATTTCGGAACAGAATGCTTGCTGCCCCGAGATACCCACGCACCATCTCGGGCAGCAAGCATGCTTGGTGCACTTAAGGTCATTTTTTTCCTTTTGCTTATATTCTTTCCCGCTCATTTATATTTTCCTTCCCTCTCACATTTCATTCTAAGAAGAAATTTAAAACTTGAGTGCAGAATTTTCTCTCTACATTTTCTCACATTCCAGACACCATAATTTATTCATTTGAACACCGATTTGAGTGATTCAAAGTTGAGAGTGTTTGTCAATTCATCTTCCATCTTTTCTCTTAAGGTTTGAGTTAGTTTTATTGCTGTTTTTGGAGTCTAAACTCACAAAAACGGGACTGCACCAAAATTAACTAAGGTATTGATTTTCTCTCAAAGTTTTCTTTTAAAACTTGGTCAATTGCCTTGGGTTTTCTTCCTTAACATATATATGTGTCTTGTGATAGTTTTGATTTGAGTTTTGAACTCATTTAATGCTAGATTGAGTTTCAATTGAAATCTCACATGTTGAGTTAGGTTTTGATTTTGCCTTTGTTTTCACATGTTTGGGATTGTATTGTGCTAGCTTTGATTCTAAGACTATTTGATGATCTTTGATTGATTGATTTTGTGAAAAATAGTTCCTCACATATATTAGGCTCTCTTTGGACAAAATCTCACAATGATACATGTGCTTGTGTTCTTTTTAGCTATTCATGTGTTTTATTGAATCTATGAATAGGAATATGCTCTAGAACTTTATCTTTAATCTAAATGACTTTGTCATATGATTTTAGAATGTTTTTGGTTTATGAGATTTAAACTTGATTATGTGATTAATTGAACATATCTTGTGATTCAAGTTTTAGATCTATGCATGTATCTAGGTTGTAATTAATGTTGAACATATCTTACATGATCTAGATGGATTAAACATGCATTATTGACTAGACTACATTTGATTTGTGCATTCATGCTCATGTCTAGTATTTTCCATAGGATGTGTTGATCATAACATTCTTTGTTGCGTGCTTGTTTGTGTTTTCCATTCATGATCACCTAGAGGCCTTATGAGAAGCAATTCTTGACAATAGGTGTGAGACCTATGTTGTTGAGCAAGAAAGTCTTGACAAGAGGTGGGAGACCTCGGATTGTCAAGCAAGGAAGTCTTGACTAGAGTCGGGAGGACTCGGATAGTTGAGCAAGAAGTCTTGCCTAGGGTCTTGAGGATCCGGAAGGTGAGCGAGGAAGTCTTGACTAGAGTTGGGAGGACTTGGATAGTTGAGCAAGAAGTCTTACCTAGGGTGGTAAGGATCCGGAAGGGTGAGTGAGGAAGTCCTGACAAGAGGTGTGAGGCCTCGGATTGTTGAGCAAGAGGGCGACATCTTCATGAGTAGGATAAGAGGGTAGTTTCTAGTTGAAATGGTCACTTGAGAGATTGTACTTGTCTTATCTTCTAGTGGATTTTGTTTGCCGGTGGTTGCTAACCCGTGGATGTTTCCTCTTCGGAGGTTTACCACGTTATATCTTGTGTCAACTTTTCTCTATCCCTATCTCTCTTATATTTGTATTTGTTATTTGAATACTATAGATAGAACTCTTTATGTAAGTTGACTTCCTTTCTGTAATATAGATTGTGTAGGTGTTACAATTACTTATTTGTATCACACTTTACTTATTTTATATATTGATTAAGTGTCTTTAATTGATATATATATATATATATATATATATATATATATATATATTGTGATACAAGCAATCTAGAGGGACAAACTTTTGTTTGTTTCTAAGGGAGTCGAAAAAGGTGTCTAACCTATTCAACCCCTCCCCCCCGCCCCCCCTATAGGTTAGCCTTGAGCATTTAACCGTGTTTGTATTTTCACCAACATATATGTTTGGGCTTTCTCATCAGATGAATCCCATCACTTGTATTCCTCACGAACTCTTTGCGAGGCATTGGTGGCAGGCGCTGAAGGACATTCCTCTATAAGCATAGACTTGAGGTGTTTGGTGACCAATATTGCATTAATATTAAGTTTCGACTTAATGTAGTTCTCACCTGTTAATTTGTCGTTTGTAAGAATCTGTAGTAACGCAGAAGATAAAACTGCTAAAATAAATAAAACATTCATTCAGTCATTTATTAAAAACAAGTGCGAGTGCTTTGGCATCAATTGAAACATAATGTATGAACATGTTTAACGAACTAGAACTACCATAAAACTAGTTACTATACCATGACAATCCAACATACCACAAAGAAGTGTCGCCTTAGGGTCAGTCAAGTCCTTACATGTTGGACCGAGACATTCTCAATCAAATGATATTCTAGAATAACTCTTATTCCATATCATTCAATCATCGTTTATTCAGTTAAGTTTTTAATTAACAAAACTTGATCAGAACCTTTATGAGTGTAACCCACCATTTCAGATCTCATGAGCATAACTCGAGAATTTCTGCCTAAGGGTCGGTCAATACAGAAATACCCTCAGAAATCCTATCCGTTAGGAAGTCAACCTTGGTGACGAAAGCAAAGTCATCACTAGGCCCCACTCTGATCTCACGATGTTGAACTAACGATGGCGACGGATATATATGTCATATATTCCTCTCACACTCACCATTTTAAATCTAGGGTTTTTTTTATTCATCTCTATAGGATCAAATGCTAACTTTAATCAAGTTATCTAGTGCATTAACTAATTAGAATCAAATTTGAATTCACTAATAAGTTATTAATGATTTTTAACTATTAAAAATCTAATCTCTAAGTGAATAATCTAAGCTTTTGTAAACTATTTAAGAAAGAGTTTCTTCACCCCTAACATTTGATCAAGTTTCTTCATGCTTGAAGTCATTTTAGCAATCACTTCTATGGCTTCTTCAAGCTCCTTTTCCATCCTTTCCTCATTCCTTTTAACTATCTTCACTTCTCCATTTAAGAGAGTTACTTCAGTTGTAAGCTTGAGATTCTCTTCCTTTAGCCTTAGAATCTCCTTTTTTATCTTCAACCGTGAGCTTTAAAAATGCTTGATGAAGTCTTCAAGGTCCATGCATTCTTTATTCCTATTGATAGAGTGAGATGAGGAACTCTCATTACTTGAGTCATCTTCTATTTGTTTCTCTCCTCTTTATCACGACTAACTTCTTTGCTCTTAAGAAAAGATACCAGGGCAATAAAGTTTGCCACATGATCTTCATCAATTGAGGATCTTTCTTCCTCTTCCAAGTCATACTCCAAGTGGCGGCCATTGCCTTTCCTTACTTCTTGTTCTTTTAATTTCACAGTCATGAGAGATATGTCCTATGCCACCACACTCATAGCATTGGATGCCTTTTCTATTGTTCCTCGCTTGACTTGGTTCAAACTTCTTGAAATCGATATTTTTCTTCAATTCTTGGCCTTTGGATCTAAGACCATTCTTTTCAAACTTTTTAAACTTCTTAAATTTCTTCACCATTAAAGCCATGCCTTTATGAGTTATCATCCACCTTCTTAATCTTGGATGTCTTCAATGTTTTCCCCTTTTGCATCTTGGGAGTTGTATATGTAGGAACCTTTCTAGACTCATAGGTTAGGAGCCTTCTAATCACTTCACTTAGCTTCATCTTCTTGTATTCACTATTTACTTCCAGTGCTGTCACCTTGGATTCGAACTTATACTTATAGGGAAGTGACCTCATGATTTTTTGGTTGATCCTCTTATCCGAGTATGGGTCACCTGGTTGATTGCTTTGACTCACAATGTCTATTAACTTCACTTGAAAGTCATTGAAGCACTCATTCTTCTCCATCCTAATTGTCTCGAATTGCATTTGGAGGACTTAGAGATTGGAATCTTTGATGTCCTTGGTTCTCTTAAGATCCGTTTCTAGTATTTTCCATGCCTTTTGTGCATTCCTAGTAGTTTGGATCACCTTATATTGATTATCATCCATAACACAAAGAATGGCATGCATTACAATGTTGTTCCACTTAGAGGACTCGAATTCTTGAATACTCCACTATTACTTTGGCTTTGGAACAACACTTCCATCTGTCTGAGTCATTTTCGGAGGAGTATAATGACATGGTAATTTTTGTTTTTAAACAAATGTCAAAAGTGAAGTTTTAAAATGATTTTTTAGAATAGATTTTTCTCAATTGCATCACTTGAGTATTAACTTAGTAAAAAGGTGAGCAAAGGATGGTTCCATATGGAATTTGTGGATGTTGAATTGATTAACTAATCATAAAGCATGAAAATAAATCGTGGATAACTTGATAGAAAATGGTTTGAAAAAACCACCAAACAAAATCATTTAAACTAAAATATATCAAAATGATAGGAAAAATAGAAAGCTCAACATTCTAAATAAGAGATATGATTAAATCAATTAATGAGTAACTAAGGAATTGATGTAGTTGTGAATGGTTATTGGGCAAACTTATAGAGCTACTTTAATGAGTCAATCTTGCTATCACAGACCGATTGTAGTGTTAATTGTGAAATGGCCATTAAAACAAAACCAAGACACTTCCTACCGAAATTCCTCATTTATTAGAGAAAGGAGATAAATGTGGGATCGGTTAATTGCAATCCAAGACCTAAATAATTGGAGTTGATATAACCTCCAACAATATATCCTATCCACTATGTGCTCTAACTAATCAAGTGTGTCAATCCTTAATTAGTCGTATCACAAATTATCCTACCAATATTGTAATTAACAAGTGACATACAAAATCAATCACATAAATGAATAGAATCTAATTAACAAGTGAATATAACATAAAAGGAGATTCATATACTATAGCTCACATAAATGCCCACACCCATAAGTTTCTCATATCAATCCCCTTGCACATAATTACAACAAAGGAAAATAAGTAAAAGATAAGTAAATCACCCATGGGCCACCTTCTTGATTGCTTGATCCTTCCTTTTCTTGTTGTTCCTTGTGCAAAAAGTGGGAGATGAGGAGTTTTAGGATTATGCTCGATAGCAAGAGTGTAATAATGTATTTGACAATCTTTTCATATTAATGATTTATAGTTTAACAAATCTTATAGCATTTACAGTATAATTATTATAATTGTCAAAATTAAATAATCATAAGGTCAAAAGACTATAAGAAAAAGATGAATTGTTCATACATCTGGATATGCATGAGGTAGACATAATTCTTTAGCTAGTCTTGAATAATATTCATAACTTAAGATAAATGTTGGGAACCTTTATCTTGTCAAAGTTGTAGATTCTTTTGCTAGCATTTGAGTGGGATCAAATGTGTTATGATGAGTCTAAAATCATCAAAGTGTGGTGTCTTTGGGCAAATGAATCTAGTGCACTGGGTGCATTGAATGGGATCACAGTGAAATACTTTATCCAGAACCGTCAGTGGATAAAAGTTTGCACTTGAAGACAATCAGGGAGTCTATCACAATCCTGAGATAAATGATGGATTTATGGTTGCAATTGTTATAATTTCAGCTATCAATGAGTACAATTATATAGCATAGTCTATCCTCGATAGTTCGGTGGCATTCGTTTGTTAATCGATAGAGGACTTCATTTATTGATATGGACATCGTGGCTCCATTTTTTAAATAAGAGTAGAGTATCATCATATGGATGTTTTGAGGTATTGGATATTAAATCTTAACGTTAAGTTTTCATTAGTGTCTAGTGAAATATGGCTTATCGACAAGTCAAAATATCCGAGTTCAAAATGTGGTCATATGAGTAAATATGGTAACTAGGAGAGCTATAGGCGATCTATGAGCTCTTGGCGATTACTGGTACTTTTCACGAGGATACACTTTCTCCATTAAGATTTTTTAGGGTATGAATGAGCAATATTAACTTATTCTATCTTTATTTAAGAGTTCAATTTTAGTTCTTTAGTAGAATGAACTAAAATTAATAGATCGTACCTAAGTGAATCATTTGTCGATTGTGATTAGGTTATGTCCATTGGAGCTTAAATTTAGATAGTCTGCCAAGATCTCCAATTCATACGAACTTGTCTGGATCACTTGATATATTCTACTGACCAACTTGTGAGTCAATTTAGAATTGTATTAAGGCATGTGGACTTGTTTCTTTTTGCAAGAATGGGTCTAGTTCACATGTGGACCTTTTATTAAGGACCAATGGACTTAATAAAATAAGAAAAATAATATATGTACCTATGTGTGGTCTTGGGAAGCAAGGCTATATATATTGGCTTAATATATTATTTTTTATTTTATTATTTAGTTTAATGGAAATTATTTATTTATTTATTTAATTAATTAAAAGTCAAAATCTTTTTTCTTGTAGTAGATGGTCTTCTAGAGTCATATTATTTTTGGTAATATGATAAGTATCAAATACTATATTTGATAAGTAGATAAATAATAGGAATTTATTTATCTAGTCAAATGAGGAAGTATTTGATTTCTATTAAAACTCTAGTTTACAATTGGTCAAATTAGGAAGTTTTAATTTAGTCACAATTTAATTATATTTAATAATTGGTTATTGAATAAATACACTATTTGAGTTGGATTAGGAGTCTTGGTGTGCAAAAGAAATCTTTCATTGAAAATGATTCTTTGTCTCCAAGTAAATCCACCTAATGAGTGGATTCTTGTCCATCAAATAAATCCTCCTTAGGAGAGGATTTGGACACGTATATATATATTCCTATAGAGGAATTCAGCCAAGCTAATAAGTCAATGCTAAAGAATTCGGCCAAGGGTGTTGGTGTCTTGAGAGAAGTTTTTTTTTTTTTTTTTGCTTATATAGCTAAAACAAAAAAAAACTTCATCCAACAATAGTGTGTAGAATTCGGCCAAGGAGAAGAGAAAAGGGGAGCGTTTTTGTTTTTGATAGTGCACTAGTATCCTTTACATCAAAAGGATTTTGTGTACAAAAATCGAATCGGGTTCACGCGAGTTTCAGTCAAATAGATTGATAATTCACAAGTGACCGGAAGTTCTTGGGTGTTCTCTTGGAGGATTATTATGACTAATAAAGAAGAAGATTTTGTTTGTTTTGATCCTCAGGTATACAATTAAAAGAAAGGGAGCCCACACTCCTAGGTGATTCACGTTCATGATTGGATTGGAAGATCTTACGGATTCAATTCGGCGCTAGTTCAATCGTCACGAGAAGAAGGTATGATACTTTTAATATATGTCAATTAGTCTAGGGTTAAGGTTCTTTTTATTAAAGGAAAACTTTTTAAATATATCAAACCCTAATTTTATGCTTCCGCTGCGTTTTGAACCGATATTTCCCTACAATTGGTATCAGAGCCTGGTTGCATCCTTGATTAATTGATGTATATGTACATGAATCTACTTCATTTTATTGTAAATATGCATGTTTTAGAAAGAGATGTCACTCTTGGTATTCACATATATATTTACAACGAATGTATGGATATATATATGTTTTTATATGGTTTGTTATTACTCAATTTTGGTCATAGAATTTCTATGTATTTTTGTTTTGGGATTGTAACAAAAAGGGTGGCCTATCATCACCATAATTTCCTGCTTGGTAGTTGCTATGTTTTATTTTATTTTATTTTATTGATGTAATAAAAAAAGCTGCAGTATTTTTTTGTTTAAAATACTATTGTAATATATTCAAGTATCGAAGATTTGAAGAATTGAAGAATTGGGAACAATCGAAACAAGTTTGGTACTGTGCGTGCCATAGCAACAATCGTGCGTGCAAATGAGCGCGTGACCACGATTGTTGTGGCATGGGCTGCACACGGTAACCCTATGGATCCCATGGGCTACGCACGACAGCTCTTTATGGAGCTAAGGGGTGCACACTTCCATGGGAGGCAGCCGAGGGTGTCTAAACAGACAATGGTCACGTGAAGACTTGTTCTCAAAGAAAGGAATTTTTTATTTTATTCCAAGACATATGTAATTTACTTGCTTTTCTAGGATGGACAAAAATTGTAGCTATTTTTATTTTTGTAAATATTGCAATGTTTGTCATTGTTTGATAACATGTCATATAGAATAAGAGTGCTACTCATATATCTGTTTTGGTATGAACATGCATTAAATGGTTTAGGTATCTAATTGGCATTTAGATAACTTAGTAAATCATTCTGTGGAATTCGATCACACGTCTTAAACAATTGAGTGGGAGAAGGTGTTTTGGAACACCTACGGCCTCCAAGTTTAGTTGAGCTTTATGTTTCGTACAATAACCCCCAAAAGGGTATTCGTGAATGGAATTTAGTAAGATACTTCCTTACAAGGATAGACTAGACAATTAACCCAAACGATATCTGTTCCAAAGGAGGGATATTCGTGAGGGAATATATTGAAGGTCGATAACTTGGTAACACACTCAATATGGTTTTATTAATATTCTCCTAAGAGTTCTTGTTAATAAAATCGTAAGGCTAAAATTGAAAACGCTGGTTGTTATGTTAACAATTAGGTGGGACCTAGTCCAACTAGTAAATGGTGCGAATTCCCAAAAGAGACGTGACATATATGGGTGTTGGATCATCGTTGAATTTTACGATTGAATAATTTTATTTAATTCAAGATAAATATATGAAAGTGCTTTATCGTGATTATTTACTTAAATAATTTTTGTTATTATAAAGAAATCATTACCCCATCCCTAATCAAAATCCTAAAAGATAATACTTTAACTGATGATAATTATGTCAATTGGAAAAAGAAAATTGGGTTGTTATTGCAAGCTGAAAAACATAAGTTCATTATGTCTACTACTAAACCACCAACTCTTACTAATGAATCTAATGAGGTGCAAAGAGACCAGTATCAGCAGAGGGTAACTTCAGATGAGATGGCTAAATGTTACATTATAGCTGCCATCTCTGACGTGTTGCAATAGCAACATGAAGGAATGAAGTATGCTGCCAATATATTGATGTCTCTGGAAGAGATGTTTGCTATGAAGTATAGGACAACTAAGAGAGAGGTAGTGAATGCTTTCATGAATCTTAGGATAAAATCTGGATAGGCTATGAAAGATCACATGATGAAAGTCATAGCACTTCTCAACATTGTTGAACTCAACGGTGTTGAGATAGATGGTTAGACAAAAATTGACATGATCGTCAACTTACTGTCAGATTCCTTTAATTAGTTCAAGTTGGACTAGACCTTGAATAATAAGGAGTGCACCATGCAGGGCCTGATGTAAAATGATCAAAGCACAGAGAAAATCTTTATGGGTTGAGAGATTCATACGGTTAGTAAAGTTGCTACTGTTAAAACCCGTAATAATGTCAAGAAACAATAGAAGACAAAGTAACTTATGCCTAACTAGAAGGGGTTCCGGGAAAGGAAAAGACTGAATGAGAATGAATTCAACTTGCGTTTAGGCAACGAAGCGTTGGTGTCTACTAGTGTAGTGGGAGATATTAGAATCAATTTAGATTCCTGTAGGCATTTAGATTTATTAAACGTTTATTATGTACCTTAATTCAAGAAGAATTTAATTTCAGTTTCTTGTTTAAATAAATTTGGATATTCGGATACTTTTAATTTTATTATTAGTAAGAATAACAAATTTATTTACAAAGGTACATTGGAAAACGGTTTATTCTATTTGCATAGCAATATCTCTCACTTGTTAGACACGGAACCTAATCATAAAATAGTAAAATTATCAAAAGATGAAACCTACCTATGGCATTTGCGCCTAGGTCATATTAACCTTGATAGGATCAAAAGATTGGTTAGTGATGGACCTTTAAGTGACTTAAAGGTTGATGATCTACCAACTTATGAATCCTGTTTGGAAGGTAAAATGACCAAAAGGTCGTTCACGACCAAAGTCACAAGAGCCACTGAATGTTTAAGATTAGTACACAATGATGTATGTGGTCCTATGAGCATTCAAGCTAGAGGAAGATATGAGTACTTCATCACTTTCACAGATGATTACTCCAGATTTGGTTATGTGTATCTCATGAGACATACGTCTGATGCTTTTGACATGGTCAAAGCATTTAAAGTTGAAGTAGAAAATCAGTTTGATAAACGCATAAAAATCTTGAGATCTGACCGTGGTGGAGAATATCTATATGGTGAGTTTCATCAATATCTTATTGATAATGGGATAATTTCTCAGTTTTCTGCACTAGGTACACCTCAACAAAATGGGGTGGCAGAAAGGAGAAATAAAACTCTTTTAGACATGGTTAGGTCTATGTTGAGTTATTCAACGCTTCATAATTCTTTTTGGGGATATGCTTTACAAACTGCTATGTACATTCTAAACAATGTACCATTTAAGTCGGTTCTTAAAACACCGCATCAGTTGTGGACCGGGTAAAATCCTAGTTTACAACATTTAAGGATATTTGGATGTCTTGCGCATGTGTTAAAAGGAAAGACAAAAAAGATGGAGTCCTGTTCAGAAACATGCATATTTGTAGGGTATCCAAAAGGAACCAAATGATATTAATTCTGTAGTCCTTCAGATCTTAAAGTATTTGTTTCGACCAATGCTAAATTTTTGGAAGAGGACTACATGAATAATTTTGTGCCTAAAAGTAGAATTGTTCTGAATGAGCTTTCAGGAGATACAATTCCACAAGAGGTTTCACAACCTAGCCCAATTGTAAGTTCCGTACCAACACAAGATCAATAATCTACCATACCTCATCATAGTGGGATGGTTAGTAGACAAACCGAGAGATACATCGATCTAGGAGAATCTGTAGAGAATCTCCCAAATGATGATGATCCCTATATGTATAAGGAAGCAATGGAAGATGTTGATTGTCGCCATTGGCAAATGACAATGCAATCCGAAATTGAATCTATGTTCAAAAACAAAGTCTGGTTTCTTGTAGACTTGCCTAAAAGGATAAAATTCATCGGGTGCAAGTGGGTATACAAGAGGAAAAGAGGAATGGATGGAAAGGTGGAAACCTTTAAAGCTAGGTTGGTATTTAAAGGTTACACACAGAAGGAAGGTATCGATTATGAGGCAACCTTCTTTCTTGTGGCCATACTTAAATCCATTATGATACTTTTATCCATTGTGGCATCTCTAGACTTAAAGATTTGGAAAATGGACGTCAAGACAGCTTTTCTTAAAAAGCATCTATATGACGCAACCAGAAGGATTCATTGAAAAAGGCCAAGAGGAAAGAGTATGCAAGTTGTAAAGATCCATATATGGATTGAAGCAAGCATCCAGATCTTGGAACATAAGGTTTGATCAAGCCGTGAAAATTTTTAGATTTATTCAAAACCTTGACGAACCCTGTGTATACAAAAGGATTAAAGGTGACTAGTTAGTTTTCCTAGTTCTTTACGTTGATGATATACTACTCATCGAAAATGATATAGGTGTATTGACATCAGTAAATGAATGATTGGAAAAACAATTTGATATAAAGGAATTAGGAGAAACAAGTTATATTCTTAGTACCCAAGTCATATGGGATAGAAAGAATAGAATACTTGCTTTATCCTAAGCTTTATACATATATAAAATCTTGTCTAGATTTTTCATGCAAGATTCCAAGAAAGGTATGTTACCTTTCAGACATGGAACCAAACTTTCTAAGGAACAAGATCTTAAGAATGAACATGAAGAGCAATTCATGAGTAGGGTTCCATATGCCTCGACAGTTGGGAGTCTCATGTATGCAATGCTTTACACTAAAACAGATATTTGTTTTGCTATTGGCATAGTTAGCAGATTTCAATCAAAACCTGGTTCTGAACACTGGACGATAGTCAAGCATATTTTCAAGTATCTCAAGAGAATGAGAGATTATATGCTTGTATACTCCAGAGGGGATTTAATTCCCGTTGGTTATACAGATTTAGATATCCAATTGGATTCTGACTCTAGAAGATCAACATCAAGATCTATGTTTACACTTGGAGAAGGGGCGGGTTTATGGAGTAGTATCAAGCAATCTTGCATTGTTGATTCCACCTTGGAAGCTGAGTATGTTGCCGCATGCGAATCTGCTAAAGAGGCTGTTTGGCTCTGTCAATTTTTGATTGACTTCGAAGTGGTTCCTGATGCGAATAAGCAGATCACTATCTATTGTGACAATAGTAGGGCAATGGTTAATTTGAGAGAACCAATAAGTCATAAGAGAGGGAAACACATTGAAAGAAAGTATCACCTTTTAAGGGAAATTTTGTACAGGGGAGACGTGACGATAACCAAGATCGCGTCAACAGAAAATCTAGTGGATCCCTTTACAGAGGCTCTTCCACAAAAGAGTTTTGATGGGTGATTGGAGAATATGTGTGTTAATAGCTAAATTTGGCTAGGGACCAAAGATAAATTTCCACTCTTCTGGCCCGGGTCCAAGCCTGAGATTACCCACCATGGAACCCCGGGCCCTAGGATCGAGCTTTGGCTCCACCCTAAAGAAGTGAAAGAAGGTCGCCGAGCTCAGAAAGCATCCAAGGTAAAGCCCGACACAAGCGAATCGAGCTCTTTACACGAAATACAGAATGTAGGGGAAGCCCAATGCATGGCGATCAAGGCTCCCCTAGGTCAAAACTACATCGTAACCTCCCAGAAGCCCACCATCATCTCCAGACTTAAGTGAGAACCTATCAAGCAATGGACCTATACCTTGAAATTGCTTTATCTAGCCGATAGAAGATTTAGACCTATCTGGACGAGTAGTAGGAAGCTCGCCAAAGCCCTGTTGCCACCAAAGGGTGCCCACGGGGTTATCCCAAGCTCCAAGGGACCTGGAAAGGTCAGAACAAGCTCTTAGTACCAAAACCAGGGCACAGATTTACCTTATCCTATGAAACAATGAACACCATACTTGACGACCTCCATTAAGAATCACGCCATAAAGGCACATAGGATCATATCCACACCTAATAAACATTAAATTGCCATGTACTTACAGAGCAAAAGATTGAGTCCAAAGAGGAAACAAACTTATCTCCAATAAAGATATTCTCAACTCCATTACTAATTCAAAGTTAATGACTTTTAAATAAAATATCCCGCCCGATAAGGAGGGAACAGATTTGTAGAATAATGGCCGGAGATTCGCGAAGTTTAATCTACTTGAACCATGTATAAATACGCCCAAGCAGGAAGACTGAAGGGGAAGAAGAGCAAAAAAAAGCATACGAAATGAGAGGTTTGACTCCGGCCTAAATTCTATGATCGAAACACTGTTATCGTTATTTTCCACTTCTTGATAGGCATAAGGTTGCCACTCCATGCCACTCCATGCCACTCCATTGTACCCCAGTGAGATTGAGTACATCTGAGAGGTTTTTTATACGATATTTGTGATGAATAACATAGCCGTATTAGTATTCCTTAAATCATTGTGTTAACTTACCTTTACTCAAGCAATCTAGGTACTGAAGGTACCGAACCCCGACCACCATCTTCGTGGTAGTGGTCTCGAGGGTGTTAATTGGAATTTCTCATCTCGAGCAAATTTAGCGTTAACACTTTCTAGTATCGTCTGTGGGAACCCCACACCACCACTTTTACATTTACAAGTTTATTATTTCGCAGTGATTATGAGACGTGCTCATTCCGAGGACAACCCAAAACATTGGGACATCAGTCTGCCCCCTCAACCAATAAAGGGCAGAAAAAGGGAAAGAAATCCAAGCATCACAAACCAGACGTAGAGCGGGCTCTAACCCCTCAGCAATGAACCAAACTATGATCAAACAGCATGCTACGGCCATCAAGGAGAATGTCCACCTCCGTCTAGCTGCAGAAGGAATTACTCCTCAGCTGGGAAATCTTGGTAACTGTAAAGTCCTCATTTTTTGATTGGCTTATTTCGTGAACAAATCACATTTTTGAGGTATTATGTAAGAGTAACTTAGGCTCTCAAGACCTCAAGAAGAGAAGCACCGAAGGTAAAATTCTAGTGTCTACTTGCTTTAAAGAGATAGTTGCATACACTCACATATTCATGCATAATTCTTATGTTGGGGTTTATGCCCCTAAAGATGTAATTTGTAAATGGATTTATGAAATAAATAAAAGGAAAAGTTTAATTCATTCTTGTTGTGTTATTTATTTTATAACTTTTGCATATATTTAACATCCAAGATTGCCAGATGTAATCTCGAACTGTGTATATGAGTGTCATATACGGATGGATACAATAAGAGACGTGCAATCTAAAGAGTCCATAGATAGCAAATAAAGCTGGGTACTTTATTTGTGGTTAATCTATAGTTATGGTCCATTCCGTAATGTACGATGATTCTATCCTAAATCATTCATATGAGATATGGGATTGGAGGCACCTTGTATTATGTGATCATATAGGACTGGGCCATGATCTATATGAATCTCTCACCAAGATCCATTTACCGATGAGATTCATATATATCAACTAATGATGGCTATATGTGGGTGATCTTAATCCTGAGTGTCTTATCGACTCCTTCAGGTTAGATCGTGGTCTTTGATATACCATGGGTGAGGTCGGATGCTGTTCCCCGATCAATATGCTCCGTATGTTGGGATTACGGTTTGGATTGTGACTGGAAAGGTTTGTACACAATAGTGGAATCCACTCCTTCATGTGAGAAGTAGATGGTAGTTCCCTTGAGGGTTGATTCGGAGCTTGGACAATATGAGCGATCTCCTAATTCCGCAAGGAAATAAGATTTATTGTCCATTAGAGAATCAACGGTACTTAAAGGATATATGTAATTAGAGGGGTATAACGGGCATTATAACCCAGCTCTAATTATGAACTGTTATGGAGGATCACACTATGTGTAATAGCTATATTGATGGACACCGAGTTGTATCGGTATGTGTAAAAGCGTCTACAGTTGAGAGAGTGCAGCTTCGGGTTTTTAGTGGAATAACACCGGTGTTTATAATCAAGGAATATTAATTAAAGAGTTTAATTAATGATTCCGATGATTATTGGAGCTCAAAATACTGTGGGTCCGTTAGGTCCCTTGCTAGCCCGATCGATTTAGGTAATAAGGGTCACGGTTAATTACTTGGATTGTCTAATTAATTATGTTACAAAAGTGACACGTGTTTATTCAGAAATTAATTGAATAATGAGATTATTTAATTAATGAATATTAATAGTTAAATTAATTAAATAATTAGATTATTTAATTATATTGATAATTATGAATTATTAATTAACTATTAATTGGAGAGTGTTAGTTTATATATGGATTTAGGTGAAGATAAAATAATAGGAGTAATTTATTTTACTAAATCATTTATCTAAGTAATTGAATTTAAATTTTAAATATTTATTATCTTTTTTAATATATTAGATATATTTGAAAAGGATAATTAAAAAATATATATCAATTATAATACAAGAGATTGTATTGGATACAAATTGGTATGTACACATGAAACATTAATCAAAAAGAAGAATTTGTATAGGATGCAAATACTTGAAACAAATAAACATATAATATATATAAAACGCAAGTGAGAGGCGTGTTGTACAGATATATATATATATATATATATATATATATATATATATATATATATATATATATATATATATATATATATTGTGAAAAGAGTGAAATCATATGCTTTTTTTCTGTTGGTGGCGTGAATCAAAAAACAAAAAACAAACAAAAGAAAAAGGTATTTAGTGTGCAGACGTGCAGTGTATATATATATATATATATATATATAAAAGACAAGTTTTTCATGTTTCATGGTTTTTAGATATATATTATATATATCTTGTTTCATGTTTTGTGTGTTTTTGAAACACATAGAAGAAAGAGTTTCTTCAATTCTCTCTACATCCTCCATTTAAGTTCCAGAGACTGTGACGCGCCCATACGCAGTTATCAGTTTCGGGAGATAGCGAGGAAGATCGAGTGGTTCAGACAGGAGCACATAGTAAAGAGAAGGAGTCTCCAAACGTTGGTAAGATTGGTTCAGACAAGAGCATATCGAAAAGTGAAGGAGCCTCCAAACATTGGTATGTTTTTCTTCTGATTATATCGATTTCAATTTCCTGTGATTACATATTGTATGTATTAGTTCCAAAAAATAATTTTGATCCCAAGTTCACTGATCCCATATACAGATTATGATCTGTATTAAAAATTTTAAAATCTAGTTCTGCTGCATAACCGGTGAACGGGGTTCCAACAATTGGTATCAGAGCAAAGGCAGTGCTTTGATAGGTATCTGTGGGTGTCACCCCAAGGAGTTGGGACCGTGCCCATACCCATGAGATGAGAATTTGTTCCAACAATTGGTATCAGAGCCAATTTATTTTTCGGAACAAAAAATTGTTTTCGATGCTCCTGTATGTATGAATTTTATAGGCACAATTCAAATTGATTGTATGATGTTTTTGCATTTTTTTTTTTTAATTTAGAAAAACATGATTGATCGTTAATTATATGGTACTGTGAATATAGGGTTTATGGGTTGTATTATTATTATTATTATTATTTTTTTTTACTGTTATTGTATTGTAAAAATATATAAATAAATAAATAAATATTGTAACCTATATTGAAGACCTGGAAAAACCGTGAGGATGGATTCATGAGATGAATCGTAGTGACCTGAAGAGATTGGAAGATATCTGAAGTTACTAGAAGACCAAAGGAATGCCTTGAGAAATTTTTGTAAGTTTAGATTCCAATTTTTAGGTTAATAATCCACAGTACTCGGTCAATTCATGTATGCTTTTTATTATGTGATGATAAAAGCATTGCCATGCATACATATGTCATTAAGATTAGATGTTCCTACACAAATATATTTGATATGTCATACATGCATCATAGCCTGATATTTTATGTATTTTTTTAATGTGATTAAAATGGGCAATATACATAATTGGCTATGAATAATGAGATTAGTTTTTAATGGTTAGAAAACCTGGTAATTCTCATTAATATTAATCTAGTTATTAAAGAGTTTAATAAGTTAGATTAATAGGGTCAATTATTGTAATTAGGATTAATATGATTAATTACCTAATAATAAATGAACCGAATAAAGTGTTAGAGTTTTAATTGTTAAAACTTGGTAAACATTATCATAATAATCTGACCTTAGCAAATAGTTTACTGAATCTTAGATTGCTCACTAATATATTAGATTTTTAATTGTTAAAAATCATTAATAATTTATTAGTTAATTAGAATTTGGTTATAATTAGTTAATGCGCTAGATAACTTGAATGAAGTTAGTCGTTTAATCCTGTAGAGTCTAGGTGCATTAATGGTTAATAGAAAACCCTAATTTTAAAATAGTGAGTGGGAGAGGGATATATGACACATATATCCCGCGGTCTCCATCATTAGTTCAACACCGTGAGATCCGAGTGGGGCCTCGTGACGGCTTTGTTTTCGTCCTCCCTAAGGTGGGTTTCCACAAAGGTCAATACCAAGGTTGACTTCCTAACGGATAGGATTTCTGAGGGTATTTTGGGATTGACCGACCCTAAGGCGGCAATTCTCGAGTTAAGCTCGTGAGATCTGAAATGGTGGGTTACACTCATGAAGGTTTTGATTAGGTTTGTTAATTAAAAACCTGACTGAATAACGATGGTTGAATGATATGGAATAAGAGTTATTCTAGAATATCATTTGATTGAGAATGTCTCGGTCCAACATGCAAAGACTTGACTGACTCTAAGGTGGCACTTCTTTGTGGTATTTTGGATTGTCGTTGTATAGTAACTAGTTTTAGGGTAGTTCTAGTTCGTTAAACATGTTCTTGCATCATGTTTAAATTTATGCCAAAGCACTCGCACTTGTTTTAAATAAATGACTGAATGAATGTTTTATTTATTTCAGCAATAATGTCTTCTGCATTACTTCATAATCTCGCAAACGAAAAATTAACCGGTGATAACTACACTAAGTGGAAACTTAACATTATTGCAATATTGGTCACCAAAGACTTCAAGTTTGTGCTTACGAAGAAATGTCCTCCAGCGCTTGCTGCCAATGCCACACGAACTGTTTGTGAGGCATACGAGCGATGGGTCTCATCTGATGAGAAGGCCAGAACATATCTGTTGGCTTCTATAACATACGTGCTTGTCACAAAGCATGAAGCAATGACTTCAACATTCGAAATCATGGAGTCATTGTAAGCTATATTCGGGCAGCCCTTCGAGCAAAAGCGACATGAAGTTGTTCGTTCTGCTATGCTCACTCGTATGAAGAAAGGTACGTCAGTTCGGGAATATGTCCTCAGCATGATGTCTTACTTTAACAAGGCAGAAGTCAATGGCGGGGCCATTGACGAACCAAGTAAAGTGAGCATCATACTGACGACTCTTTCGAAGAGTTTCGATTAGTTTAAGAACAACTACGAGATGAACAAGTTAAGGTTCAATCTTACACAGTTGCTTAAGGACAACAAGGGTAAGACCAGTGAGGCAAATGTTGCCGAACCATCTTCCTACTCTAATAATAAGAAGAGAAAGAGGTCTACTGGGAAAATGAAGGGTAAGCCCAAACCCAAGAAAGCCCAAAGCAAGAAGAAGTCCAAGAAAAGTAAATTTGATTTACTTGTTCTTGAGTCATGTTTTGTAGAAAATGATTCTTCACCCTGGATAGTTGATTCAGGGCCACTAACCATGTATGTTCTTCTTTACAATGAACTGATTCTTGCACACAGCTAGAGGAGCAAGCCTTCTCAATGCGTGTGGGGTCAGGGGATGTCGTGTCGGCACGAGCAGTAGGTGTAATTAGATTACGTATTTGTAATTATTATATATTGTTGGATAATGTATTTTATATTCCTGGATTTACACGGAATTTGATTTCCGTTTCTAAGTTATTAGAACAAAAATATTCTGTTTCTTTTAATAATAAGTCTGTTATTATTGAAAAGAATGGTCTGAATATATGTTCAGGAATTAATGAAAACAATTTGTATGTGTTAAGACCGTTAATACATACTACACTGCTCAACACCGAAATGTTTAAGCTTGAAAAACCAAAAACTAAACAACATAAGATTTCTCCATATAGTGACACGTATCTCTGGCATCTAAGGCTTGGTCATATCAACCTTGATCGGATAAACAGACTAGTAAAAAGCAGACCTTTAAGTGAGTTAAAGGTTGACACCTTACATGTCTGCGAATCTTGTCTAGAAGGTAAGATGACTAAGGCTCAGTTTGGCATTGCTTCCCCCGCTGCTTTCGGGGCCAAAAGTGATTCTGGACCTAAGACAAGGTGTTTGGTAAAATCGCGGGGAAGTGCTTTTGGTCACTTTTAGCTTCTCCCAACTGAGTTTTTTAGAACCTACAAATACATGCTTTTGGATTTTGGCTTTTGCTTTTAGAAAACGTGCTACAGTGATATTAAATGAAATTTTACTAACTTTCCAACTTTATCATTGCCTTTAACGAAATTTAATAAAAAAAATTGGACTTATATTTCAGTAAAAAAAAATTGTTGCCATAACTGTATAAAAAAATTGGGATAATTAATTCAATAATGTAGAATAAAAATGAAATAAAAAAATAAAGTAAAATAAAATAAAAATAAAAAGAAATAAAGAAATAAAGAAATAAAGAAATGAGGCTAATTAATTAAATAAAGTAGAATAAAAAATGGGGCTAATTAATTCAATAAAGTACCATAATTATATAACACTTACACTAAACACAAATAAAAAAGAAAAATATAAAGTATAGCACATTAGTACCATTTAGATGTCTATGTCCTTTTAGTAATTTTACACACTCACAACAATTTTTATTTCAGTTTACCAAACACATTGAAATTGCTTTTAGTTCTCACAACACTTTTGAAAATCAGTTTACCAAACACTCAGCTGATTCTTCTCACAGCAATTCCAAAAGCAATTCCTCCCACAACAATTTCAAAAACACTTCTCCCTACAGCACAACAATGCAAAATTGAGCCTAAGAGACCTTTTACTGGAAAAGGGCTTAGAGCTAAAGAACCGCTTGAGCTTATACATATAGACGTCTACGGACTGATGAATGTTAAAGCTAGGGTGGTTATGAGTATTATGTCACCTTTATAGATGACTACTGAAGATATGAATATGTCTACCTAATGCAACAGAAGTCGGAAACATTTGAAATGTTCAAAGAATTCCAAGCTGAAGCTGAGAATCAATTAGGTAAGACTATCAAGTCACTATGATCGGATCGTGGAGATGAATATCTTGACCAAGAATTTGAAGACTTTATGGTCGAGCATGGGATAGTTTCCCAACTCACAGCTCCCAGTACACCTCAGCAAAATGGTGTAACGGAGAGGAGAGATAGAACCCTGATGGAAATGGTGAGATCTATGATTAGTTTCTCATAATTACCAAATTCCTTTTGGGGATATGCATTACAAACAGCCGCATACATTTTGAATGTAGTGCTATCCAAATCTGTTCCTAATACTCCTCTAGAGTTGTAAAATGGTCGTAAAGCTAGTTTGCAAAATTTCCGCATACATGTGCTAAAGAGCAGAGGTGGAAAGCTAGACTCCAAGTTTTTGGTCTACCTGTTTGTAGGATACTCCAAGGAGACCAGAGGTGGGCACTTCTAGAGTCCTGAAGACAATAAAGTATTTGTATCGACAAATCAACATTTCTTAAGGACAATTATATCAGTGACCATAAACCTCGTTCTTGTATTTAATGATTTGGAGCTTGGTGAGACTAATGCTTCATCAACAAGAGTTGTTGATCCATAAACATCTGAGAATCAGATGGTTTCTGATTATGATACACTACCACCTAGAAGTAGTGAAAGGGTTGTGAGACAATCTGAATCCTATTAAGGTATAAGTGAGGGATAAGGTGTTATCTCTACTGATAGTGTTGATGATCCATTGACATTTAAGAATGCAATGGAAGATCCTGATAAAGAGGAATGGCTTAAAGCCATGAATCTCTAGATGGAGTCCATGTACTTTAACTCAGTCTGGGATATTGTAGACTTACCGGATGGGTTAGGAAACTCCATGACAAAGATGACATCATTGGAGAGGTTAGTAAGGGTGTTAGGACTAGGCATCAAATGGCTAATCTAATTAGCTACACTTGTTACACCTCTCAAAGAGAACCCAAGAAGGTTGATGAAGCCTTAAAGGATGAATTTTGGGATCTTGCTATGCAAGAAGAGCTTAACCAATTTGAAAGGAACGAGATTTGGACTCTAGTTCCTAGGCCCAAGAACACCAATGTGATAGGCACCAAGTGGGTATATAGGAACAAATATGACGAGGATGACAACATTGTGCGAAACAAGGCTAGGCTTGTAGCACAAGGGTACTCTCAAACTGAGGGTATTGACTTTGAGAAGACATTTGCTCCCGTTGCTAGGATTAAGTCCATTATGCTTCTTTTATCCATTTCTTGTTTGCACAAGTTCAAGTTATATCAAATGGATGTTAAGAGTTCCTTCCTTAATGGTTTCTTGCAAGAGGAAGTGTTTGTTGAGCAACCCAAAGGGTTTGTGGATCCTTACCACCCTAATCATGTCTATCACCTCAACAATGCTTTATATGGGTTGAAACAAGCACCAAGGGCTTGGTATGAGCGTCTCACCTAATATCTCATAGATAATGGCTACACTAGGGGTAGTGTTGACAAGACTATTCATTAAGAAAGGCAAAGATGAGCTCTTTATAGCTCAAATCTATGTTGATGATATAGTATTTGGCTCCACAAATGACACCAAAGTCCAACAATTTGTTGATGTCATGTCTCATGAATTTGAGACGAGTCTTGTTGGTGAGCTAAGTTACTTTCTAGGTTTACAAATTAAGCAAATGGATGATGGGATTTTCATATCTCAAGCTAAGTATGCCAAAAACCTAGTGAATAAAATTGGCCTTAATAGTGCCAAACATTGTGATACACCCATGAATACCACCTTGAAGCTAAGCAAGGATGCTAGTGGTAAAAGTATGGACCAAACTTTATATCGTGGCATGATTGGTAGCTTGCTCTATTTGACCGCAAGTAGGCCCGATATCTCTTTTAGTGTGGGTGTGTGTGCTAGGTACCAATCGGATCCTATGGAGACCCGTCTCTCTTCTGTTAAGAGAATCATTTGTTATGTGAATGGGACATCTAACTATGGAATTTGGTACTCTTTTGACACTAATGCTAGTCTTGTAGGCTTTAGTGATGCAGATTGGGCAGGAAATTGTGATGATAGGAAAGGTACATCGGGCGGTTGCTTTTTCCTTGGGAACAACCTTGTCTCTTGGTTTTGCAAGAAGCAAAATTCAATTTCCTTGTCCACGGCTAAGGCCGAATACATACCTGCTAGGAGTGGATGCACACAACTCCTTTGGATGAAGCAAATGCTAGTCGACTATGGATTCAATCAAGGTACTCGTACTCTCTTTTGTGATAACATGAGTGCAATTAATATTTCCAAGAATTCGGTTCAACATTCTAGAACTAAGCATATTGACATCCGTCATCATTTCATTAGAGAACTATTGAGAGCAAATGCATAGTACTTGAGCATGTAGGTACTAATGATCAACTAGCGGATCTATTTACTAAACCCTTAGATGCTACTAGATTCAAGACTCTTAGTAGATCTATTGGAATTTGTTTAATGGAGTGATGTGTTGTGGTCTTTGACCCCATAAGGGGAACTCAAGCAAAGAGAGCTATTGTATACTTGTTGCATGCAAATTTTTTTTTTTTTTAAAATGTTTATGCTCATTTATTGATTGCTTGAGTAGCTTGGTTGCACTTATACTATAGTATATTGTATTTTCTTCAATAAGTGTGAACTTTGCTTTGATTACAATCCATGTCATATTTATGTTCAAACATGCATTTTTGGACGAGGAGATCTACATAGGAAGTACATATTGAATGACCTATAATTATCTCCATGACATGATGATTCCTTAATGACATGCTAATGAATAATGAAAAAGCATGAATTGTTGATTGCAATTGTTGAATGCAAAATATTGTGTGAAAAGAAGCTAGTGAGACTCAATGTTGCATCAATGTCTCTCTTTCTTTATTAGTTGAACATGGCTACTATCATACGGGTATCCTCCCGGAAAAATCAAACAGGGTGCAAAGTTAGCTTATAAAGTTGGATATAGTGCCATTAAAACTTGATATCTATAAAAATTCTATATCCTTACTTCTCTCATGACAAATGGTGAAATTGGTTTGAATTATATTGGAAACCTTTGTCGTTTTCTTTGCTAAATACCATTGTTTTTGGACTTGAATGCAACATGTCTTGTATGCAAAGCATTTTTAATTCACATGTTTTCTTCAAATAAATCTCCTTGTTTCTCTCCTATTAATAGAGTTGCATAAAAGTGGCTTATATAATTATGCAACAATCTTGTATGCTGCTTTTTTCTTTGCCTCAAGTGACCTGGTAGGGGACTTCTCCTTTGCTTATATATTGACAAAAAGAGGGAGTAGCAATTGACCTAGCATTGTGATGTTAGGGGAGTAGCATATGGCAGCATGTGTTGGCTTTAAGGGGAGTAGTACTTGTTTGAGGGGGAGATTACCTGTAGGGGAGTAACCCATTGAGGGGGAGCATTGCATGAGCTTTTCACGATGTCATACTCATATTATTGAATGCAATTGCTTTTGTTTTATATTCACTTGATCATCTCACATGTACTTGGTTGGAAAGTATATTTGTGCTTACTTTGTGTGTAGGGTTGATAGTTCTACAAGAGAATGAAGATTTGAAGTTTTTTTTTAATGTTTATCTCTTTATAATATAGAATATCTTCCCGGTGTTTTATTTTGTTTTGTGAGGATCAATGTGAGTGGTGGTTTTGTCACGAAATAGCCAAAGGGGGAGATTGTAAAGTCCTCATTTGTTGATTGGCTTATTTCGTGAACAAATCATATTTTAGGGGCATTATGTAAGGGAAGCTTAGGCTCTCAAGACCTCAAGAGGAGAAGCACCAAAGGTAAAATTCTTGTGCTTAGTTGCTTTGAAGAGATAGTTGCACAGACTCACATATTCATACATAACTCTTATTCATATATGTTGTGTGTTTATTCTTGTGTGCATTTTGGTTTTAATAACTCTTGTTGATTTATTTGCATCTTGTAATTATATGTTTTATGTCATGTTTGGCATTAGAATAGGATGCATTTTTCATCACTCTTGAATTTAGTGATTTTGTATGTTTGAGTGTTGAAAATAGGTATTGTGCTACTCGACCAGCGCACCTCACCAGCTCAACATTCCAGTGGATTGTCGCATGTGTTGCGCCACTGAGTTGTGCTGCTGCACCAGCGCAAAGATGCGAGAATGAGCAATGTACTGGTGGTGCACTACTCGACTAGCGTAGCCTCACCAGCGTAACATTCCAGTGAATCGTTGCATATGTTGCGCCACTAAGCTAAGCCAGTCGACCAACGCCTATTGAAAAAATTAGGCTGTTCACTAGTGGTGCGCTACTCGACCAGCGCACGTCACTAGTGCACACAGAAGAAGCTGGAACGTTTTTTCCAAAACGACCTCACTTTGTTTGGATCTGATATATATATAACTTATTGCTTTGAGGTCGTGTAATAGTTCAGAACATCACATATTTTCCTTATAACACATTTCAAAGGAAAAACTTTTACAAGAACTCATTTTTAATCACTCAAAGCATTCCCATGTGCATAAAAACTTCATCTTGTATCATCTAAGTTCATTTAGAGTACATCTATGGATAGGGTTGCTTCATCACATCTTTTTTGGTAAGTTCTTCACTATCTTCTTACAAGTTAAGTGTTTTACTTGCTAAGCCATCTCTTTAATTATTTGTATGCTCTTAGAACATGTTTTAGATACAAATTAGAGATTGTTGTGATGACATGATTGAGTGTTGTATTGTGATAGCTTCATAGGATTGTTTGATCTATGTTTTGCTAAGCTTCTTGAACATGTCATTTAGCTCATGATATCTAGGATTGCATTAATTGTCATCTCATTATCCTAGATAAGCATATAGGGTTTCCTAGCCTTGTTTGTTCATTGAATATCTTCATATATTCACATAGGACATTTTATCTCTTCATTGAAAAATAAGACTTCGGTTGCTTTCGGGAGTAGGTCGCTTAAATCGCTAGCAAGATGGACTAGGTTCACTTATACCGGGATTAGGTAGTGGTGGTGGATTTAAACCGGGATTCGGTTTTAATTCTTTTGCCATTAGTGGATTCGAGGTTCGGGTGTGGCACACATATCAGCCCCATGGTTTTTCCCATTTAGACGGTTTCCACGTATATCTCAAGTGTCTTTAATATTTCCGCATTTTTATACTTATGATTTTTTTATAACTAGCTAGGGGCATTTTCATCAACTTGTCTATTAACGAAAATCGGGGTAAATTTGTTTAAAATCTATTCACCCCTCTTTAGATTAATATTTTACACACCATAATATTTGTTTCAGTAACCAAGGAGAGGAGAGGAGAGGAGAGGGAAGGGGAGCAGACCCCCTGCCAAGCAACATGCTTTCGACCGGTTGGGACCCCCTCTACTAATCCCTGCCCATAATAGGACATGACCCAGAACTTCTATCCGGTATAGGCTATGTCCTATGCCCCCAATCCCAGATAGGTTGACCTACTATCAACCCCAGAAAGGTCATGTCAGCAGCCTACGCTTCGCCAAGGGCACCTCGTAGCCACCATCGACCGGTGACTTCCAGATGGGAACCTCGAGCTGAATTTGGTGGTAGTCGATAAACTGCATAAGTAGAGACCACCCCTGAAGTTGACAAAGTGGAAGTGTCCAGCATATCAGGGGAATCTGACAACGAGAGCTCTGAGGTCAACTCCAAAAAGCATGGAAATAAGTACCTGAGAGATCAGCTGGCTAAAATACAAAAGGAGATCCAGCAGTTAAAAAGAGGGAAAGGTAAGGAGTTCAAGAAGGACACCCTGAGTGAGATGAACGCTCCCTTTACCAGAAATATTCAGGAGGAGGAGCTCCCACAGAAGTTTAAGATCCCATCAGACAAGTTCTTTGGCACGGAGGATCTTTTAAGCCACTTAGAGAGCTTCGTCCAACAGATGGAGGTCCAGAACATAACCAGGGCCGTCATGTGCAGGATGTTCCCTTCCACTCTAACAGACTATGCCAAGTCCTTGTTTAAAAAGTTACCCATTAGAAGTGTGGACTCTTTCACGAAGCTATCAGGAGATTTTTGCTCACATTTACAATAATTGATTCAGGAAAGAGAAGAAACCCTCTGGGCTTATGTGGAGCGGTTCCACAAGGAGGTTATTCAAATGGGAGTCTTCACAGAGAAGGAGACACTAGCCAACTTCCACAGAAATCTGTGGGCAGGAAAGCTATTTTGATTTTTCACCAGCACGCTCTATAAACCTGCCAAGAAGCATACGATCAGGCTTTGGAGCAGATAGAGATTGATGAACAACTAAAAGTCAAGTTAGAGCATGATGACATGAGAGCGGCGAAGCACCAAAAAATGGAGGTGCCTAGGCCGGCACCAATTAAGAGGATTCAGAAAAAACCACATAATAGGTCGACATACCATCCTCCCTCGTTTCAACCTCAATAAGATCGGCTACCAGCAAGGAAAACTCTTCCCTGGGCCTCTTCTTCTTCAAAGGAGGTAGCTCTATAACCAGAGATGAGAGAGGGTTCGACCTTTATACCCCATTGAATGCATCCCGGGAAATAATCTACCTCACCATCCGAGATAAAGGATTGTTAAGAAAGCTGACACCAATGAAAGAGCTAACCGATGCTAGGAACCGCTACAAGTACTGTGAGTTCTATGAAGTCATCGGGCATAACACATCAGAGTGTTATTGAATGTATAACAAGATAGAGGCTCTAGTAAGGGGAGGATGCTTGGTAAAGTTTCTACCACAAGTCAGAGACAACATCCAGACAGGGAAGAAGGTGTAAGCAGAGATCCGGAAAGATGAGGAGAAGCGAAGAGGTAAACATAAGGATTTGATGCAGTAAATCCAAGTCATCCATACTATCAATAGAGGTTGTAAGTTCCTCGGTGTTTGATTGGCTTATTTATTTGATAATGACATTTCGGGATCAATATGTAAGGGTAGTTTAGGGCATCATTGTTCATAACCAAGCTCAAGCATCAAAGGTAAAATCACTTGCTTAACTTTCATTGAAGAGGTATTAGTGCACACAACACTCATGCATTTTCTTTTGATTATCTTGCATGCTTATTTGCCTTATTGTGTGCCTTATGTGTCTTAATTCTTGCTTGGGTGCTGAATGCATCTTTTGTGCCTTAAAAAGAGGATTTTTCCTCCGGTCCGAGGTTCAGACCGCTCTCTGTGCACTGCCTACGCCCCGGTCTGCATAGCGGTGTTTACCAGAGGCTGCACGCTATGGCTACCACGACCTGTGCTTATTGCATGCACCGCAGTCTACCAAGCAGAGTTTTCCAGGAATTGCATGCTGTCCAGACCATGGCCTGTGCACTTGCATGCACAGCGGTCTACATAGCGGTGTTGTCCAGGCGATGCACCGCTCTCTGTGCCGCGGTATGTACACTTACCTATACCGCGGTCTAGCCAGCGGTCCTGATGGGTTTTGGCTACCTTTCGTCCAAAATGACATCATTTTGTGTAAGGCACCATATATATATATTCTTTTCTCTTTTCTTTGGTTTGAGGAGTCCAAGAAGCCATTGTTGAGCAACCTAGCTTTTCTAGAGAGAGAAAGACTCCCAAACACTCATTTTTACTCAACCTAACCTTATCTCATGGTCAATTAGTTTCATTATAGGATCATCTAAGCATGGAGCATCACCTTCTTCTTGACTAGGTAACTTCTACATACTCTAGACTTTATGGTTTCATTACTAAGACACGTATACCTAGGTTTTAGTCCTTATTGCAAATTAAATGCATGCTTCTATGTTTAATAGCTTTTATGACATTCTTGTGGTATTGTTTGTTGGTTGAGAGTATGGATTTGTGATAGCTAGAATTTAGGACGATTTGACCCTTATAGCTGATTCTTCTTGCCTTTGCATTTAGAACAATGATATCTAGGATTTACTTTACTTGTCATCACTACTCCTAGATAAGCATGAATGTCTTGACCTAGCATTTTTGCATATAGAATATTCTTGCATATTCACTTAAGTTGCCATTATCTCTTCGTTGTTGATTAAGCTTGTGGCTATATGATTAGTGTATAAGGTTGGTGATCCAAAATCACTATTAAGGCCAGTTGGGTAGAGTGAAAGGGTTAGTAACTGGAGGGTTAGCCGAAAGGTCAACCTAGGTTGTAAACTTTCACTCAATAGTGGATTTTGAGGATCTAGTGTGGCGTACTGAACAGGCCATGGTTTTTCCAATTTGGAGGGTTTCCACGTATATATTGCATGTTGTTATTGCTTTTTGTTTATTGTCTTTTATTTGAACACTTAGTAGAATGGGGTAGATTTGATAATATTGATTAATTCACAAAATTGGTAATCAATCAAATATAAATCTATTCACCCCCTCTAGGTTATAGGCACACACTTTCTAAAGAATTTCAATTGGTATCAAATCAGGTGCCTAGATATACTTAGGTGATCTATGCTCTGTGTGTGTCTTGCTTGGTGTAGTTTGATTGTTTTTTTTATGTGTGACATTGCATTTGCATTACATTCATCACCCTCAAACACTATGAGTGGAAATGGTGATAGACAAATCTTGAGAAAGAGGTCTCCCAATCTCTTGATAGAGATTTTACTCTGGACTATAAGGAACATGCTCATTGGGTTAGACATCTTCACAACAAGAGTGACATCATTAGAGATGTGAATGAATGTGTTAGGACTAGGCATCAATTGGCAAAGCAAATTAGCTATACTTGCTACACCTCTAAAATTAAACCCCAAAAGGTTGATGAAGCTTTAAGTGATGAGTTTTGGGTTCATGCTATGAAAGAATGTCTAAATCAATTTGAAAGAAATGAGGTTTGGACTCTAGTCCCTAAGCCTAAGAACGCTAATGTGAAAGGTACCAAGTGGGTCTATAGGAATAAATTCGATGAGGATGGTAACATTGTACGGAACAAGGCTAGACTTGTAGCACATGGGTACTCTCAAATTGAGGGTATCGACTTTGAGGAGACTTTTGCTCGATTTGCCGGATTAGAGTCCATTAGGCTTCTCTTATCCATATCTTGTGTATACAGGTTTAAATTGCATCAAATGGATGTTAAGAGTGTCTTCCTCAATGGCTTCTTGCAATAGGAAGTGTTTGTTGAGCAACCCAAGGGGTTTGTGGATCCATACCACCCTGATCATGTTTATCGTCTCAAAAAGGCTCTATATGAGTTGAACCAAGCACCAAGGGCTTGGTATGAGTGCCTCACTCTTTATCTTGTTGACAATGGCTACTCTAGAGGAAGTGTTGACAAGACTTTGTTCATCAAGTGTACTAAATATGATATATTAATAGCTCAAATTTTGTATTGATGACATCGTTTTTGGTTCCACAAACAACTTGAAAGTTAAACAATTTGTTGATGTCATGACTCATGAGTTTGAAATGAGCATGGTTGGTGAACTAAATTACTTCTTAGGCTTGCATATCAAGCAAATGCATCCTGGGATCTTCATATCCCAAGCTAAATATGCCAAGAACCTAGTGAAGAAATTTGGCCTTGAGAATGCAAAGCATTGTGACATACCTATGAGTACCACATTGACACTTTGCAAGGATGCTAGTGGAAAAAGTGTGGATCAAAGTCTATATCGGGGCATGATAGGAAGATTGCTATACTTGATAGCTAGTAGGCCCGATATAGCCTTTAGTGTTGGTGTGTGTGCTAGGTATCAATCCAATCCCAAGAAATCCCATCTCTCCTCCGTGAAGAGAATCATTTGATATGTGAATGAGACATCAAACTAAGGGATATGGTACTCTTTAGACACTAATGCTAGTTTAGTTGGCTTTAGTGATGCAGATTGGGCAGGTAATTGTGATGATAGGAAGAGTATATCGGGCGGTTGCTTCTTCCTAGGGAACAATCTTGTGTCATGGTTTTGCAAGAAGCAAAATTCCATATCATTATAAACAGTCGAGGCTGAGTATATAGCCGTTGGGAGTGCTTGCACACAACTCCTTGGGATGAAGCAAATGCTTGTGGATTATGGCTTTGAGCAAGGTACTCTAACCCTTTATTGTGATAACATGAGTGCCATTAATATTTCAAAAAATCTTGTCAAACATTCTAGAACCAAGCATATTGACATTAGACATCATTTCATTAGAGAGCTAGTTGAGAGCAAATGCATTACACTTGAACATGTGGGTACAAATGATCAACTAGCGGACTTGTTTACAAAACCATTAGATTCAACTAAGTTTAAATCTCTTAGTAGGTCTATTGGGATTTGTCATATGCATTGAAGAGTTTTGGCATTTGACCCATATGGGGAGCTCAAGCAAAAGAAGCGAACTTGCATTTTACTAAGCATATAATTGTTCAATTTTTTCGCTCTTTAATTAATTGCTTGAGTATCTTGGATGCATATATTATTATATGAATTTTTATTCAATAAGTGTGCCTTTGCCTTATCTGAAATGCATGTCTCGTTTGTGTTCAAACATGTATTTTTGGACTAGGAAATTTGATTGGGAAGTACATTTGATTAACCCAATGTTTATCTCCATGTTTATGAAAAACTTGATATTGACATGCTTAAACTGATATACATGATGAATTTATTGAATACTTTCAAATTTGTGTGATGGTGACTTTTGAGACTTTAATCAAATAAGGATCTTGTATCCATTTTAAGGATTTCACAATCCAATAATCTTTCTCTCTTTACTTGTTGAACAAGGCTACTATCATACAGGCATTTCACCCGGAAAAATCTAAAAGGGCGCAATAGTCGCTAATCTCTTGTTTAACTTCTAAAGCTTGATAGTTGCTCTTATCTCTTGTTAAACTATATCTTGTGTTCCACTGACAGATTGGTGCAAATTGGTTTGACTTGTCTTAGAACCTTATGTGCTATTTTCCTTTGCCAAATACCATGCTTTTGGAAGTTGATGTTGCATTTATTTCATTCAAGGCAATCTTTTCACACATGTACAAATAAATAAAACTTCCATGAATTTCTCTCTCTCTTAATTAAATTGCATAAAATTGTTGTATATGATTATGCATTTACATTACAAATATCTCTCTTTGCTAAAGC
The DNA here is from genome assembly GCA_032871835.1 of Dipteronia dyeriana. Classification (NCBI taxonomy): domain Eukaryota; kingdom Viridiplantae; phylum Streptophyta; class Magnoliopsida; order Sapindales; family Sapindaceae; genus Dipteronia; species Dipteronia dyeriana. Next base: position 36,484,317 of record CM065302.1, read on the forward strand.
GTCCCAGTTGGGGAATACTCCTTTGCCTATCTTGTGACAAAAAAAAAAGAATTAATGTTGGATTTAGAGGGAGTTTATGTTGGATGGGAAGTTTGTGTTGCTTTTGTATATAAGGGGAGAATGCCATTTTTAGAGGGAGTTGACTTTGTGTTGTTAGCTTATGTGCATTGTTGATTCCATGTTACATGTTTCTAATTCATGCAAATTGCGTTTGTTTTTATTTATCTTGATCCCTCTCAAACACTTGTCTTGGAAAGTGTAGTTCTTTGTTTTTTCGGGATGATCATTCTATAAGAGATAGAAGATTTGAAGATTTAGCTTTAGGTATCTCTTGTAATATAGAATGTATTTGTTGACCTCTTTTTTTTTTGTGAGGATACTTTGTGAGTGAGTGGTTTTGTCACGTAATAGCCAAAGGGGGGGATTGTAAGTTCCTCGGTGTTTGATTGGCTTATTTCGTTGACAACCATATTTGGGGATCAATATGTAAGGGTAGTTTAGGGCATCACTGTTCGTAACCAAGCTCAAACATCAAAGGTAAAATCACTTGCTTAAATTGAAGAGGTATTAGTGCAAACACACATTCATGCAATTTCTTTTGATTATCTTGCATGCTTATTTGCCATCTTGTGTGCCTTGTGTGTCTTAATTCTTGCTTGGGTGTTGATTGCATCTTTTATGCCTTAAAAAGAGGATTTTTCCTCTGGTCCGCGGTTCAGACAGCTCTCTATGCACTGCCTACACCGCAGTCTGCACTGCGGTGTTTACCAAAGGCTGCACACTGTGGCTACTGCGGCTACTGCGGCCTATGCTTGCTGCATGCAGCGCGGTCTATCAAGTGGAGTTTCCCAGGCATTGCATGCTGTACAGACCACGGTATGTGCACTTGTATGCACATCTGTCTATAGAACGGTGTTGTCAAGATGATGCACCGCTCTCTATGCCACGGTTTAGCCAGCGGTCCTGACGGGTTTTGGCTGCTTTTCGTCCAAAACGACATCATTTTGTGTAAGGCACCATATATATATGTTCTTTTCTCTTCTCTTTGGTTTAAGGAGTCTAAGAAGCCATTGTTGAGCAACCTAGCTTTTCTTGAGAGAGAAAGACTCCTAAACACTCATTTTTACTCAACCTAACCTCATCTTATGGTCATCTAGTTTTATTTTAGGATCATCTAAGCATAGAGCATCATCTTCTTCTTGACTAGGTAATTTCTACATGCTCTAGACTTTATGTTTTCATTACTAAGACATGTATACCTAGGTTTTAGTCCTTATTGCAAATTAAATTCATGCTTGTATGTTTAATAGTTTTATGACATGCTTGTGGTATTGTTTGTTGGTTGAGAATATGGATTTGTGATAGCTAGAATTTAGGACGGTTTTACCCTTCTAGCTAATTCTTCTTGCCTTTGCATTTAGAACATTGATATCTAGGATTTGCTTTACTTGTCATCACTAATCCTAGATAAGCGTGAATGTCTTGACCTAGCATTTTTGCATATAGAATATTCTTGCATATTCACTTAGGTTGCCATTATCTCTTCATTGTTGATTAAGCTTGTGGCTATGTGATTAGTGCACAAGGTTGGTGATCCAAAATTACTATTAAGGCCCGTTGGTAGAGTGAAAGGGTTAGTAACTAGAGGGTTAGATGGGAGGTCAACCTAGGTTGTAAAATTTCACTCAATAGTGGATTTTAGGGTTCGAGTGTGGCGCACTGAACAACCCGTGGTTTTTCCAATTTAGAGGGTTTTTGCATGTTGTTATTACTTTTTGTTTATTGTCTTTTATTTGAACACTTAGTAGAATGGGGTAGATTTGATAATATTGATTAATTCACAAAATTGGTAATTAATCGGATTAAAACCTATTCACACCCCCTCTAGATTATAGACACACACTTTCTAAGGAATTTCAAAGGTCCCACCTTGGCTGGATCCTCCAACAATGCCCAGAAGAACCACGCGAGTAAGATTTCCTGCATGGAGGACGGTCGAAGCATTTTCTAGCTGGAACAGAGTATTGCAGGCACTTCTAAGTTGGCTTAGATTATCTTCTCTGAGGTGAATGTGTTAGGTTTTAGTTTATGTTGGCATGAATTCCATATCAAAATGATTTTTACTTGTAATGACTTAGTTTTTTAGGTTCATGATGATTCAAGTTTCAAGGAAGAAGAAACAACAAGTCAAAGCAAGTTCTACGTCTTCAAAGAGAAAGGATGCAATTTGGTTCTACAAAGGTATACTAAGACCTTATCTTTCTCTTACATGGCTTAGGCACACACACACATATCATACATTTGTGTCCCTGCATTGTTATGCACCATTATAGGCACACACATACAATTCATTCATATGTGTCCCTGCATCGTTGTGCACCATGTATAACACATTCACACACTTAAAGATGAATGCTCATGCATTGATATGAAAATAACATGTTTTGGAATATCCATGATTGGAGTCTATCTCTATGTAGTTTGCATTCTAGTGTGAATTGTGTTTGTGTGTGTATATGTTTTCATAACATGGATATTGAACTTGAATTTAGTCTTAAATCATTCTTGATTGAGTTCCGGTATTTCGGTTACTCATACTATTGATTTCAAGTTCTAAGTCAAAAGATACTACACTTTCAACTCATGTTTCATACATTGTCTTCGTCTTCATATATCGAGTCAAATTATTATTTTATGGGTTGAGTATCTTATATGTCCATGTCGGTGTGGGAGTTACGGTTTGTAATCCGTAAACGGATTCAAATTCCGAGTTTGGAGGCCGGAGAACGGTCGAAGAACGCGAAGGAAGGTCGAAGAAGAAAGAATCAAGCATTGTCTTCTTTCCCGAGATGGAGCGTGGCCATCTCGGGGCAGAAGGCTTGCTGCCCCGAGATGCCCACACGCCATCTCGGGGAGCAAGCTTGCTTGGCTTCATTTTTCCCCTCTTGGTCATTTCACTTGTCCAAGTTTCCTACTCCTTTATAAACTCTTTCCCTCTCACATTTCATTCCAATAAGAAATTCAAATCAAGTGTGCAGAAATTTTCTCTCTAAAATTTCTCACCTTCCAAACACCATAACTTCTTCATTTGAACTTCAATTTTAATGATTTGAAGTTGATAGTGTTCATCTATTCATCCTACATCTTTTCTCTGAAGGTTTGAGTTAATTTGGCTGCTGTTTTTGGTGTCTAATCATGCAAAAACGGGACTGCACCTAGATCAACTATGTATTGATTTTCTCTCTAAGTTTTCTTTTAAAACTTGATCAATTGCCTTGGGTTTTCTTCTTCTACATATATTTGTATATTGTGAGTGTTTTTATTTGTGTTTGGAACACTTTCAAAGGTAGGTTGAGTTTCAAAGCTATGTTGCGTTCTTTTTTGCGTTTTGTATTCATGATCACCTAGATGCCTTATGAGAAAGAAGTCTTGACATAGGTGTGAGACCTATGGTGTTGAGCAAGAAATCTTGGCAAGAGGTGTGAAGCCTTGGATTATCGAGCAAGGATGTCTTGCCTAGAGGTGTGAAGCCTTGGATAGTCGAGCAAGAAGTCTTGCCTAGAGTTGGGAGAACTCGGATAGGTGAGCAAGGAAGTCTTGACTAGAGTCGGGAAGACTCAGATAGTTAAGCAAGAAGTCTTGCCTTGGGTCGTGAGGATCGGATAAGGTGAGTAAGGAAGTCTTGACAAGAGGTGTGAAGCCTCAGATTGTTGAGCATAGGGTGGCAACTTCTAGAGTAGGATAGGAGGGTAGTTTCTAGGTGAAGAGGTCACTTGAGAGATTGTACTTGTCTTATCTACTAGTGGATTTTTTTTACTGGTGGCTGCTAGCCCGTGAATGTTTCCTCTTCGGAGGTTTACAACGTTATATCTTGTGTCAACTTTTCTCAATCCCTATCTCTCTAATATTTGTATTGTGGATAGAACTCTTTATGTATGTTGACTTCCTTTTTATAATATTGATTGTGTATGTGTTACAATTACTTGTTTGTATCACACTTTACTTGTGTTTATATATTGATTAACTGTCTTTAATTAATATATATATTGTGATAAAAGCAATCTAGAGGGACACACTTTTGTTTGTTTCTAAGGGAGTCGAAAAAGGTGTCGAACCTATTCACCCCCCTCTAGGTTAGCCTTGAGCATTTAATCGTGATTGTATTTTCAGAATGCATGCAACATTGTTCCCCACGATGATCTGTTAGTGGTCACAGTACAGATCGTTAACTGTGAGGTCCATCGCATGCTTATCGGTTCCGGCAGTAGTGTGGATGTCCTCTTTAAAGATATTTTGGAAAAATTTAACCTAAACCAGTGGTAATATAATAGCTGCACAACGCCTTTGCATGGTTTCACAGGCGACTCTGTCATGCCAGTGGGATCAAAGATACTCCTCGTGATCATAGGAACGGCACCCCACAAACAAAATATAATGACAAACTTTAATGTAGTTGACCTTCCAACGGCCTACAATGCAATACTAGGAAGGCCATTCCTATCAGCCATCAAGGGAGTCTTGCCAGTCTACCATAACACCTTGAATTTTTAAGTTGGGAACCAAGTATGCGAGGTACGTGGTAACCAGCTAGCTACCAGAAAATGTTATGCGGTCTCTTCTAACCTGACAGTATTGGCAAGACAACTCTCACAAGTGTCAACAATCCAAAACCAGGAAGTATCAGGGATGAACAAGGAGGATTCAAGGCCTACTGATCATCTAGAAAGTGATTCCCCGCTCACAGAAGAAAAAGAGCAAGGGAGAGAATGGGCTAGCGGACAATCTGTTGACAAGTTGGAAGAAGTCTCTGTCAGAAAAGATGACCCGACCAAAGTGGTGAAGGTAGGGGCTGCACTCGAAGCTGGATTAAAAGAGGTATTGATCAAGTTGCTCTAAGAGTTCAATGACATTTTTGCATGGAGCCATGATGAGATGACAGGAATCTTTTTCATCTTTAGCATCCCATAGGTTGGTGATCGATCCCACAATCAAACCTGTCAAACAAAAGAGGCAACATTTCAATGCGGAGAGAAACATCGTAATCCAGGAAGAGGTTGACAAGTTGATCAAGGCCGGTTTCATTAGGGAAGCCTGACATCCTGACTGGCTCGCCAACGTGGTAATGGTCACTAATGCAAATGGGAAATGGCAAATGTGTGTCGATTACACTAATCTCAATCGGGCATGCCCGAAGGATAGTTTTCCTCACCCAAAAATCCATCAACTCCACAACAGGGAACAAGCTCTAAAGCTTTATGGATTCTCGGGGTATAACCAAATCATGATGTACCCCGACGTTAAGTATAAGACCAACTTTATCACCGAGCAAGACTTATACTGCTATAAGAGAATGTCTTTCGGGCTTAAGAATGTAGAAGCTACATAACTGTGGTTGGTCAATCGACTGTTCAAGACTGAAATTGGAAGGTCAATGGAAGTATACATCGATGACATGATCACAAAGTCACAAACTGCAGAAGAGCATCATGAAGACCTTCGTAGAACCTTTTTGATCTTGAGGAAAAACCAGATGCACTTAAACCCCTTCAAATATGTATTCAAGGTAGCTGGGGAAAGTTCTTGGGATTTATGGTTAACGAGAGAGGTATTGAGACTAATCTAGAAAAAATCAGAGCCATCCTGGACTAGGATTTCCAAACTTCTTTGAAGCAGGTGCAGGTCCTGATAAGGAGTATTACAACTCTTAATCGGTTCATCTCTCGTTCCACAGATAATTGTCTCCCTTTTTTCAGAAGCATCAAACAAGGGAAGAACATGAAATGGGATCAGGAAAATGAGCAGGGTTTCTGAGCTTTAAAGGTGTACCTGGCCAGCCCACTGTTGTTAGTCAAACCGATCCCCGATGAGGAGCTTCAGATTTATCTGGCTGTCTCTGAAATAGCTGTAAGCAGAGCTTTGGTCAATGAGTGTGGAGATAGAGGATAGTGACCCATTTACTATGTGAGCCATGCCCTGACCAAGCCAGAAAAAAACTACACCCTCCTAGAGAAGCTCGTTTTTGCCCTAGTCACTTCAACTAGAAAGTTACGACCTTACTTCCAAGCTTACTCGGTTGTGGTGGTAACGGATCAACCCCTCCGTCAATTCCTGTAGAGGCTGGATATATCCAAAAGGTTAATTTTATGGGCCTTGGAGCTTACTCAGTTCGATTTGAAGTGCAAAGCCAGAACTATGATCAAAGCCCAAGCTTTAGCAGACTTCGTGGTAGAATTCTCAACGCTCCTAAGCCAGGGGACTTCCGCAGTATCAAATCTAGCTTTTGAGAAGCTCATCGAGCCAAACAGTCTCCTGAAAGATTACAAAACATGGATCCTCAACACTAATGGAGCTTTTAGGTAAACTGGGGAGAAGCTGGTATAGTTTTGACAGACCCGGAGAGGACCGAAATCTGCCATTGCTTCAGAATCTAGTTCAAGGCTACCAACAACGAGGTAGAGTATAAAGAGCTCCTGGCAGAGATGAAAGTAGCCATTGAGCTTGCAACTATCTACATGTCAAAAGTGACTCATTACTTTTAGTCAATCAAGTTTCCGGGATATACCAAGCAAAAGAAGATAACATAATTTCATACTTGAAACAAGTTCAGCTGCTCAAGCATAAATTTAAGGGATTCAGAATTGAATAGGTACCTCGACAGCAGAATCATCAAGCAAATGTCTTGGCCCAAATAGCTGCGAATGGGGGTCAGGCCTTACCTAAGGGAGTACCTCTTCAGGTGATTTCCCAGCCAAGTATAACAGAGAGTAGAGAAATATGCCCTGTAGATCAACAACCGTGCTGGATGGATCCTATTGTTGCTTACCTCCAAGAAAGAAAGCTCTTAGAGGAGCCCAACCAAGCCCGGAGAATCAAGAGAGCTTCGATCCGATATTGCTTAAAGGGTGGGTACCTCTACAGAAGAGGCAAGTCCCTTCCTTTGCTTCGATGCTTACATCACGATGATTCCATATGGGCGCTGGGAGAGGTTCATGATGGGGATTATGGAAATCATATTGGTGGTGAGGCTCTAACCTACTAGGTGCTTTATATGGGTTACTATTGGCCGACTATCCACCAGGATTGAAAGGGGTTTGTCCAATCTTGCAAGCCGTGTCAAAAGACCTCAAACATAAGTCATCTACCCATTGAATGATTGTCCTCGATCAGTTCACCTTACCCGTTTGCTATATGGGGGGTTGACCTGATCGAACCGCTTCCCATAACCCCTGGAAAAGTGAATCATGCCATCGTTACCATTGATTACTTCACTGGGTGGGTTCAGGAGGCCCCTTTTCCCAAATCTTAGAGGAAAATACTACCAAGTTCATCAAGACAAATGCGGTATGCAGGTTTGGTACCCCGCTGGTCATAATAACCGACTTGGAAAGCAGTTTGATAATGCGAGGTTCAGAGATTATTGCGAGAGGTTAGGTATCAACCTCTGGTTTTATACGATATTTGTGATGAATAACATAGTTGTATTATGGTTCCTTTCCTTATTGCGTTAACATTTGTTTTAAACACTTACCTTTACTCTAGCAATCTAGGTACCAAAGGTACCGAACCATGGCCACCACCTCCGTGGCATCGAGGGTGTTAATTGGAATTTCTCACCTCGAGTAAATTTTCCATTAACAATAGGGAAAAAGATATGACACAGTTTCTATAGAGTAAGTGAGAGATTGTTAGGATTATGCTCGATAGCAAGAGTGTAATAATGTATTTGACAATCTTTTCATATTAATAAAGTGATTTCTAGTTTAACAAATCTTATAGCATTTATAGTTTAATTATTATAATTGTCAAAAGTAAATAATCTTAAGGTCAAAAGACTATGAGAAAAGAAGAATTGTTCATACATTTGGATATGCATGAGGTAGACATAATTTTTTAGGTAGTCTTGAAAAATATTCACATCTTAAGATAAAGGTAGGGCGCCTTTATCTTGTCAAAGTTGTAGATTCTTTTGCTAGAATTTTAGTGGGATCAAATGTGCTATGATGAGTCTAAAATCATTAAAGTGTGGTGTCTTTGGGCAAAAGAATCTAGTGCACTGGGTACATTGAATGGGATCACAGTGAAATACTTTATCTAGAACCGTCAGTGGATAAAAGTTTGCACTTAAAGACAATCAGGGAGTCTATCTCAATCCTGAGATATATGATGGACTTATGGTTGCAAGTGTTATCATTTGAGCTATCCCTAAGTACGATATAGTCTATCCTCGATAGTTTAGTGGTATTCATTTGTTAATCAATAGAGGACTTTATTTATAAATTTGGACATCGTGGCTTCAGTTTCTAAATGAGAGTAGAATATCATCAAATGGATGTTTTGAGGTATTGGTTATTAAATCTTAACATTAAGTTTTCAATAGTGTCTATTGAAGTATCCGAGTTCAAAATGTTTTCATATGAGTAAATACGGTAAATAAGAGAGATATAGGCGGTCTATGAGCTCTTGACAATTATTGGTATTCTTCACGAGGATACACTTTCTCCATTAAGATTGTTTAGGGTATGAATAAGCAATATTAACTTATTCTATTTTTATTTAAGAGTTCAATTTTAGTACGTTATTTTTAATATACGTCAATTAGTCTAGGGTTAAGATTCTTTTTATTAAAGCGAAATTTTTAAATACATAAAACCCTAATTTTATGCTTCCACCACGTTTTGAACCATTTTTTCTCTACATGAAGATGTATAGATAGATGTATGTCAAATGGGTCGTGACAAAGGTAGGAAATGTAGAAAATGGACAAAGATGAATGGTTATGGGAAATTATTCTAGATTTGGTGTTGAGTTTTGGAGAGAATATGTAGTTCAAGTTTTGAAATGGATGAGGTTGAGTTTTGGGATTTATGCAGGAGGAAAATGGATTTTCAAAATCTGGTAAATTCGAGATTCCAAAAGTACTTGAAAAATTTGAAGAAAAGAGGTATTTGTATGAGCACAAGGTCAATTTTTGTAATTGCTTGAATTTCTGACATGGCATGTGTCACGGTCTTGATGTCGCGGTGTGCACCTAACGAACTCGACTGCGATAGATAGTTTTACGATCTTTGATCTATTTATCACGACCAACATCATCTTTTTCGCAGTTACAAGGCAATGATAATTGGATCTCATTCTCATTATCTGCTTTCGCGGTTGCAAGGCAGCGAGTCCTAAGTCATCGACAAACAGATCTGATGATGTCAATGAAAGTACCTACAAGGTTATACTAAACAACCAAGAGTGAGGGAGATGGGGGGGGGGGGGGGAGGTTGTCACTCTATTTTTTAAAACTCTTTTAGACTTTTCTCAAACACTTAGAGAGCATACAAATTAACCTTTGATATGATTGTTATGAGAAAAAAATTATCACATGTATGCTTTATTCACCACCCTTAGTCTACAAAACATATAACGAGAGACAATGTATCTTATATACAAATATGTTTAATGCAAAGCAAATTCCACAAGTTGTACTTTGAATATTACAATATAAATTGACTAAGTAGAACCTTACAACTTGATATAGAATATCACAAGATACAATGTTTACACATTACAAAGATACAAGTGACAAATGATGATTTAACAAATAATGTGTGCATCTCTTTCTCTACAAAAATCTTGTTAACAAAGATGTAAAGAAATGAAGATCTTAAACAAGATATGTTGATCACATGTACAAAATATAAAGAGATAAGGATAGAGACATTTGACACAACATTTTTACATGGTAAAACCTCCGTAGAGGAAACATCCACGGGTTGAATCCATAACCATCAACAAACTGTAATCCATTATATCGAATAAAAGATACACACTTAAAGAAGTGACCAATCCTATGATACACTCTCTAAGCTATCAACTTCTATTCTACCCTCGGGTCTAGTGAATCACTTTGCCTACTCCCTATCCAAGATTTGACTATCACATCTCTAGGAATCAACTTCCTATCCAAGATGCCCGTGCCTCTAGGAGGATTCCTTGCATATCCGGATCTTCCCGATCCTCGTCAAGACATCTTGCTTAGCTATCGGGATCATCCCGATCCTAGCCAAGAATTCATGCCTTTTACAAGGACTTCCTAAGTGTGATCATGAATGTAAAGTGCAAACAAGCATGCAACATAGATTATGATGATCAACATATTCTATGTAAACTAGAAAAAAACAATGAACATATAATGTACAATTTTCTAGTTTGCAATCCTAAAAACAATGCAATCATACAAATGATGCATGTTGACGGGTTGCATTTGTCATATATGCAATATCAAAACAAAATTTATAAAACCGTAACTGTGCACTTAAATGTATAAAACAAGTGGTGTGGCAAGTTAAGATATCGTCCATAGAGATCGAGGTATAGCTATGATCAAATCTTTACTCTTGCAAAAAGTGCAATAAAAGTAAAATGAAATGGTTGTTGATTTGAAATTAACTAATTGAAGTAAAATGTAATTTAAACTACAAGAATGTGATATGGAGTGATAAGATATGATAAAGGTATGAAAGGTGATGTAATCACAACATAAATGATGGGGAATCTATTTAACCTTTACAATTCATTTGATTAATAAAGGTCAATCTATCTTTAGGAGTGACTTGGAGTCAGCAAAGCTAACTTGAGATTACTAGGTCAGATTTGGAGAATTTGAGACTCTAATTACATCAACTCTCCTTTACTTGGTTGGCTTACGAGAGAGCCCCTCTTGAAGTCTAGATAGATTTTAATGGTAGAAGGTCTCTTAGAAGGGCATATTCAAAATCCATCCCTTTCTATTGAAACCCAAATGCATAGGAAGGACATATTCACTACACATTCATTCCATTCAATTTAGCTAGTTTAAACACCTTAAAAGTGTGTATCTAACTTGGCTTGAGAGAGGACATGTCTACCCAATCAAAGAAGATGTATATTCCAATTTTGAAAGCTCAAAAGAGATTGATAATCAACAAGAACTAAGAGAGGGCATATCTACTTAATTCCAAAGATAATTATTAAGCAATTAATTCATTGAATGAAAACCAATAGTGAAATAACAAAAATATAGTGGATCACCCATAATTCATGTGTTTTTACATCACTCCTATATTGAGTTTGGCTACTCATGACAGTAGTATGAAAATGATAAAGTGGAGAGATATAGAAAGGACCCATATGAATACCTTCTTCTTTCAAGCTTGAATCCATCTCCAATGTTCTTTATGAGTAGTAAAAGATGAAGATGATGTAAGATTTGAATGGTTTTTGGGAGAGAATTGGTTTCTTGATTCAGAGAGAAAAAGTGTGATGTAAATGCTGTGTGAGCATGAGTGTAAAATTAGAATCCAATATATTTATAGTTGTCCTAAACTTGGTCTAATTTTGCTGATGTGGCAACACCTAATGCACGGATACGTGACCCATGTTATACCCATGCAGTCTCCTTCTTGCTTTCTGGTCTGGGCATTGTGCACGGGTTATGCATAGGTTTGTACTGGTGTAATACCCATACACTAGGGGCTTCTGGACTAATCTGCTCGCACGGGTTGGAACCCATGCAATACCCGTGCACTAAGGTCTTCTTCAGATCTTCTTGCTTTGGTGCACGGTTTCTGCACGGTTTCTACACGGTTAGTACACCATTCCATGATTTTCAAATAATGCATGCAATTGTAACAAAAGATCCCTAAGACACACACAAAATCACCTGAAACGAGATAAAGGATAAGGATATGAGGGCCAAAATATATAACAATTTTGGCTCAATCAAATACCCCCAAACCAAACCTTTGCTCATCCTCGAGAAAACCTTAAAACAAAACAAATAGGACACCAATAAAAATGACTCGATCTAAAATAAAAGGACTAAAAAATAGGCTCATCGTAAATAAGGCATTATTTATGAATATGGCAATTAAGTTCAAAGTCCTAACCATTTCAAGCATTCAAACTCAAAATTGTTGGAATGGGAACATAACGACCCCTAAACTAATTTTAACTATAATGCTCAAAAGCTGTACAAGATATATGCATGATTTCAAAAACTCCCAAACCTTGTCGGGCTATATGAAAGGAAAACCTGTAAATCACATGCATTATACACAAGAGCCTTTGGCTCATCAAATCAAGAATGAAATAATCATTAAATGCAAAAACATGAAAACTAAAATTGTATCAACATTCACATGCGTTTCCATTCACAACTATCCACCCATTCAACCCAAACTTGATATTCAATAAGATATTCACATCCACCAACTATTCACATATGTCTATAAATGAAAATAAAGAGATATAGTGCATGAGAGTGAGTTGAAGAGTTGAAATCGAGGTGGTTGTTTTCTTGTAATCTCTAATTTGATTAGGTTCTCGCCCATTTTATGAGCACTGTTGGCTTGCTCGTCCCTCCAAGATTTGGAATTTTTTGGTGAGTTTAATCCAAGAGATAAAGAACCTATCTTCAAAGCACAAATCTTAACCAAAAAGGTTAACAACCAAAAAATATATCTCAAAATCAAATAACTCTCAATGTAAATATTATCCACAAACATTCAAATTATCTAGCAAAGTATAAAATGTCAAAAAGTAAACAAAAGATAAGATGAATAAACCTCGATGGGTTGCCTCCCCTTAATGCTTTAGTTATCATCTTGGCAAGACGTTGTAGTGCCTTACCAATCTTCATCCATCAACACTTCAACTCCTACCTCTTGTGCTTCACCTCCCATGTATGGCTTAAGTCTATGCCTATTAACCTTCAAGATCTTCTAATTTTTGAAGTTATGAATTTCCACTACCCCACTCGTGAAGACATTGGTGACTTGGTATTGTCCTATCCACCTTGATCTCAACTTCCCTATAAAAAGTTTCAGGCGAGACTCAAAAAGTAGCACAAGCATTCCCAAGAGTAATTCCTTATCAATGAGCCTCTTGTCATGGATAATCTTGGTTCTCTTCTTATACAGTCTTGCATTCTTGAAATTAAAATAAAGTATGAGTCTAATTAACCAGGGAGGGGAGGGGGGTGAATAGTTTTTAACCAAATTAATTACTAACTATATTAATCTCAAATAAACACCCCAACACAAAATAAACAATAAATTCAAGTAAAAAAGTACGAAAAGTAAATGACACTTAAATTTGCACGGAAAACCTTCAACAAGGTAAAAACCACGGGATTAGCTAAAGCTATCCAATCGAGCAGTAAAATCGACTATTAACAAAACGATTACAACCTAGGTTGACAACATCACACCTATATGGTTACTAATCCACTTTTGGTACCCGTAGGCTTTTAATAGTGATAATTGGCTCTTGCTTGTATACTACCCATGGTACACACAAGACTTAAATCAAGAGAAGAGATATGCAACCTAATGTGAATATGATAATATTCTACATGCACAAATGTTAAGAATTAGTGATGACAATTAAAGCATTCCTAGAAATCATGTTGCTATATGACACACATATAACTTACCTATATGAAATAAATGCACACCTAGATGCAATAGCTATTGTAATACAACAACTCAACAATCAACACAAAGAGAATATCAACTTATTTAAAATCATAATCTAGATGCAAACAAGTCATAAAAGAGATTTCTTTTTAAGCAAGAACACAAAATAAATGAGAATGGTGTTCTATTTACCAAGTCATGTGTGTTGATGAAGACCCATGTAAGAACACAACCTAGATGATGTTAGATGCTCTTGAAAATTGGTTTGAAGGATCAAAGGTGGGTTCTTGGAGCTTCTCCATCAAAAGGATTATTTCTCTCTCTAAAATAGGTTTTTAAAGCATTTAAAACGAATTAGGATTAAAGAAGATATATATATATATATAACACCTCTAGGTAAATTTACATCGTTTTGAAAATGAATGCATAGTGCACGGGGTCTTGCACGGTTAAGGAACCGTGCACAACCCTTGCAAAAGATTAAAAACTGAAAACACTAACCTCGGTGCTCGGGTATTGTATTGATAAGGACTCATGCAATAGAGAGACTCGAGGAAAACATCGTCAGTACACGGGTAGGGACCCGTGCATAACCCGTGCACCATAGACCTTTAAGGAGGTCATACAACATGCTTAAGGAAAGCACGTGCTTGTGCGGACAATTCTAATCAAAAAACAAAAAAAATAAAAACATAAACACAACCACACTTAGAACTAACACCAAGGTGCATGTGTGAGTAGTGTAAATAAAATCACACAAAAAAAGATTGAAACACAAATGCAAGATGTGTAAGGCATGCATGATAGTGTGTGTGTGTGTGTGTTTGTGTTTGTGTGTTTGTGTATGTGCGCGCGCGCTACTAGTCTCTTCAAAAAGAGTTAAGTAAGTAATATAACTTCCTTGAATCACTTGGAGTCCAATTTGCATTAATGATGGGAGCCCTTCATATCCTAAGCTACTCTTTACAATATTGGAGCTCCAATTGTGATTTCGTCAACGAATACTCCAATCAATAATAAGACAGTTACAATCTCCCACTTTGGGTATTTCGTGACAAAACTACCACTCATAAAGCAACCTCACAAAATAAAAAAAATTGGTCAAGAAGATTTTCTACATTACAGTAAGCCCTATAATCTAAGTCTGAAGCATCTTCAAGTCAATCCAAAGCTTGTAGAAAATTACAACCTACACATAGTCAACAAAAGAATACCTTCTAAGATCAAATGTGTATGAGGTGATTTTAATAAAAAAGACAATTGCAATTGCCATAGCAAATTAACTCAATACAGTCAAATAATGTAAACATGCAATGCTATGCAATGCAACATGCTCATTCTCAATGATTACATCAACTCTGCCAAAGCATAATAAAAAAGCTCTTAAAGAGTAAACATTACTCCCCCAAAATGTGATGCCTATGTTGTGAGGGACCTCACAACCTTTCTCCCATTTTTTTTCATGAGATAGGCAAACTGAGTCTCCTCTAATAAAGCATTAGCAAGAAGAGCTTATGGCACAAAAAACATATGTATAATCATATAAGAAAATTTATATAACTCAATTAAGTAATAGAAATTCAAGGAGCTTTATTTCATGAAAGATTGTGTGAAAAGATGCTTTACATGCATGACAAGTTGTATTCAAGATCAAAAGCCTGGTATTTGGCAAAGCAAAACAACAAGGGTTTCTAAGAGAATTCAAACCAATTTCACATTTTTCATGGAAACAAGCAAGATATAGATTTGAAAAAAAATTCAACTTTAAGTGCAACTATATCAAACTTCATAAGCAAAACAAAACAAGAGAAACTATTGCGCTCTTTTAGATTTTTCTAGTTGGGATACTCGTATGATAGTAGCCTTGTTCGACAAATAAAGAGAGAGAGACTTTTGGATTGTAAAATCCTTTGAATGGATACTAGATCCTTACCACTGCTTTCACACACAATTTTCACATTCATTTTAAAGAATTTAAGAGTTACATCATGCATCATGTCATAGAGATCACTCATAGGTCATTCAAAAATGTACTTCCAAAGTAACTTTTCCTAGTCTAAAAATACATGTTTGATCATAAATAAGACATGGATTACGAGTAAAGCAAAGTTGCACACTTATTAGAAAAAATATAAGCATATGTACAACCGATCATCTCAAGCAATTAATAAAGGGGCATAAAGATTTTTAATGAGCACAATGCAATGCCAATTCGCTCTATTTGCTTGAGCACCCCATACGGGGGCATGAGCCCCTACAGAACTACTAATCCTTTGGACCTAGTTGAGCCTATGGGTGACATGTTAGCAAAATAGCATGGGGGTTCATCTTTTCTAATTTACTTAGGTGACACATTTTCATTTCTAGTGGTCATGGTCATCATATTTCTAGGATAATTGACTCTAGATTTTCTAGGCACATTCATATTGGATCTAGCCCTATTTCTTTCATTCATGCTTTTAGTTCTACACATTTTAATATACTTGAAGCAATTTGGCCTAATGTGACCATCAACACCATAAAAATGACATATAGGAATGAAGTAAGAGGTCATACCGTTCCTTAGTGAGTACAATAGGGTTTTCCCACGGTATTGATCTTGTCTTCGGTGGTGGATTAGTTCTCTCTTGAAATTCCCTTAATAGCTTATAGTGTAAAATGTACCTAGAGGAGGGGGGGGGGTGAATAGGTATAGGCCTAAATTTTAACACTTCTTTGTCTTCACAAGTAATTTAATCACACTTAGAAATTTTACCAGGTAGATTGATTCAAAAAGTCAATATGAGATCAATTAAGCAAGAGATTAAACAATACAAGTTAAAGTATGTAAAGGAATTAAAATGCTAAAATCAACGCGAAGGATTTTATGTGGTAAAACCTTAAAATGAGGAAACATCCACGAGTTGATACCACAACCACCACCAAACCGTAATTCACTATGATGAATAAGAGATACACACTCAAAAAGCAATCAATAAATGATACACTCTTCTAGCTATCAACTTCTACTCTACCATTGGGCCTAGAGAATCACTTTGCTTACTTCATATCTAAGATGTGACTATCACACCTTTAGGAAGCAACTTCCTATCCAAGACACTCTTGCCTTTAGAAAGATTCCTTCCTTGCCTATCCGGATCCTCCCGATCCTAGAAAAGACTCATTGCTTAACTATCTGAGTCCTCCCACCTCTAGTTAAGACTTATCTTTTAGTTAACCAGATCTCCTCGATCCTAACTAAGACTTTCTTGCCTGGCTATCCAGAACACTATCCTAACTATGTCTTCTTGCTCAGGTAAAAGCTTCACTCACTATAACAATAGACTTTAACATTTCACAAGGCAATGATCTATGTGTAGTGCAAATATGCAAACATGATGCAAACACAAACAAATAGAGCAAGTTAATCAAACACACTCTGTGAAGAATTAGTATTGCTTAAATCAAGCTCACAAACAAATAAAACTACTTCTTCTGGACATGTGATAGAAATCTAGATTTGGTATTCAACGATCATTCGTAAAGATATCTAGAAACCTAAACATATCAATCAAAGCTAGAATAACAAGTCTTCAACAAAAAACACAAAAACTAGTTTTTAAATGAAGTGATCAAATCAACACATGAATTCCTCAACATATTCAATCAAATAAGAAACAAAACAAACTAAGAACTAGGTTTAGAAAATAGAAATCATAATCAAGATATTCTAGCTTATGAACATATAACAAAAACCTAGAAATCAACAATCAAGATCAAATACACAAAGAGATTATAGATTCAAGTTCATGTTCCTCAAAATTAGCTTATAAGCTATTCAATCAAAAAACACAATAGATAATCATGAAATATAATCAAACAAGTCTAAAATTGGAATCAAAGCATTCTAATTATTTTTCTCTCATCAACTAAGAAGATTCATCAAGTTAATCGTAGAAGAGAAATGAAAGAAAATGATTCACTTACAAATTATGACACACGAGTCGAAATCAAGTCATAACGAAAAATCTGGACATCATTTGACCCTAAAAATGCTTTGACTCTTTCCTTTCTCCAAGACCAACAATTTTGGCTCTTGAAAATCTAAAATCAGAGTTGATTTGAGAGAGTTATGGTGTTTGGAAGTTGAGAGAATTTTCTAGAAAAATTTCTGCACTTTTTTTCTTTTCACGCACATGAAAAAAGAGACAGAAAAAAGTTTTAAAGGGAGGGAAGATGAAATAGAGAGATGGAAATTATGGGTGGCAAAGGCCACCTTGCCAACTCACTTCCTTGAGATGGCATGTAGGCATCTGGGGGGCAGAAGGGTGGACTTCATGAGATGGCGTGTGGCCATCTCGGGGGAGTGGTAGTGTTGGTAATTTGCCATCCCACTTCCCTTTTGCTCCCTTCAGCACTCCTCTCACATTCTTCTACCATTCTCTGGCCTCCAAACTCCGAATTTGAATATGTTTTTGTATTACAAACCCTAACTCCCTCCCAAAGATGGACATCAATAAAAAAAAATCAAAAGATATGGAATTCGAATTGATAAAGAAAGATGAAAACTGTGCACGATAAAGACACAAAGTTTCGTAACTTCCAACGCGAAACTCAAAAACTTATGAATGAGTAACCTAAATGACAAGAACTCAATATAGAACAATATGAATACATAATCAAGTTCAATATCACAAAAATATGAACAAATAAACACAAGAGCATACAAGTATGTCATTTCCTAGAGATAGTCCTAAAACATGGCATTTTACAAAAGGTGTCAATTTAAATCTATTGCATGTTCATACTTCAAAAGATGTGTGAATGTGTTACACCAATTGAGCACAATGATGTATGGACACGTATGAATGCAATGTGTGTGTCTGCACTTATGCCTTGCAAGAGGTAGAAAAATCTTGAAACCTTAGCATCCACATGTGCATATGTCCTTTTGAAGATGAACTTTGTAAGTGAAGTTGCTTTCATTCTTTTAAGCTTGATCTAATCACGAACCACCTAAGCAACTAAGCAATAAAAAGAAAGAGCATTTTGTTACGGAATCAAGCTAACACAAATCTAAAACCTAACAATCTCCCCTTTTGGCTATTCCCTGAAAAAACCTTAACCTCACCATACAACGATCACTCAGACTAACTCATAGTTGATTGCATTCTCACATCCTCACATTACAAAGAGAACCCTAAACTAAAATATCTTCAAGTCTTCATGAGTCTTCAAGATTCTCCTCTTTAAGCATCAAAGCACCTGTGAGAAACATAAAACCAAACAAACAAGAAATCTTTATCAAAAAAGATTGGTGAGATATATACACAAAATCAAACAAGACTCCCCCTATCTTATATAAAATTTCAATTTAAAGTACTCCTTTAGTTCTTTAACCTTAACACACAAGAATTTTTTACTCCCTCTTAAGAAAAGAATTCTTCCCATTAATACAAGATGGTCAATAATCCACAAAGAGGTACATTCTCCCATATAAGGTAGATTTCTCCCACACATGTTGAGGTATACATTTCTCTTCATTTTTGCCAAGGAATAGTCAAAGAAACAAACAAGGGATAATCAAGGGAAAAGTGGCAAATATATAAGATAAGTGTTAGGTTTTAGAATTGTGTTGGCTTGATTCCATAACAAAATTCTCTTTCTTTTTAATATTTTAGTTTCTTAGGTTATTCATGGATTGGTTGAGATTCAAAAGAAGAAGAGAAACTACTCATGCAAAGTTCGTCTTCAAGAGGAAAAGTGCTTGTTGGATGCTAAGGTATTAAGATTCTTCTTCCTCTTGCAAGGAATATTAGGCACACACACACACACATTGCATCCATATGTGTCCCTACATCATTGTACTCATTTTGTATAACACATTCACACACTTGAAATTGAATGCTAATGCATTTGTGCTAAATTGACTAGTTTTGGAAATTGAATTTATTTTGACTATGTCTAGGAAATAGCATTCTTGTGTGATATGTGTTTGTATATTTATATGTTTGTATAACTAGGAACTTGGACTTGAATTTGGTATTATATTCTTCCTTATTGATTTCTGGTCATTTTAGTTACTCATACAATTGATTTCGAGTTCCAAGTCAGGAGTTACAAAACTTTTCAGTCATGTTACATGCATTGGCTTCATCTTCATGTATCAAGTCGAATTCATAAATTTTGGTCAATGTTTCATAGACGTCCATGTGCATGAGAGAGTCCTGGTTAGTAATCCATAAACGGATTCAAATTCGAAGTTTGGAGGCTGGAGAACGGTTGAAGAACGTGAAGGGAGCGCAAAGGGAATTGGCGATGGCCGAAGGCCATCAAGCCACACCTCCCCGAGATGGCGCGTGGTCATCTCGGGAAGAACATCCTTCTTCCCCTGAGATTCCCATGCACCATATCGTGGAAGAATGTAAGCTTCTCTTTCCTTTTTATTTGGTTTCCATCCTTTTCTCTCATAAATTGAACAAGTTGAAGAAGTTGAAGATTAAAGAGCACATGTGCAGAAAATTTTCTTCAAACTTTTGATTTTTTGTTTTTGTGATATCTCCTTCAATTCAACTCCGATTTAGTTGATTGAAAAACCGAAATTGATTGTATTGAGGAGATATACAAACCCCAAACAATTTCAAAACCAAATTATGTTTTGAAAATTTTCAGTGTACAGATTTCCACTCGAAAATTCATCATTTGGTGGTAAATCATTTTCTTCTTAGTTTTCTTCTATGATCTTCTTCATGAATGTTCTTATTTGATTGAGAAGAATGACTAGGATGATTTTGATTTCATTTTGTGTTTTTTTTTAGTTAATATTGTGTATTGTTCAATTGAATATATCTGAGCTAAACTTGACTAGTATGAACATGATTCTAGAAATCTTATTGTATCCTTGTGATTAATTGTTGATTTCTAGGTTTAGTTTCATGTTCTAAGAACTAGGTCATATTTGATTGATGTTTCCATTTCTCTTATCTAGTTCTTGGTTGATAACATGCTTACATTTCAAGATATATTTGTTATTGATCTTTGATAAACTTATCTAGTTATCTTGCTGCATGTTCATAGAGTTTTATTTGATCAACATTCTATTTTTGCTTATGATTGCATGTACACACTTCACTTTCATTGTCATGTAAGAGGTTGAAGTCTCTTATTAGATTGAGTGATGCTTTAACTTGAGCAAGGAGTCTTAGTTAGAGTGAAGAGGCCTCGAATAACTAAGCAATGAGTCTTGTCTAGGATTAGGAGAATTCAGCTAGACAAGCAAGAAATCTTCCTAGAAGCAAGAGTTCCTTAGATAGGATGTTTCTTCCTAGAGGTGTGTTCGTCACATCTTGGATAGGAAATGGGAAAAGTGATTCACTAGGCCCGAGGGTAGAGTAAGGGTGATAGCTTGGAGAGCATGTCATGTGTTAATTGCTTGTAAGTGTGTAACTCTTATTCGACTTAGTGGATTACAGTTTTCTGGTGGTTTTGGTATCAACCCGTGGATGTTTCCTCTTTTAAGGTTTACCAAGTAAATATCTTGTGTATTGATCTTAGCAATTTTAATTTCTTTACTTACTTGTGCTTGAATCACTTTAACATTTGTTATATAATTTCTCTCATTGTATTATTGAAGTGATCATCTTGTAAGTTTTTCTAAGTGTTTTAATATTGCTTGTGTTTGTTTAAAGAATCTTAAAATTTGAGCCTATACTTATTCACCCTCCTCTAAGTATATTTGCAGTATAAAGACTAGAGATTTTTCAACAAGTAACCTGCATTTTCAATGTTCAATTATGTCATGTTTTTATCAAAAATAAAATCATGTGAACATATCATAATAGAGAACAAAGTCTAGCATACTATGCTCCCTCTAGATAAGTACTCTATCTAAGATCAAGATAGGATATTGTTCACAAATATATCCATATAATCACAAAATCAAGCAGTTTTAAATAAGTTCAACAAAATAAGCTCCACAAACTATAAGAGATACACCACGATTTCAATCTCTCTCATAATTCTTCTAAAATTGCAAGCATATCAAATTCACTTGAAAGCAAAATAAGTGCGTATGGATTTGCATCAAACATATATAAAGGAGTAATTGGATCATCAACATGCAAACCATATCAACACCTATTCATCTTAAGCTTTTCCATATAAGGTCAAACCGATTAACAACTGGAATTTTTGCTTTCAATATAATAGATTTCAAAATATGAGCGCATGGGTGCATGTGGCTCGTTCTCCCATTTATGTTTTTCAACCCGAGCAATCATAATTTTCAACTATACTCCTTTTAGCCTTTTTTTTAAGCTTTGAATCAAATATTTTTTTAATGATTCTTTTCAACTCTTCTTTGATTTTTCTAACATAAACTTATACACTTCTTGACGGCTTTCACTCATCATAATGGTGTAGCCCTTTCCTACATTGGGCGGTTGCACAACCAAAATGTGTAACCCTTTTCATGTAGGTGCTCGTTGAGTACTCTGTACTTGCCAAAGTAAAATGGATACTAACCATAGGTCATCAATAATGTACTAGTAAAAAAACTTCAAGTTACATCCATAACTCACCTATCTTCAAACTCAACTTACTCAAACTAAACATATGAGAGAAGCAAATTGTGCACTTTTGAAAACCAAGTTTTAAGGCTTAAAAGCGCATGATCTAAAAGCAATACAAAAAGACTTACTTAAGATCATTACTTCTCAATAGAGTAGCTTTCAAAGAATTTAAAGCTCATAATTTTTCAAAGATATGCCCCTCATCAATCAAACAAGTATAAGATATAACACATGCATCATGTAACAGATCTTTATGAACAATTTCATTAATTGATCTCTGGCAATTATTTAAAGAGAAACGTATGCATCCTAAACAAATTTCTCTAGAATAACATGCCACATGTTGTCATGTATATGTAGAGTTGAAAAGATGAAATAAGAAAGAAAGCTTTAGAGTAGAGGTATACCTTAGCATGTTTTTTCATCAATGTAAAGCCTTCACCCTTTTTTTGAGCGCTCTTGGCTTGTTTGTCCTCATGACAACAAGTTATTGGTGTGTCTTCACAAGAGAATAAAGACTAAACATCTCAAATCAAACAAACATATAAAATGACTTTCTCTAAAAGGTTTACAAAATTGCACCAAATAGATTTCAAAATTGGACTTCTTTAAAGTCAGTCAAGAAATTTTGACCATCATAGTGAAAGTATGAGAATATTAAGTTCGTGTATTGACTAGAGACACCAAGCTTGAATACTAGACCTAACATATTATAAAATAGCTTAGTCAAGCCTCACTTAGAACTCTTATCAAACAAGAACAAACAAAAATATTCACACATATGCTACTCAATCAAGTTTGAGTGTACTCATCTTTGACCGTATTGGTCGTGGGTGAACCTACACAAACAACATCAAGATCATTAGTCTTGACAATATGAAATCTTGAGGATACATCATCAACTATCTTTTTCCTAAAAATATCACCTATATTCAACATATTATTATTGTCACGCACAAATATTTCATTAAGACAAGGTAAATGATCATCATGCTTTTCACATTCTCATCCACATAAATCTTCTTGACATTCTTCTTCACAAGTTTATCATTATTAAGCATAACATTAAAAGATTTATCAATATCAACATGTTTAGAAGAATGACTAGGAATCTTTTTCACATCATGCTTCTTAATCCAAACTTTCCTAGTAAGTTTCTTCACATGATCATGATCAATATGCATATTTTTCTAAGTATCAAAACAATTATCAAGTTTAGAATCTTTCAAAGAGGTTTGTTCAACTCACTAGCATGCATATTATTCCATAGTTTGTATTGTCTAATATATTCATAACGCCTAGGCCTTATGTGAACAACCATATTACAATAATGACAAACCAAAATAAATTTAGAAAAATTACTTTGGGCGTGCATGCTTTGGTTGAGAAGGTCTTTAACTCTCATTATCTTTGTCTTTGGTTTTGGAAGGAATAGTAGTTGAGTCTTTTCTAATCCAAATTTTCTTAACAACATGCTTCTCATTACCGCTAACAACATCCTTTGACTTATTATTTGGCTTATTATCACGTAAATTAACTTTATTAGTCACATTTTCAAACAAGTCAAACAAAGCGTACCTATGCAAAGTAGTATGAGGCACAACATGTGTTTTCACAAGCAAGTCATCAACAATATTTTTCTCAATAAGCTTTTCCAATGTCTTCCTAGGTCTAGTCTTAGATCCATACATGGATGATTGCCTAGAACCATTCATCAAAGACATATCATACAAATCATCTCGTATTTGTATTTATGAATATATTCATATCATTTAGGTCTTATATGTCCTACCATGTTACAAAAATGGAAAATAGGTAGAAATTGAAGGGGTTACCTTTAGCTTGAGCATTTGGAGTAGTATACCTTCTCACATTGTTACCTCTTTGATGTCCATTCCTTGATGATTTGTCTTTTGCATGAGAAAATGATGATTGTTGTCTTTGACCTTGTTGAGATCTTCCTTTGTGGATCCTTGTGGCACCTTCTGTTGCATCCATGGCTTTACCGATAGAGAGAATACGTACATTCACTTTACCACTTGCTTTGAAAAAAGTAGAATTGTTAGATGAAGGTGTAACCTTTTCATTCACATAACCTAATCCTCTTTTGTCACTAGGATGCTTACCACTCTTAATGAGAGTTTCTACTTTACCAGCACTAGATGACATCTTACTTATCATCTTGTTAGCCTCATCAAGCTTATCACTAAGCATCTTCTCTTGACACTTATGCTTAGTAATTTTGAGTTTAAGCTCATTTTTAAGTCATTTAGCATGATCATGAGATTCATATCTTTGCTCAACCTGTTTCTAAATTTCTAGTCTTTCATTACTATTTTTCAAGTTATTCTTTAACTAAGGATTTTGTCTTCAAGCTCTTTATTCCCTTTTTGCTTATTCTCTCTTACCATGTGGGACAAGCAAGCCAAGAGTGCTAATAAAAAGAGCAAGAAACTCATCTCATTAAAAGAGCAGAAAATTTAGAGTTCAAGAGCCTATATGCACAACAATGTCTTGTCCTGACGATAAATAGAGCGCTTTTGGGAGGCAACCCACTTATGTTTGCATTTATAATTTCCTTTTTCTCATTTTTGCTTCTATTTGCTTTAGTAAATAATTGGTGGAGATTTTTGTGAATATTGTGTGGACTGTATACTTGTGCATGATTGAATATTTTTGGAAGGATATATTCTTGATTTTATTGATTATTTCTTTGAGTCAAAGTATCTTATGAATGGAATGGCATTTTTTATAGATCACTTGTAAATGATGATATTTGATTTTTTGGATTGAATTGATTTATTCGTTTATTAATGAATAAGCTAAGGCTCTTATTGATGATTACATGCGAGTGTATAGATGTAATTGCCAAATATAGCCCAACTCGGTTTAGGTGCTTTGAGTGCATGCATTAATTTTGAACGGGTCTTGATGTATATAGTTAGATTCGGTACAGGGGTTGTTATGCCCCGATTTCGTCATTTTTTGTATATGTGTGATGTAGGTTGTGAGCATGAGTTGATGTGCCCTTGTTCTTAATTGGTAATTGTTTTGTTTGCCTTGTTTTATATGTTGAGCCATGTTTGACTCATGTTCGGTGAACGTGCCAAAATTGTTATATATTTTGGCCCTCATTTCTTAAACCTTTGTCTCATTTTCGTGTGTTTTTACGTCCCTTGTGGCTCTTTATTTGTGTTTTCAGGTGATTAGGTACATTCCGGTTAATTGGATAAAAATGCGATTTTGTGCGGAAAAAGGTCAAAAAAGTTGATGAAGTAGCATCAAGTCTGTGTGCTAGTCTTGTGCAGGTCCCAACCCACGCACTATGAAAAAAGTAAAAGCCAGCCCATTGCGCGGGTCTACACCTTTGCACTATCGCGCAATTGTCCGCACATTCCTTTAAATCTCGAGATGGAATTGAAGCATCAGGGAAATTCATGGGTCTACACCAGCGCACCATCGCACAAGTGTCCATGCATTGCACTTTAACAAGGAAATGAAATTAGGGCACCGGGTATTTGCACGGGTCCTACACAGGTCTCAACAAGTGCACCACCCACGCATTTTGCACGATAAGTCTTCCACATCAGCGTTTTCAGACCAATTTTGGAAACCCTATAAATTATCTTGTTCTTGTCATCTAAGGAGGACGACCCGCTCATTTCGCAAGATAGGTCTGCCACAACAGCGTTTTCAAAACTATTTTGGAAACCCTATAAATATATCTTGTTCTTATCATCTAAGGAGGACGAATTTCTGGATCTAAAATCACTCTCTTCTCTTCCAAACACTAACACCCACCAAATCTAACCATCTTCTTTCATCATGTACTCAAGGACACTATGAGTTTGGATCAAAGATTCAAGAAAGGAGGAGTTTCTCACCATGGGTCTTCTCTATCTCTTTTCTCCTTGTTATTTCATTATAATTGTCATGAGTAGCTAAACATCCCACTAAAGGATTGATGTGAACACTTATGGATATTGGGCTTTGTAATGAACTCTATTTTATTTTATTAAATCCATCAATTATGTTTCATTCAATGTTTTAATTGTTTCCCTTGATTGGTTTGTCTTTGATTGTACATTCCTCTCTTAGCTAATTGATTGAGGGAATTAATTGGGTAGTTGACTAGGTACACATCTATTTGGTCTTCTTAAACTCATTTGCATTTGTGGGTGATTGGGTATACATCTACTTAATCGCCCTAAGCTAAATTGAATGGAAGGGTCAAACTAGAGTACATCCTCAAGTAAGACCCAGACTTAATAATCTCAATTTTAATCTAATCTTGAACGGGTGATCATTTCTATACATCTAGGTTGGTTGCTTGTGATAGGTTAGGCATCAACACTATACATCTAGGTTGGTGAATTTATAAAGAGATTAGTCCCTTAATTGGATAGATGTGAGTTCATGAACAATCACTCATCAGTAGCCAATACTATACATCTAGAATGGAAACTTATGAGGGAATACAACCCATTCTATACATCTAGATTGGCTACATTCGATTCATTTGCATCCATTTCATGAGAGTTCATACATTCCCATAATTCACTTATTGTATCATCAATTCCTTAGTCTTAACCTTCATTTCTAACACCCATCTCATATTAACACTAATTGTATTTAGACTAGCTTGCCTAATTGTAGTTTGCATATTTACCATTAACTTTTCAAAACCAAACCCAATATCATTTACATTTTCATGCTGCTTTAGTTTCTCATTAATTAACTAGTTTTAGCCATCCGATTTCCCTTTCCTTGTGGACGATACTCGACTTGCCATTGTACTTGTTTTGTAAACATTTTAGGCATTGTTGTGAATTTTATAAATATTTGTTTGATGAGCATTTTATAACGACAAAAGTAGCTCGATCAAAATGGCACCGCTGTTGGGGAAAGGTTTTAATTAAGTGGTTAATCTTAGTTATTTGTTTATCTAGTTAGGAGTATTATCTGCTTTCGGTTTTCTTTTGTATCTTTTTACTTCTTTTGGTCGTTTCAGGTTCGATGGATTTTTATGGGCATGTAGAGACCGTGGAGTGCAAGATATATGGTGAAGTTGGACATGACTTAGAGAGTTATCGGTTAAGAGATAGATTTTCAGAGTTTTGTAGAAAGCAAGCTCAAACATCAAAGCCTTGTTGTCAGGAATCAAGGAACACATTAAGAGATTTCTACAGCCCGGAGCCAATTTACAACCCAAACAACAACTCTCACAACCAAGATTAGAGTACTTACCATGACTCCACATGGACTTGTAGTTAGAACATCGCCCTTAAGCAACCTCTATCATATCAAGACAATCAAAGAAGTTGTTTGGCTTTGGATGATCTCGAACAAAGTAGCCTTGAGGATGAACGAAACAAGACGATGAAGATGAACGAAGAGTTATTAGACATCCTCAAAGAAGCAGTTTCGGAAATAGGGTTGTTGAAGAAAAAGAATGAAGAAATTCAAGAGAAGATGGTAGAAGTTTCCCGAGAAAAAGAGGACATTACAGGAACAATATGAGAAAAATATGCATCTCTTGAAGGAGTTAGAAGGCAATGAGGCCTCGAGAGTGTCAAAGATTGACAAACTCCAAGAGCTAAACAAGAGGCTCATACTTGAAGTGCAAACACTCAGAGTGGAGAATGGTACACTCAAGGAGAAGAATGTTGAAGTCTCTAGCAAGAACAAAGAATTGGAAGAGAAAATCAAGAGACTTGAGGCCGCGAAAAGTAAAGCACTAGAAGGGTTTTTGGACTTCACAAAGGCATCAAGGGATTTCGAAGAAAGAACAACTCTTAAGTCAAAGGAAATGCAATTGGAGATCGAGTTGAAGGACAATGCCTTAAATGAAGCCATGTAAGCTCTCAACAAGAAAGACGAAGCTCTCTAATTAGGAAAGGAAAGGAAAGGGAAGGTGACTTTATCATAAAGTTGAGCAAGGTGGAGCAAGAGGTAAAAGCATTATAAGTGGATCAACTCCAACGACCTCAAAGTCACTCTTGAAAGGGGAGTCACTCTACCCTTAATTCTATTTACTATTTTTGTTCAAAAAGAGAGCATGCATCAAGAAGTTCTAGGAATAGGTGGAGTTCACCTAGGATTAAGAGAATATGGGTGAAAAAAAAATTAATGAGCCAAGTGAGGAATATGGGAAAGGAATTGAAAGGGAAATTGCCTAAATTTGCTTAGGTAGTCAAGAAGAAAGAGTTTCCCAACTTGGTTAAACAACCCTTAGCATCCCATTGAACATTTCATCTTTTACTCTTCTCTTGTATTTTTCTTCTTTGATGTGTATCCCCATTTGAGAATTATGTAAAACCTAACACTAGTTCCATTTATTTAAATGACTTGTATTTGATTTCTCCATTTATTGTCCTATTCAATTGAACATAGTTGATTCTTGACTTGTATTAAGTAAGATTGCCAGCCCAAATCTTGATCAATGTTGAGGGATAGTGCATGTTGAGGGATAGCTCATGTCTTTACATTCATGGCATCTAGGGTAGAAGTTGATTGGAATTAGGTGTAAATTAACGTAATTTAGGAGTAGAATAATTAATCATCCGATGATTGCTCATATATCAATAGATTAATCAAAGAGCATGTTTGGATTGATTTGGGTACTACTGTTTGTTTGGGTGGAATTTCATGAAGTGCACATGCCATGCCTTTATGGGTTTCGGTTCTTGAACCTACATACTTACGCAACCCCTAATCGTTGCTTATTCAGAATGCCAATGGTGAGTAGCAACTTAGAGTTGCCATTCTTGATCATTACTCATTCGGTATGCCAACGGTGAGTAGTGGTCAAGGGTCTATTTATGATTAATGCTTCCATTCGTAGTTGCTTACACATGACAGGTGAGTAGCAATCAGTGGTTAATCCGATGAATATAATATTTGTGTTTAAACTTGGTCCTTAGTAGTTGGTCATTCAGTATGCCAACGATGAGTGGCCATAGAGGACTAGTCAACTCTCCCATTGCTATATCTAGAGGTCGCACTTAAAGCTAGGTAGAACCCAATATAAGAGTGTCTTAGCGGTCGGTTGTTCTAGGTAGCACGAATGTTTTTGTGGTCATGAGTACCATATGTTTCCATTCTCTTGCATCTCTCTTATCCATCATTTTATATTTATCATATTAATCACCATTCTCACCCCTCAATGTTCTCTTATGTTTTTTTATTTGTTCTTTTCATTGCTCTTGCTTTCACACACACTCAACATTCTTACACTTCACACACACCACTCTCACCCTTGCCATATTCTTATTTACATTGCTTTCAATAATCACTAAAATGAGAGACAATCGACGGATAACATCTTCATGTGGACGATACCCTCGCTTACCGCATTGCTAGTTTTCAAAACTATAAGTGCACATTGCGTACAAACATACTTTATAAATATCTTTTGATTCGTAATTTCTTAACCACGAAAAAAATGTGTTCAGATACATAAGATGATGAGGCGAAAATCAGCCATACGATTAAGGCAACAGAGACAAGTTGCCGTAACATTACCACTCACCGTATCCCAGTATTTTTGATAGAATAATACCAGCATGCCATCAACCCCGGAGCCTTGGTAGGAAACATATCAAATGCAACCCTTTTTACTTTGGTAGCCAAAAAAAGGATATCTAAAAAATCACTTCTCCTATGAGATAGCCTATGCGAGACACAATCAATCACAATGCCATTTCTCAATAGAAGGTTGTGTAGAACACAATAAGTTTGAAAAATAATCCAACATAATCTTCTCTAACTCGTTCTTACCCAAACACACAAGACCCAATTACCATCCAACAACCTTTTAATTTCATTCCTCATTTTCCAAGCTGTCACCTTCCAATGGAAAAACAAAGTATTGCATTCTCCATTTTTAACCTCTTTTGTCAGGATCATTGTTTCCAATAAATTTATTCTTTCTCCAATAACCTATCCAGTTGGTTCTCAATAATTCGAATAGCTTTCCAAGACTCCAGCTTGAAATCCTTAGACACATTGGCCTACTCAATTTCCTTATTAATGCCTCGCTCTAAAGTTCATGCATTAATTTAATTCAATCTACACAATCTAGCGGCACACCTTTGAACTTTTGAAACCACCTCGAGCATACCACATTGGCCATTTTGATTACCCTAGCTCTCACAAACCAACTCAGAACAATCAGCTTCATCAGCTCTATAGGTCTCGAAGTGGAATCTTCATTTGTTTCCCCCTTGATTAACATATGGCAGATTTCTAACATCCAACACCTCGTCCAACGATGATCAATAATCCGAAGACCAGAAATCTAAATGCTCCACATTAAGAGAACATTTACTTTTAATGGAAACAACAAACCCGACGATCTAATATTTCTTGCACAATGCCCCTATCTCTTTTATAAGACCACGTGAAATAGGGCCAGGAAAGCCCATTTCATCTAATTCACATATATCCAAGGCTTCCTGAAAACTCTCTATCAGATATCGAGGATGCGGAAGCCTCCCAATTTTTACTCCCTGAGAATCTCATTGAAATCACCATAACACATCCAAGGTAAATTCGACAAGCCTTTAAACCTATGAATCAAGGTCCAGGTGTGATGCCCTTAATTCGTCTCTGGATTGCCTTAAAAGCAGATCAACCACCACACTTTCGAAACATGGGACCTAACTTTCACATCTACAGGAAAAAAAAGAAAAAGACAATAAATCAATGCTTCCCTTTTCTGACCAAAACAAGTATAAACCTCTACTCCGCCTAATCATATCAACCGCAAGCTTACCAGAGAAGCCAAATTGAACCTAGTATGATTCCACCAAAGAATGATCCGTGAAAATAAATACAATGTGTGTCTAAATAACCTAGAGGTGGTCGGGGGTTGAATAGGTTTTAACCAAATTAATCTCCATCTTTTTGTTAATCAAGATTAATCATCCAAACCCCTAATTTCTAACACAAACAAACATTGTCCTAAGAAGTGCAGAATTTAAAAAAAATGGCACAATGAATTATTTTACGTGAGAAAACCTCAATAGGGTAAAGAACTCAATGGCCTAATCGTCAATCGAACCCTTAAATCCACTCCTTGTAGAAACGATTACAACTTAGGTTGACCTCATCATACCTAAACGGTTACTATTCCGCTTTTACTACCCGCATGCCTTTAATAAAGATTTTAGGCTCTTGCTTGTATACTAAGTTGGAGTATATGCCCTAAAGATGTTATTTGTAAATGGATTTATGAAATAAATAAAAATGAAAGTTCAATTCATTCTTGTTGTGTTGCTTATTTTATAACTTGTGCATATTAACCTACTAGATTGTCTGATGTAATCTCGAACTGTGCATACGAGTATCATATACAGATGGATACAGTAAGAGACGTGCAATCTAAAGAGTCCATAGATAACAAATAAATCTGGGTACTTTATTTACGGCTAATCTATAGTTGCGGTCCATTTCGTAATGTACGGTGATTCTATCCTGAATCATTCATAAAAAGATATGGGAATGGAAGAATCTTGTATGATATGATCATATAGGACTGGCCCATGATCTATATGAATTTATCAACAAAATCCGTTTACCGATGAGATTCATATATATCAACTAATAATGGATATATGTGGGTGATCTTAATCCTGAGTGTCTTGTCGACTCTTTTAGGTTAAATTGTGGTCTTTAATATACCATGGGTGAGGTTGGATTCAGTTCCTGATCAATGAGCTCCGTATATTGGGATTGCAGTTTGACTTGTGGATGAGAAGATTTCTACAAAATAGTGGAATCCACTCGTTCTTGTGAGAAGTAGACGGTAGTTCCCTATAGGGTTGATTCAGGTCTTGGACAATATGAGTGCTCTTATAATTTTGTGAGGAAATATGATTTATTGTCCATTCGAGAATCAACAGTACTTAAATGATATACGTAATTAGATGGGTATAACGAACATTATACCAGTTCTAATTATGATCTATTATGAAGGTCACACCATGTGTAATAGCTATATCGATGGACACAGAGTAGTATCGGTCTATGTAAAAGCGTCTACAGTTGTGAGATTGCAGCTTCGGGTTTTTAGTGGAATAACACCGAAGTTAATAATCAAGGAATATTAATTAATGAGTTTAATTAATGATTCCTAGGATTATTGGAGCTCAAAATACTGTAGGTATATTAGGTCCCCTTACTAGCCCGATCGATTTAGGCAATAAGGGTCACAGTTAATTAATTGGATTATCCAATTAATTGTGTTAAGAAAGTAACAGGTATTTATTCGGAAATTAATTGAATAATGAGATTATTTAATTAATGAATAATGGTGAATAAATATATTAAATAATAAGATTGTTTAATTTTTTTATTAATCACTAAATGGAAGATGTTAGTTGATATTTGAATTTAAATAGAATAAGATAACAAGATTATTTTATTTTATTAAATTTAATATTTGAAATTAAGTTTAAAATCTTTAAATTAGAAAATAAATATTTAATTATCTTTCAAATATATGAGATATTTCAGAAGATTTGAAAATCAAATAAAGATATCATTTTTTTAATGATAAAAATATATTTGATATAAATTTATTATTTGAAAAACGTATGGAGTGATATCAATACACATACACACATTAGTTTATTTGCAATTAATTGTGCACGTGTGAATGTGTGTGTTAAAAGAGAAAAACGTAAAACAAGAGCAATTGCAATTAAAAGAAAAGGTGTGCATGAGACACAACGCACATCAGTTCTTTCAAATTGCATGAGATGCAAATTGCATAAGATGCAAATTGGGTACCTGAAATGATTTAAAGAGAGAAAAGATTTAGGCCTAGTTTGGTATTAATGTGTTGTGGAGAAAATTGCTTTTGATTCTGTTGTGGGAGAATTGCTTTTGGATTTACTGTGAGAAGAATCAGTTGAGTGCTTGGTAAACAGATTTTTAAAAGTACTGTGAGAACTAAAAACAATTTCTATGTGTTTGGTAAAAAAATGTTGTGACTGTACAAAATTACTAGAAATGACAAAAAATGAATATTTAAGATGATTTGAAAATAAATAATTTATTTTATTTTTATGTAACCATAAACATGTTATAAAATAAATAATTTATTTTATTTTTGTGTGATCATAAACTTGTTATAAAATAAAATAAATAAATTTTGTTAAAAAATATATAATTTTGCTTTAATTTTTTTTTTTATCTATTGTGAATATATCAAGAAAACTAGCATAATTTGATTCAAAGATTCATAAGATTACACAATTGAAATAGACAACACATAAATAACAAAGTATATGTTATAATAAATTGTAAATAAAATAATAAATGCTAAGTGCGTGTTTTGTTATGTGGTAAATTTCATAAAAGGCAAGGGATAAAATAGTAAGTTTGGAAAAAAGAAATCATTAATAAGAGTATTGCATGTGTTTTCATTTCTGCTTCCTAGGAAGCTGATTTCTAGAAGCATCAATTTATAGCTTCCCAATTTCTGCTGTGGGGGAAGCCAAAAGAGACCAAAAGCGCTTTCTAGAAATTTTACCAAACACTCCAGGCCAACTTCAGAAGCTCTTTTAGCTCAAAAAACTGCCTGGGAAGCAATCCCAAACTGGCCCTTAGTGTGCAAGAGTTGTGCATTGATATCAAAGAAAGAGTCTCTTCAAGTCTTTTCTCTACATCCTTCATTCAAGTAAATAATACCGTGACGTGTCCATACGCATTTACCAATCCCAGGAATAGCTAGGAAACTTAATATTAATACAATTGGTGGTATAGACCAGGAGCCTCCAAATGTTGGTAAGGTTATATTATCTTCTAATTATACTGATTTCAGTTTCCTATGTATACATGTACTTTATTATTGTAATAACTTTATATGTATAATTTCTGAAAAATTACGATCCCAAGTTCACTGGTCCCAGATCGTTTACGATATTTATTAAAAAAAATTAAAACCTATTTCCTCGGCGTTACCATTGAACGGGGTTCCAACAATTGGTATAAAAGCCAATTTTTTTTTCTCAGAACATGAAATTGATTTCGATGATCCAGTATGTATGACTGTGTAGGCACTATTTAAATTGACTTCATAATGTCTTTGTATGTATATGATTTTTTTTAACATACAAAAACATGATTGATCGTTAATTATATAGTACTGTGGATTTACGGTTTTTGGGTTGTATAATTTTATTTTTATATTTTACTGTTATTGTATTATAAATAAAAAAATAAAAAAAACTGTGACCTATATTGAAGACCTGGAAAAATCGTAAAGATGGATTCATAAGATGAATCGAAGTGACCTAAAGTGACTTGAAGATTTCTGAAGTTACAAAAAGACAATGGAATGCCTTAGGGTATTTTTGTAATTTTAGATTCTAAATTTTAGGTTAAATAATCCACAGTACTTGGTCAATTTATGTATGTTTTATATTATGTGATGATAAAAGCATCGTCACGCATACTATGTCATTTAGATTAGATGTGCCTACACAAATATATTCGTTGTGTCATACATGCATCATAGTATGATATTTTATGTATTTTTTAAATGTGATTATAATGGGCACTATACATAATTGACTACGAAAATGAGATTAGTTTATTAATTGTTAGAAAACTTGGCAATTCTCATTAATATTAATCATGTTATTAAAGAGTTTAATAAATTTAATTAATAGGGTCATTTATTGTAATTAGGATTAATATGATTAATAAACCTAATAATAAATTAACCGAATAAAGTCATAGAGTTTTAGTAGTTACAACTTGGTAAACACTAACATAATAATCTAACCTTAATAAATAGTTTACAAAGGCTTCGATTATTCATCAATAGATTAGATTTTTAAAAGTTAAAAATCGTTAATAATTTATTATTTAATAAGAATTTGATTCTAATAATGAATTAGTTAGTGCATTAGATAACTTGATTAAAGCTAGCCGTTTGATCATGTAGAGTCTAGGTGCATTAACGAATAATAAAAAACCCTAGTTTTAAAATAGTGAGTGGGAGAGGGATATATGACATATAATCCCATAGTCTCTATCATCAGTTCAGCACCATAAGATCCGAGTGGGGCATCGTGACGGCTTTGCTTTCATCCTTTCTAAGGAGAAGTGTTTCCACAAAGATCAATACCAATGTTGACTTCCTAACATATAGGATTTTTTAGGGTATTTCATGATTGACCGATCCTAAGGCAACCAGTCTTGAGTTAAGCTCGTGAGATTTGAAATGGTGGGTTACACTCACGTAGGTTTTTGATTAAGTTCTGTTAATTAAGAACCTGACTGAATAAACGATGACCGAATGATATGGAATAAGAGTTATTTTAGAATATCATTTGATTGAGAATGTCTCGGTCCAACATGTAAAGACTTGACCGACCCTAAGATGGCACTTCTTTATAGTATTTGGATTGTTGTGACATAGTAATTGGTTTTAGGGTAGTTCTGGTTTGTTAAACATGTTCATTTATTGTGATTAGATTTATGCTAAAGCACTCACACTTGTTTTAAATAAATGATTGAATGAATATTTTATTTATTTCAGCAATTATGTCTTCTACATTACTACAAATTCTTGCAAACGATAAATTAACTGGTGATAACTATACTAATTGGAAACTTAATATTTATATAATATTGGTCACCAAAGACCTCAAGTTTATGCTTAGGGAGGAATGTCCTCCAATGTTTGTTGCCAATCCCTAACAAAAGGTTTGTGAGGCATACCAGCGATGGGTGACCCATCTGATGAGAAGACCCGAACATATATGTTGGCTTCTACAACAGACATGCTTGTCATAAAGTATAAAGCAATGATTTTAGCATTCAAAATCATAGAGTCATTGCAAGCTATGTTAGGGCAGCCCTTCAAGCAAAAATGACACAAAGTTGTTCGTTCCACTATGCTCTCTCGCATAAAGAAAAGTACCATCAGTTTGGGAACATGTCCTAAGCATGATGTCCTACTTAAACATGGTAGAAGTTAATGGTGGGACCATTGATGAACCCAGTCAAGTTAGCATCATATTGACGACTCTTCCGAAGAGTTTTGATCATTTTTAAAAGTAACTTTGGGATGAATAAGTTAAGTTTCAGTCTCACACAGTTTCTCAATGAGCTCACGACTTTTGAGTCCTTGACCAAGGACAACAAAGGTAAGACCAGTGAGGCAAATGTTGTCGAACCATCTTCTTCCAATAATAAGAAGAGGATGAGGTCTACTGGAAAGGTAAAGGGTAAGCCCAAACCCTAGAAAGCCCAAAGCAAGAAGAAGTCCAAGAGAGGTAAAAATGATTTACTTGTTCTTTAGTCATGTTCAGTGGAAGATGATTCTTCACCCTAGATAGTTGATTCAAGGGTCATTAATCATGTGTGTTCTACATTGCAGTGGACTAATTCTTAGACACAGTTTGAGAAAGAAGCCTTCTCTATACGTGTAGGGTCAGGGGATGTCGTGTCGGCACAAACAGTTGTTGTAATTAGATTATGTTTTAATAATAATCATTTACTATTGAACAATGTTTTTTATATTCCTGAATTTATACGGAATTTGATATCCATTTCTAAGTTGCTAGAACAATTATATTCTGTTTCTTTTAATAATAAGTATGTTATTATTGGAAAGAATGGTCCGAAAATTTGTTCAAGAATTAATTAAAAATAATTTGTATGTGTTAAGACTGTTAATACATACTACATTGCTCAACACTGAAATGTTTAAGGTTGAAAAACCAAAAACTAAATGACATAAGATTTCTCCAAATAATGAAATGTATCTCTAGCACCTAAGGCTTGGTTATATCAACCTTTATCGGATAGACAGACTAGTAAAAAGTGAACCTTTAAGTGAATTAAAGGTTGGCACCTTACCTGTCTACGAATCCTGTTTAGAAGATAAGATGAGTAAGAGATGTTTTACTATAGGGCTTAGAGCTATAGAGCCACTAGAGCTCATAAATATAGACGTCTGCGGACCGATGAATGTTAGAGCTAGGGGCGACTATGAGTATTATGCCACCTTTATAGATGACCACTCAAGATACTGATCGAACCAAAATTGACATATATTTTGGCCCTCAATTCCATTACCTTGTCTCGTTTTTTAGTGTTTTTGCTTGTCTTATGGCTCGTTTGATATATTTACAGGCAATTAGGAACATGTTGAAAGAAAGGATGAAAAGGGCGGTAATTGGGCGAAAACAGGCCGAAATCAGTAAAGAAAGACATCAGTGAGTCACTGTGTGGGTCTTAAACCCATGCACCAACCGCGCATTTGCCAACACCTGAGAGATGATAATAGAGCATCAAGTCAATACATGGGTCCTGTGTAGATCTGGACCTACGCACAACCCGTACAAACATCAAGACCCGGAAGCAAATCAGAGGCAATCTAGTCATAGTACGGGACATAAAACGAGTCAAAAAGAGCAAAGGTTATTTTCTCTCCTGATGGTGTTTAAGCTTAAAGTAAGTTTGGGAGGCAAAAATTAGCAAAGAGTGAGATTTGGAGGTAAATGAAGCTGGAATTGTAAAAAGCTCATGCAAGTCATCCAACTTTTGAGGGTCATATCTCCCTCCTAAGATCAAAACACATGTTGAATCACATATATTCAAAAATCCCCAGAAGTATAGTTTCCGTCGGTTTTTACGGATTATGATTCCAAAATTTCTAGAGGGAGTTATGCCTATTTTAGTGACTGTTGCACAGAGATACGCGGGTAACAACCAGCGCATTTGTCCGCGCACTGAGAGTTGTGAATCTAACGGGATCAACTCTTGGGACAAAAATCAGCCAATTTTAGAGGGGCAAATGTGTCCTTTCATTCCCAAACAATACCCTAGCCTCCCCAATCCTATAAATACATCATTTCTTTTTGAAAGCTCACCTTTCAACTCCTTCCATAACTCTTCCACTCTTTTCTCTCCCAAACACTAACATTCCTCTCAAAATCTAACCATCCTTCATCATCTTTTACTTAAGGACACTTGGAGATCGGATTTGAGCTTGAAGGAAGGAGAATCTCTACATGGGTCTTCTCTATCTCTTATCTCCTAGTTATTTTTTATGTATTTCTCATGAGTAGCTAATCATCCCACTAGAGGATTGATGTGATTCATTTGTGAACCTTGGGCTTGTATTGAATTTTATTTACTTTATTAAATCTATTAAATATGTTTCATTCATTGTTTTAGTTGATTTCAAGAATAGTTTGTCTTAGATTGTACCCTCATTTCTTTGCAAATTGTTTGAGAAACTATTTGAGTAGAGAATTTGGTATACCCTCTATTCGATTCTCTTAAACTCATTTGAATGGAAGGATTGAACAGGGGTACCCTCGTGAGTGAAATCCGGATATTTTAATCTCAATCACTAACTAATTTCAAATGGGTGACCAATACTATACCCTCTAGGTTGGTTGCTTGTGAGAGATTAAGCACCAAGTTTATACCCTCTAGGTTGGTGAATTTATAAAGATATTAGTTCCTTAATTTGATAGATGTGCATTTTAATGAGCAATCACTTGTGGGAAGCCAATATTATACCCTCTAGATTGGAAACCGATAAGGGATAAATAACCAATGCTATACCCTCTAGATTAGTTACAATAGATTAATGTTCATTTACGTTAATTTCCAATACGCCAATTTTTCGCTTGTGTTATCCATCAATTCCTTAGC
The DNA here is from genome assembly GCA_032871835.1 of Dipteronia dyeriana. NCBI lineage: Eukaryota > Viridiplantae > Streptophyta > Magnoliopsida > Sapindales > Sapindaceae > Dipteronia > Dipteronia dyeriana. Next base: position 36,523,000 of record CM065302.1, read on the forward strand.
CCTAACGATCATATTTTAACACTCATTCTCATTAACACTAATTGCATGTTAGATTAACTAGCCTAATTGCAGTTCCATTGTAGTTAATTAACATTCAAACTCAAAACCATTTATCTTTACCTTTTCATGCATAGTTTTAGTTTAATAATAGTTAACTAGTTTTAGCCATTCCATTTCCCTTTCCCTGTGGACAATACCCTTGCTTATCATTATACTTGTTTTCACATTTTACGGACATAGCTAAAGACTTTATAAATATTTTTTTGACAAGAATTTTATAACGACTAAAAATAGCTCGGTCAAAATGGCGTCGCTGCCGGGAAAGTTGTTAATTAGGTGGCTAATCTTAGTTATCTATTTATCTAGTTAGGTGTCTTATTTGTTTTCAGTTTTCTTTTGTATCTTTTTACTTCTTTTGATATTTTTATTTTTCTTTGTTTCAGGTTCGATGGATTTTTATGGGCAAGTAGAGACTGTGGAGTGCAAGATATGTGATGAAATTGTACATGACTTAGAGAGTTGTCGGTTAAGAGATAGATTTTTGGAGTTTTGTAGAAAGCAAGCTCAAACATCAAAGCCTTATTTTCAAGAACCGAGGAGCACATTAAGAGATTCCTACAGCCCGGAGCAGATTCACAGCCCATACAACAACTCTCAAAACCAAGATTGGTGCACTTACCGCAACTCCCTATGGACTTATAGTGAGAACATCGCCCTTAAGCAACCTCTATCATATGAAGACAATCAAATAAGCTGTTTTGCTTTGGTTGATCTCGAACAAAATAGCCTTGAGGATGAACGAAGCAAGATTATTAAGATGAACGAAGAATTATTGGACATCCTCAAAGAAGCAGTTTCAGAAATAGGGTTGTTGAAGAAAAATAATGAAGAAATTCAATAGAAGATGGCAGAAGTTTCCCGGGAAAAAGAAGAAATTAGGAACAATGTAAGAAAAATGTGCATCTCTTGATAGAGTTAGAAGGCAAAAAGGTCTCAGGAGTGTCAAAGATTGATAAACTCCAAGAGCTAAACAAGAGGCTCATACTTGTAGTGCAAGCACTCAGAGTGGAGAATGGTACACTAAAGGAGAAGAATGGTGAAGTCTCTAGCAAGAACAAAGAATTGGAAAAGCAAATCAAGAGACTTGATGCTGCAAAAATTAAACCACTAGAAGAGTTTTTAGACTTCACAAAGGCATCAAGGGATTTTGAAGGAAGAACAACTCTCAAATCAAAGGAAATGCAATTGGAGATCGAGATGAAGGACAATGCCTTAGATAAAGCCATAGAAGCTCTCAATAAGAAAGATGAAGCTCTCAAATTAGCAAATGAAAGGGAAGGTGACTTTATCATGAAGTTGAGCAAGGTGGAGCAAGATGTCAAAGCATTACAAGTGGATCAACTCCAACGACCTCAAAGTCATTCACCAAAGGGGAGTCACTCAACCCTTAATACTATTTACAATTTTTGTTCAAAAAGAGAGCATGCATCAAGAAGTCCTAGGAATAGGAGGAGTCCACCTAGGATAAAGAGAATATGGGTGAGAAATGATATAATGAGCCAAGTGAGGAATATGGGAAAGGAATTGAAAGGGAAATTGCCTAAATTTGTTTGGGTAGTCAAGAAGAAAGAGTTTTCCAACTTGGTTAAACCACCCTTCGCATCCCATTGAACATTTTTTGATGCAATCTCCTTATGTTTATTTTATCCTTCTTGTTTGTTTTTGTCATTTTATTCTATTGTTTTGCTTTGAGTTGCTTTTTTAGTTTAGTTTAATAAATTTTGGTGGACATGAGAGATTTGTGGAGAGTAATATTCCTTTGAGATTATATTTGATTTGAGATCTATGCTGTGAATTTTTACCTTTGTGAATGAGTATTGTGCTTCAAGGAAAGGTTCTTCATCTCTTGGATTCGACACACCGGCCACTTGCAAGTCTTGGAGGGACGAGCAATACAAGAGTGCCCATAAAAAGGGTGGGAACCTATTCAAAGGTTTAGACTATTGAGCATTCGCATCGGTTTATTCTTTCTATCTCAAACTCTTGCACTTTATCTTAATATATCTTTTGTCTACAAAATTGTGCATATGAATGGATGAGAATATCATTGAATATCAATTTTGGTTGTGTGTGAATAGGGTGAAGGGAAACACTTGTGAATGATTATACAATTTTGGTTTCCAAGTTTTTGCTCGGATTGAATGATTATTTCATTTTGGGCATGATTAGCTGAAGGCTCTTTAAGTTTTTGCATAGGAATGTACAGGTGCTTAGTTTGCATATATTGCTCCATTCGGTTTGGGGGTAGCACACTTAAATATGCCTTTTACAGATTTTGAGCTTATAGTGTAAATCGGTTTGGTAGTCGTTATGTCCTCATTCTGTCAATTTTATGAATTGGTTGATGTTGGTTTGTGATAAAATGTCGATATTGCACTTGATTGCCTTATTTTATATTGAGCCTTGTTTGAATCTTTTTATTTTTATTGGACATTGATTGTGTGTGATTAGTGCCTAGGTTTGGTTGGTTTTGAGTTCTTACCCTCTATGCTTTGTTTATTCATTGTCCACATCTCATGTCATATAAAAATTGAAGACGATGTTTTGATTAGGTTTGGGGGTGTGGATTCAATATTTGAGTCATTTTTCATTTCAGTTTTTTTTATGTTTTTCTTTAACCTTTGCAAAAGTACCCTGTTTTAAAAATTTTGAGGCCAAATGTTTCATTGAAACTGTACCTTTTGGTGAGAAAATATATAATTTTGTCTATGATGTGTTCTTTAATTTTTCGATACGGTTCCAGTGATATAAAGAACATAAAATTCTGGGCAGGGATTAAAAAGTTATGAATGTTTCTTTGACCAAAGGTCACAGGCGATGCCCTGTTTTGAAAATCTGCACGAGAACCATCTTCGACGTCCGTTTGCACAGTTTTAACGTTTTAATTGTTAAATATTTTCTAAATGAAAAGTGTGCATTTACATGTGTAGTTTTCTTTTCCAATTTTTGATATGGTTTTATTTAGTAGTTTTGAAAATATGCACTAAAGAGTGGATATAGGTCGATTTCAAAAGTCACCAGTTTTTGGAATTTTTTCCCCCATGTTGAGATGTTCTTTTGCATTGTGTTTTTGTTAATATATTTCAGTTTGTGTGTTGTGTGTCTAGTGAGGTGCACGCCGTTAGGCCAGGCTCTGTTGTCTCCAACATTGAGGACAATGTTTGGTTTTGGGTTGGGGGTGTAGACGCCTTGTCAAGTTGTCTTTTTATTTTTAATGATTCTTTTATTTGTCATTTTTGGTCAAAATTTTTTGATTTTGTCACAATGGCCAAAATTTTGAGCTTTAACTAGCTTGGATATAATGCCTTGAGCGTGTGCTTTTGGCCAGTCTATACATGCATTGTGAGCTTGTGTAACAATCTTTGTCACTCGTGGGGTATATTTGCATTGTCACGGGCTAGTCCCATCTTTTGTGTGCTTGATTTGAGGGGACTTGGTGCTCTTGCGCCTTGTTCTAATAGTGGAGACACCCGTGAGTTCACAAACACAAGCCTATAAAAGCGTAATTGAGTGTACATTTTGTTCTATTCTTTACACACTCTTCTCGTCATTAGTGTCACATGCCATAGGACATACATTGCATATATAGTGTGGATTGCTTGTTGGATGCATTCATTCCCTTGATAGACTAATTATGGAAATGATTTTAGGCGATGTGTGTGATTAACTACTTAAAATGCCTAAACACATCCTTTTATCTCTTAAGTGTGCTTCATAGCCAATTTGCGGCCAAACACTTACCTTTCATTTGGAACCAAAAATGAACCATATAGCCATAGCTAAACACAAGCCTACCCTTTATTGCCAATCATGTGGGGTGTGTGTGTATGCTATGTGAAGTAATTGAAAGATATGAGCCCTAAAGTTTAGATTGCATGTATATAGGCAACAATGAAATTGTGTATGAAATGACTCAAAAATTTAAAAGTGCCCAATTTGCACTTATGAGCGTGATTGTCAAAATGTAATGTGTAAGTGTGCAAAAAGAAAAGAAAAGAAAAAGAAGAATCAAAAAGAAAGAAGAAGGCAAAAGAAAAGAAAAGAGCCTTGAAAGTAAATGCTTAGTACTCACAGTGTGGAGTACAAATTTTGAAACACAATGTGTGTATGAAAGGAAATGCCTAGTTGCTAAAGTGTGTGAATGTGTGATAGAGCTTGTTGTGGGGTGTGTGAGTATGTTTAGACATGATTGGTGATCTTTGAACTCAAAATTCTCCTATTTTCTTTGTTCACCAAATTTAACCCCATGGCCACATTACAACCAAAAGAGAAGCCCCATTTGATCCATAGTATGTCTTGATTGGGAATGTTTGTTGATGCTTGATCTTTCACGTTCATGGCACATTGAATCTTCCCTAGAATAGTTCACAAACATTATCGGTTGTTGAATATACATTGTATGCAATGCATTAGATTTCTATGAATAAATTCTATCATTGCATACCTTGAATAAGTGTGAACGTAGGACTCTAAGTGGAAAAAGAAGAGCGAAACCGGGTGAGGTTTAGAGTCAAAGCGAATTATACTCGAGGTGTGGGAGTGAATACCTCCGGATATGAGAGCACTCTTAGGTGTGGGATTCATGATAGTGCGAATTTCCCTCAAGTGCCTTTGAGTTGTTTTAAATTACTTTGCATATGTTTGCTTCTCTCTATCACACATCCTTGCATCTCATCACCGGTTGGACATGCGACTTATTGAATTATTTGTTTTGAGTTTAGGTGTGTCATAGATCGAGTCATTTTTATTTGAGTCTTGTTGTTTTGTTTTAAGGTTTGCTCGAGGACGAGCAAAGGTTTGGTTTGGGGGTATTTTATCGGAGCAAAATTGTCATATATTTTGGCCCTCAATTCCATTACCTTGTCTTGTTTTCGAGTTTTTTTTGCTTGTCTTATGGCTCGTTTGATATATTTGTCGGCAATTAGGTACATGTTGGAAGAAAGGATGAAAAGCATGGTAATTGGGCGAAAACAGGCCGAAATTAGTGAATAAGACATCAATGTGCAGGTCACTGCACGAGTCTTAAACCCACGTACCAACCGCACATTTTCCAACACCCAAGAGATGGAAACAGAGCATCAGGTCAATACATGGGTCCTGCACGAGTCTAGACCCGTGCACAACCAGCGCAAACATCAATACCCGAAAGCAGATCAAAGGTAATCTAGTCATAGTACAAGACATAAAACGTGTCAAAAAGAGCAATGGTTATATTCCCTCCTGATGGTGTTTAAGCTTAAAATAAGTTTGGAAAGCAAAAATTAGTAAAGAGTGAGATTTGGAGGCAAAAGGAGCTGAAATGGTGAAAAGGTCATGCAAGTAATCCAACTTCGGAGGGTCATATCTCCCTCCTAAGATCAAACTACATGTTGAATCACATATATTTGAATAGCCAAAGAAGTCTAGTTTCTGTCGGTTTTTACGGATTACGATTCCGAGATTTCTAGAGGGATTTATGCCGATTTTAGTGACTATTGTGTAAAGATACGTGAGTAACAACTAGCGCATTTGTTTGCGCACTGAGAGTCGTGAATTTGATGGGATTAGCTCCTGGGATGAAAATTAGCCCCTTTTAGAGGGGCAAATTTGTCCTTTCATGCCTAAATCATACCCTAGCCTCCCCAAGCCTATACATACACCATTTTCTTGTTGAAAGCTCAACCTTCACCTCCTTCCACAACTTTTCCACTCTTCTCTCTCCCAAACACTAGCATTCCCCTCAGAATCTAACCATCCTTCATCATCATCTACTCAAGGACACTTGGAGATTGGATTTGATATTGAAGGAATGAGAATCTGTACATGGGTCTTCTCTATCTCTTATCTCCTAATTATTTTTATGTATTTGTAATGAGTAGCTAATCATCCCACTAGGGGATTTATGTGATTCATTTGTGAATCTTAGGCTTGTATTGAATTTTATTTACTTTATTAAATCTATTGAATATGTATCATTCATTGTTTTAGTTGATTTCAAGAATAGTTTATCTTAGATTGTACCCTCATTTCTTTACAAATTGTTTGAGAAATTATTTGAGTAGAGAATTGGGTATACCCTCTATTCGATTCTCTTAAGCTCATTTGAATGGAAGGATTGAACAAGAGTACCCTCGCGAAATCTGGATATTTTAATCTCAATCTCTAACTAATTTCAAATGGGTGACCAATACTATACCTTCTAGGTGGTTGCTTGTGTGAGATTAAGCACCAAGTTTATACCCTCTAGGTTGGTGAATTTATAAAGCGATTAGTCCCTTGATTTGATAGATGTGCATTTTAATGAGCAATCACTTGTGGGAAGCCAATACTATACCTTCTAGATTGGAAACCCATAAGGGATATATAATCGATGATATACCCTCTAGATTAGTTACAGTAGATTAATGTTCATTTATGTTAATTTCCAATACCCATTTTTTGCTTGTGTGATCCATCAATTCCTTGTCCCTAACCATCATATTTTAACACTCATTCTCATTAAAATTAATACTTGTTAGATTAACTAGCCTGCAGTTGCATTGTAGTTAATTAACATTTCAAAACCAAAACAATTTATCTTTACCTTTTCATGCATAGTTTTAGTTTAATAATAGTTAACTAGTTTTAGCCATTCGATTTCCCTTTCCCTGTGGACGATACCCTTGCTTGTCATTATACTAGTTTTCACATTTTTAGGACATAGCTAAGGACTTTATAAATATTTGTTTGACCAGCATTTTATAACGATGAAAAATAGCTCGGTCATATACAAATATGTCTACCTAATGCAACAAAAGTAAGAAACATTTAAAAAGTTCAAAGAATTCCGAGCTGAAGTTTAAAATCAATTAGGTAGGACTATCAAGTCACTATGATTGGATCATGGAGTTTGAAGACTTCATGGCCGAGAATGGTATAGTTTCCTAACTCACAGCTCCCGGTACACTTCAGTAAAAGGGTGTAGCGGTGAGGAGAAATAGAACCCTGATGGAAATGGTGAGATCTATCATTAGTTTCTCATCATTACCAAATTCTTTCTGGGGATATGCGTTACAAATAGCGATATACATTTTGAATGTAGTGTCATCCAAATCTGTTCCTAAGACTCCCCTAGAGATATGAAAATGGTCGTAAAGCTAGTTTGCGACATTTTCACATATGGGGGTATCCAACACATGTGCTGAAGAGCATAAGTGGGAAGCTAGACTCTAAGTCTGCGGTCTGCTTGTTTGTAGGATACTCCAAGGACACCAGAGGTGGATACTTCTATAGTCCTAAAAATGACAAACTATTTGTATCGACAAATGCAATGTTTCTTAATGACAATTATATTAGTGACCATAAACCTCATTCAAAGATTGTATTGAATGAGTTAGAGCCTGGTGAGACTAGTGCTTCATCAATAAGAGTTTTTGATCCTTAAACATCTAAGAGTTAGATGGTTCCTGATCAGGATACACTACCACCTAGACGTAGTGAGAATGTTGTAAGACAACCTTAACGCTATCTTGGTATAGGTGAGGGACAAGGTGTTGTCGCTGCTGAGAGTGTGGATGATCCATTGACATTTAAGAATGCAATGGAAGATCTTGATAAAGAGGAATTGCTTAAAGCCATGAATCTCGAGATGGAGTCCATGTACTTTTACTCAGTCTGGGATCTTGTAGATATACCGCATGGGGTAAAACCTATAGGGAGAAAGTTGACCTATAAGAAAAAGAGAGGAGTAGATGGGAAGGTAGAGACCTTTAAGGCAAGGCTAGTGTCTAAGGGTATACCCAGAAAGAGGGGGTTGATTATGAAGAGACTTTTTTACCAATAACAATGTTTAAGTTTATTAGGATTCTCTTATCCATTGCTGCCTATTTCGATTACGAAATTTAGCAGATGGACGTTAAGATTTCCATTCAAGGACGTCAAGATTGCATTCTCGAGTGGAAATCTTAACGAAAGCATTTATATGACACAACTAGAGGGATTCATGTCTCTAGATCAAGAGAAAAAGGTTTACAAGCTGCAAAAGTCCATTTATGGACTTAAGCACGCATATAAATCTTGGAAAATCAAGTTTGATGATGTGATCAAAACTTATGGCTTTGAGCAGAACATCGATGTACATTGTGTCTACAAGTGCATCATTGACAAAAATATAGTTTTCTTGGTCCTATACATGGGCGACATCCTACTCATTAAGAATGATGTGGGAGTGATATCTAATGTAAAGAGCTGGCTGGCTAGCTAGCCAATTTCAAATGAAAGATTTGGAAGAGGCGAGTTATGTTCTAGGGATCTAACTTATAAGGGATCGTAAGAACAAACTCATCATACTGTCTTAAGCATCGTATATCGACAAAATTCTTATGCAATTTTAGATGCAGAACTTTAAGGAAGGTAATTTACCTTCTAGAATGGAGTTCTTCTGTCTAAGGAACAGTGTCCTATGACACCTCAAGAAGTTGAGGATAAAAGATGTGTACCCTATGCATCGGTAGTAGGTAGTCTCATGCATGCTATGTTATGCACGAGACCGGACATCTGATATACAGTGGGAGTAGTCAGCAAGCACCAGTGTAACCCCAGATCGGATCATTAGGTTGTTTTCAAGACTATCCTCAAGTATTTTCAGAGAATAAGAAAGTATATGCTACTGTATTCCGGACAAGATTTGATCCCGTTAAGACACATGAATTCTGATTTTCAGTCAGATAGGGAATCTAGGAAATCCACGCATGGATCAGTTTTCACCATAGGTGGTGGAGCCATTGTGTGGAGAAGTATTAAGCAATCTTGCATTATTGACTCCACCATAGAAGCCGAATATGTAGATGCTAAAGAGGCTGTTTGGCTCTATACTTTCTTGAGTGATCTGAAGGTTGTTCCAGATATGGATAAGCCCATCACACTTTATTGTGATAACACTAGTGCTGTGGCTAATTCCAAAGAATCAAGAAGCCACAAGAAAGGGAAGCATATAGAAAGAAAGTATCATCTCTTTTGAGAGATATTGCAGATAGGAGATGTGATCGTTGTAAAGATAGCTTCACAAGACAATCATGTTGATCCATTTACGAAAACCTTACCGGCTAAAGTGTTTTCGGGTCACCTAGATGGTTTAGGGTTATGAAATATGCCTCACATGCCTTAGTGCAAGTGGGAGATTGTTGGGGTTTATGCCCTAAAGATGTAATTTGTAAATGGATTTAAGAAATAAATAAAAAGAAAATTTCAATTCATTCTTATTGTGTTCTTTATTTCATAACTTGTGCATATTAACATCCTAGATTACTTGATGTAATCTCAAACTGTGCATACGAGTGTCATATACAGATGGATATATTAAGAGACGTGAAATCTAAAGAGTTCATAGATAGCAAAAAAATTTGGGTACTTTATTTGCAGCTAATCTATAGCTGCGGTCCATTCCGTAATGTACAGTGATTCTATCCTGAATCATTCATATGAAGATATGGGAATAGAGGCATCTTATATGGTGTGATCATATAGGACTGGGCTATGATCTATATGAATCTTTACCAAGATCCTTTTACAGTCAAGATTCATATATATATATATATATATATATATATATATATATATATATATATATATCAATTAGTGATGGCTATATGTGGGTGATCTTAATCCTAAGTGTCTTATCTACTCCTTTAAGTTAGATCGTGGTCTTTGATATACCATGGGTGAGGTTGGATGCAGTTCTTGATCAATATGCTCTGTATGTTAGGATTGTAGTTTGGCTTGTGGCAGGGAAGGTTTGTATACAATATTGGAATCCACTCTCTATGAGAAGTAGATGGTGGTTCCCTTAAGGGTTTATTCAGGGCTTGGGCAATATGAGCGCTCTCCTATTTTCGTGAGAAAATAGAATTTATTGTCCATTAGAGAATCAACAGTACTTAAAGGATATATGTAATTAGAGGGGTATAACAAATAGTATCACCCATCTCTAATTATGAACTACTTTGGAGGATCACACCATGTGTAATAGCTATATCGATGAACACCGAGTAATATAAGTATGTATAAAAGCGTCTACAGTTGAGAGAGTGCAGCTTTGAGTTTTTAGTTGAATAACACTAGAGTTAATAATCAAGGAATATTAATTAAAGAGTTTAATTAATGATTCCTAGAATTATTGGAGCTCAAAATACTCTGAGTCCATTAGGTCCCCATGCTAGCCTGATCGATTTAGGTAACAAGGGACACAATTAATTAATTGGATTGTCCAATTAATTGTGTTACAAAAGTGACACGTATTTATTCGGGAATCAATTGAATAATGAGATTATTTAATTAATGAATAATAGTGATTAAATATATAAAATAGTAAGATTATTTAGTTATGTTATTAATTACTAATTGGAGAGTGTTGGTTGATATTTGATTTTAAATAGAATAAGATAATATGATTATTTTATTTTTTTAAATTAAATATTTGAAATTGAATTTAAAATTTTTAAATTCAAAAACAAATATGTGGTTATCATTTCAAGATATGAGATATTTTAATAGATTTGAAAATCAAATAAAGATATCATTTGTTTTTTAAAAGAAAAAAATATATTTGATATAAATTTATTATTTGAAAAACATATGGAGTGATATCAATAAACATAAACGCATCAATTTATTTGAAAATTAATTGTGAATGTTTGAATGTGTGTATTAAAAGAGAAAAACACATAAAAAGAGCAATTGCAATTAAAAGCAAAGGTGTGCATGAGACACTAACACACATCGGTTCTTTCAAATTGCATGAGATGCAAATTGGGTGCGTGAAACGATTTAAAGTGAGAAAAGATTTGTATGCAAGAGTTGTGCACTGATATCAAAGAAATAGTTTCTTTATGTCTTTTCTCTACATTCCCTGTTTAAGTTCATGAATCTGTGACACCCACACGCGTAGTTACCAGTCCCGGGAATAGCTAGGAAAATTGGTGGTACAGACCAAGAGCATTGCAAGAAGTGAACGAGCCTCCAACGTTGATAAGGTTCTAATATCTTATGATTATATCGAGTTCAATTTCCTGTATGTACATATTTATTATTGTAAAAGTTTTATATGTATAAGTTTCGAAAAATTACGATAACAAGTTCACTGGTCCCCGGATCATTTACGATCTTTATTAAAAAAATTAAAACCTATTTCCGTTGCGTTACCAGTGAAAGAGGTTCCAACATACTTCCCAAGGTACGTACAACACTTAACTCTCAAGAGAAGAGATATGCAACCCAATATGAATATTAAGAATATTCTAAATGCACAAATGATAGGTGAACACATTTAATGTTTATCGAATCATAGATGAATGAGTCAAACAATCATAGATATCATGTTCCTACATGACATACATATAACTTAGCTATTTAAAATAAATGCAAACCTAGATGCAATACCTGTCACAATACAAAACCCAACGATCAAAATAAAAATCTCAATCTTGCAAGTACAAAACTATTCATGATGCAATCAAGCCATAAATGAGATTTCTTGTTAAGCAAGAACACTAGAATGCATGGAGATGATGTTCTTCTTACCAAGTCATGTGTGTTGTGTAGGGAAAAACGGATTCAAAACGCAACGGAAGCGTGAGAAAAATAAAATTAGGGTTTGCGTATAAAAAAAATCCCTTTATGCAACGAGAACCTTAACCCTAGATTAATTGATGCATATAAAAGTATTATACCTTTTCTCGTGACGATTGAACAAGCGCCGAATTGATTCCGCAAGATCTTCCAATCCAATCACGAACGTGAATCACCTTGGAGTGTGGGCTCCCTTACTTTATATTGTATACCTGAGGATGGAGACCAAGCAAAATCTTTTCTTTGTTAGTTACAAATATCCTCCAAAAGAAAAATCCAAGAACGCCCGGTCACTTATGAATTATCAATCAATTCGATTGAAACTCACGTGAACCTTGATTCGACGTTGTACACAAAACCCTTTTGATGTAAAGGATATTAGTATACTATCGAAAACAAAAACGTTCTCTTTTTCTCTTTTCTCCTTGGCCAAATTCCACAACCTTTATCTTTGAGTTGATCGAATTTTGTCTAGAGGAAAAACTAAATTTTTCTCCCTCAAAATTCTTTCTTGCTATGCCAAACTCTCTCTTGAAAATGACCTAGCATGGCCAAAATTTTCATCATAGATTTCTTAGGGCTGGCCAAAAATCACACACACATATATATATATAGGATCATAAATCCTTTCCTAAGAAAGATTTACTTGGTTAGCAAGAATCCTTTCCTTAGGTGGATTTATTTTGTAGTTAAGAATCCTTATCTAAAAGGAAATCTAACTTCTCCTATATTCACATGGGTTGACCGAATTTCTCATTGACATAGATTATGAGAGTTTATTCTTTTCCTAAGAAGAATTACTTGGTAGTTAAGAATCATTTCCTTAGGTAGATTCACTTGGTGGTTAATAATCCTTTTCAAAAAGGAATTCTATCCTAACACCAAGACTCCTAATCCAACTCAATAGTGTATTTGTAACCATATTAAAGACTTCCTAATTTGATTAGATGAATAATTCTTTTTATTTATCTACATATCAAATATAGTTTTTAACATTAACTATACTACCAAAAATAGTATAGTTTTAGGAGACCATCTCCTACTACGAAAAAGATTTTGACTTTTAATTAAATAATTAATTAATCAACAAATTAATTAATTTCCATTTAATTAAATAATAAAACAAAAATAAAAATAATATATTTAAGCTATTCTTAATAGCCTTGCCGCCCATACCATATATAAGGGTCATATATTATTTTTCTTATTTTATTAAATCCATTGGACCTTAATAAAAAGTCCACATGTGAACTATACATTCTTACAAAAAGAAACAAGTTCTCATGTCTTATTACAATTCTAGATGGACCCCTAACTTGGTCCGTAGAATATATCAAGTGATCCATGCAAGTTCGTGTGGATTGGGGATCTTGGTGGGCTATCTAAATTTAAGCTCCAATAGACACAACCCAATCACAATCAACAAATGATTCACTTAGGTCCAATCTATTTAATTTTAGTTCATTCCACTAATAACTAAAATTGAACTCTTAAATAAAGAGAGAATAAGTTGATGTTTACTCACTCATACCCTAGACAACCTTATTGGAGAAAAGTGTATCCTCATGAAGAATACCAGTAATCGCCAATAGCTCATAGACCGCCTATAGCTCTCCAAGTTACCATATTTACTCATATGACCACATTTTGAACTTGGATATTCTGACTTGTCCAGAAGCCATGTTTCAATAGACACTATTGAAAACTTAACGTTAAGATTTAATATCCAATACCTCAAAACATCCATATGATGGTATTCTACTCTCATTCAATAAATGGAGCCACGATGTCCATATCTATAAATGAAGTCCTCCATCAATTAACAAATGAATACCACCAAACTATCGAGGATAGACTATGCTATATAATTGTACTCATTGATAGCTTAAATGATAACACTTGCAACCATAAGTCAATCATTTATCTCAGGATTGAGATAGAATCTCCGATTGTCTTCAAATAAAAACTTTTATCCATTGACGGTTCTAGATAAAGTATTTCATTTTGATCCTATTCAATGCACCCAGTGCACTAGATTTTTTTGCCCAAAGACACCACACTTTGATGATTTTAGACTCATTATAACACATTTGATCCCACTCAAATGCTAGCAAAAGAATCTACAACTTTGACAAGATAAAGGGGCCCAACCTTCTATCTTAAGTTGTGAATATTATTCAAGACTAACTAAAGAACTGTGTCTACCTCATACATATCTAGATGTATGAACAATTCTTCTTTTCTCATAGTCTTTTGACTTTATGATTATTTACTTTTAACAATTATAATAATTAAACTATAAATGCTATAAGATTTGTTAAACTAGAAATCATTTTATTCATATGAAAAGATTGTTAATTACAATATTACACTCTTGCTATCGAGCATTATCCAAACAATCTCCCGCTTGCTCTATAGCAAATGTGTCATATTTCTCATCCTCATATTCTCTAGATGCCCATCAAAACTCTTTTGAGGAAGTGCCTTTGTAAAGGGATCCGCTAAATTTTCTGCTGACGCAATCTTGGTAATTGTCACGTCACCCATATGCACAATTTCCCTTAAAAGGTGATACTTTCTTTCAATGTGTTTCCCTCTTATGACTTCTTGGTTCTATCGAATTAACCACTGCTCCATTATTGTCACAATAGATAATGATCTGCTTATTCGCATAAGGAACCACTTCCAAGTCAATCAGGAATTAGCGGAGCCAGACAACCTCTTTAGCAGCCTCGCATACGGCTACATACTCGGCTTCCATGGTGGAATCAGTAATACAAGATCGCTTGATACTCTTCTTTATGACTGTCCCTCCTCCAATCATAAATACAGATCCTGATATTGATCTCCAGGAGTCAGAATCTGACTGAAAATCATAATTTGTATACCCAACAGGAATTAAATCCCTCTAGAGTATACAAGCATATAATCTCTCGTTCTCCTAAGATACTTGAAAATATGCTTGACTGTCGTCTAGTGATCAGGACCAGGCTTAGATTGAAACCTGCTAACTATGCCCACAGCAAAACAAATATCTAGTCTAGTGCAGAGCATTGCATACATGAGACTTCCAACTGCCGATGCATATGAAACCTTACTCTTGAATTGCCTTTTCATGCTCACTCTTAGGAACTTGTTCCTTAGAAAGTTTGATTCCATGTCTGAAAGGTAACATACCTTTCTTGGAATCTTGCATGGAAAACCTAGACAAGATTTTTTTTATGTATGAAGCTTGGGATAATGCAATCGTTCTATTCTTTCTATCCCTTATGACTAGGATACCAAGAATATAACTTGCTTCTCCTAAGTTCTTCATACCAAATTGTTTTGTTAACCATTCTTTTATTGATGTCAATACACCTACATCATTTCCGATGAGTAGTATATCATCAACGTAAAGAACTAGGAAAACCAACTTATCGCCTTTAATCATTTTTTATACACAAGGTCTATCAAGGTTTTGTATAAATCCAAAACCTTTTACGGCTTGATCGAACCTTATGTTACAGGATCTGGATGCTTGCTTCAATCCATATATGGATCTTTGTAACTTGCATACCCTTTCCTCTTGGCCTTTTTCAATGAATCCTCCTGGTTGCATTATATAGATGCTTTCGTCAAGACTTCCATTAAGAAAATCTGTCTTGACGTCCATTTACCAAATCTCTAGGTCTAGAGATGCTACAATGGATAAGAGTATCCTAATGGATTTAAGCATGGCCACATGAGAGAAGGTTTCTTCATAATCGATACCTTCCTTCTGTGTATAACCTTTAGCTACAATCTAGCTTTAAAGGTTTTAACCTTACCATCCATTCCCCTTTTCCTCCTGTATACCCATCTGCACCAGATAGGTTTTATCCTTTTAGGCAAGTCTACAAGAGACCAGACTTTGTTTTTGAACATAGATTCAATTTCGGATTGCGTTGCCTTTTGCCAATGGCGATAATCAACATCTTCCATTGTTTCCTTGTACGTATAGGGATCATTGTCATCCGGAAGATTCTATACAAATTCTCCTACACCGATGTATCTCTCGGGTTGTCTAACAACCGTCCCACTATGACGAGGTATGGTAGAATATTGATATTGTGTTGGTACGGAACTTACAACTGGGCTTGGTTGCGAAACCTCATGTGGAATTGTATATCCTAAAAACTCATTTAGGACAATTCTACTTTTAGACACAAAATACTTGTAGTCCTATTCTAGAAATTTGGCATTTGTCGAAACAAATACTTTAAGATCTGAAGGACTATAAAAATAATATCCTTTTGTTCCTTTTGGATACTCTAGAAATATGCATGTTTCTGAACGGGACTCCATCTTTTCTGTCTTTCCTTTTAACACGTGTGCAGGATATCCAAATATCCTTAAGTGTTGTAAACTTAGATTTTGCCCAGTCCACAACTCTTGCGGTGTTTTAGGAACCGACTTAGATGGTACATCATTTAGAATATACATGGCAGTTTGTAAAACATATCCCTAAAAAAAACTAGGGAGCGTTGAATAACTCAACATAGACCTAACCATATCCAAAAGAGTTCTATTTCTCCTTTCTGCCACCCCATTTTGTTGAGGTTTGCCTAGTGCAGAAAATAGAGAAATTATTCCATTGTCAATAAGATATTGCTGAAACTCACCAGATAGATATTCTCCACCACGATCGGACCTCAAGATTTTTATGTGTTTCTCAAGCTGGTTTTCTACTTCAGCTTTAAATGCTTTGAACATATCAAAAGCATCCGAGTTATGTCTCATGAGACACACATAACCAAATCTTTAGTGATCATCCGTGAAAGAGATGAAGTACTTAAATCCACCTCTAGCTTGAATGCTCATAGGTCCACACACATCAGTGTGTATCAATCCTAAACATTCGATGGCTCTTGCGCCTTTGGTCGTAAACGACCTTTTTGTCATTTTACCTTCCAAACAAGATTCACAAGTTGGTAGATCATCAACCTTTAAGTCACTTAGAGGTCCGTCACATACCAATCTTTTAATCATATTAAGGTTGATATGACCTAAGCACAAATGCCATACGGTAGGTTTCATCTTTTGATAATTTTAATCTTTTATGATTAGGTTCCGTTGATTCCGTGTCTAACAAGTGAGAGATATTTCCATGCAAATAGAATAAACCGTTTTTCGATGTACCTTTGTAAATAATTTTTTCATTCTTACTAATAATAAAAGTTTTATTAAAAGCAACCGAATAACAAAATTTATTTAAACAAGAAACTGAAATTAAATTCCTTTTGAATTGAGGTACATAATAAACGTTTATTTAATCTAAATGCCTACTAGAATTTAAATTGATTCTAATATCTCCCACCACACTAGTAGACACCAACGCTTCATTGCCAAAATGCAAGTTGAATTCATTATTTTTCATTCTATTCCTTTAACCTTTTTAACCACAAAGGGAACACTTCCCTTTGATCTTGGTTACTTTGTTGGTCTCCTTCTAAGAAGGCCCAAGTGGCTTTTTCCTCTGTTGTTTCTTGGCCTTCTAACGGGTCTTAATAGTAGTAACTTTACCAACCATATGAATCCTATCTAGAGACATCATAATATTGGCAGCAGTCTCCATTCCTTCATGTTGTTGTTGCAACACGTTGGAGATGATGACCATAATGTAACGTACATTTAGCCATCTCATCTAAAGACTTCCACTACTGATACTCATCTCTTTGCTCCTGAGTAGATTCATTAGTTTGGTGGTTAAGGAATATACAGGATGAACTTGTCAACTTTCAACAACAACCCAATATTCCTTTTTCCATGTGACATAATTATCATCAGTAAAGTATTATCTTTTAGGATATTGATTAGGGATGGGGTTATGATTTCTTTTTAATAACAAAAATTATATAAGTAAACAATCATGATATAGCACTTTTGAATATTTATCTTGAATTAAATGAAATAATTCAACCGTAAAAATTCAACGGTGATCCAACACCCATAAATATCACGCCTTCTTTGGGAGTTCGCAATATTTAATAGTTGGAATAGGTCCCACCTAATTGTTAACATAACAACCAACATTTTCAATTTTAGCCTTGTGATTTTATTAACAAGAACTCTTGGGAGGAGATAATAATAAACTCACATCGAGTGTGTTACCAAGTTATCGACCTTCAATATAATCCCTCACGAATATCCCTCTGGGAGTAGATATCGTTTGGGCTAATTGTCTAGTCTATCCTTGTAAGGAAGTATCTTGCTAAATTCCATTCATGAATACCTCTTGGGAGGTTATTTACCAAACATAAAGTTCAACTAAACTTGGCGGCCGTAGGTGTTCCAAAACAACTTCTCCCACTCAATTGTTTAAGGCGTGTGATCGAATTCCAAAGAATGATTTACCAAGTTATCTAGATGCCAATTTAGATACTTAAACCATTCAATGCATGTTCATACCAAAAGAGATATATGAGTGGCACTCCTATTCTATATGACATGTTATCAAACAATGACAAACATTGCAATATTTACAACAATATAAATAGCTACAATTTTGGTCCATTCTAGAAAAACAAGTAAATTACATATATCTTGGAATACAAGAACTCCTTTCTTGGCGAACAAGTCTTCATGCGACCTTCATCGTTCGGACTCCCCTGGCTACCTTCCATAGGCGTGCACACTTTTCGTCCATGCCCATGGGTGTGCGCAAGCCACAAACCCATAAAGGGTTGCCATACGCTGCCCATGGCTACCAAAAGGGCTGCCGTGTGCAGCCCATGCCACAACAAATGTGGTTGTGCACTCATCGCACGCACGTTCATTGTTACGGCTCGCACGGTCCCAAACTTGTTCCAGTTGCTTCTAATTCTTCAATCCTTCGAGTCTTCGAAACTTGAATGTATTATAGAAGAATTTAAATAATAAAATGCTGCAGTTTTTTTTTATTTTTACAACAACAAAATAAAAAAAAA
This sequence comes from Dipteronia dyeriana, assembly GCA_032871835.1. Taxonomy (NCBI): domain Eukaryota; kingdom Viridiplantae; phylum Streptophyta; class Magnoliopsida; order Sapindales; family Sapindaceae; genus Dipteronia; species Dipteronia dyeriana. The sequence goes on from CM065302.1 coordinate 36,541,590, forward strand.
CTTAGCAACTACCAAGAAGGAAATTATGCCGATAATAGACCACCCTTCTTGTTACAATCCCAAAACAAAATGCATTGAAATTCTAATACCAAAATTGAGCAATAACAAACCAAATATATAAAACACACATACACACACACACACACACACACACACACACATATATATATATATATATATCCATACATTCCAATGTAAATATATATGTGAATACCTGGAGTGCCATCTCTTTCTAAAACATGCATATATACAATAAAAGAAAAAGATTCACGAACACATACATCAATTAATCAAGGGTAAAACAAGGCTCTGATACCAATTGTAGGGAAAAACGGGTTCAAAACGCAACAGAAGGGTGAGAAAATTAAAATTAGGGTTTGCGTATAAATAAATTAAATGTCCCTTTATGCAACGAGAACCTTAACCCTAGATTAATTGACGTATATAAAAGTATCATACCTTTTCTCGTGACGATTGAACAAGCGCCGAATTGATTCCGTAAGATCTTCCTATCCAATCACGAACGTGAATCACCTTGGAGTGTGGGCTCCCTTACTTTATTTTGTATATCTGAGGATGGAGACCAAGCAAAATATTTTCTTTGTTAGTTACAAATATCCTCAAAGAGAAAAATCCAAGAACGTCCAGTCACTTGTGAATTATCAATCAATTTGAATGAAACTCGCGTGAAACTTGATTCGATGTTGTACACAAAACCCTTTTGATGTAAAGGATATTAGTATACTATCGAAAACAAAAACGTTATCTTTTTCACTTTTCTCCTTGGTCGAATTCCACACCCTTTATCTATGAGTTGATCGAATTTTGTCTATAGCAAAAACTAAATTTTTCTCCCTCAAAATTCTTTCTTGCTATGCCAAATTCTCTCTTGAAAATTACCTAGCATGACCAAAATTTTCATCATAGATTTCTTAGGGCTGGCCGAAAATCACACACCCATATATATAGGATCATAAATCCTTTCCTAAGAAGGATTTACTTGGTTAGCAAGAATCCTTTCCTTAGGTGGATTTATTTGGTAGTTAAGAATCCTTATCTAAAAGGAAATCTAACTTCTCCTATATCCATATGGGCTGGCCGAATTTCTCATTGATATAGATTATGAGAGTTTATTCTTTTCCTAAGAATGATTACTTGGTAGTTAAGAATCATTCCTTTAGGTAGATTTACTTGGTGGTTAAGAATCCTTTTCAAAAAGGAATTCTATCATAACACCAAGACTCCTAATCCAACTCAATAGTGTATTTGTAACCATATTAAAGACTTCCTAATTTGATTAGATAAATAATTCTTTTTATTTATCTACTTAGCAAATATAGTCTTTAACATTAACTATACTACCAACAATAGTATAGTTTTAGGAGACCATCTCTTACTAGAAAAAAGATTTTGACTTTTAATTGAATAATTAATTAATCAACAAATTAATTAATTTCCATTTAATTAAATAAAAAAATAAAAAAATTAAAAATATATTTAAGCTATTCTTAATAGCCTTGCCGTCCATACCATATATAAGGGCCATATTTTTTTCTTTTTTTTTTTAATAAATCCATTGGACCTTAATAAAAAGTCCACATGTGAACTAGACCTATTCTTACAAAAAGAAACAAGTTCTCACGCCTTATTACAATTCTAGATGGACCCCTAAATTGGTCCATAGAATATATCAAGTGATTTATGCAAGTTCCTATGGATTAAGGATCTTGGCGGGCTATCTAAATTTAAGATCCAATAGACACAACCCAATCACAATCAACAAATGATTCACTTAGGTCCAATCTATTTAATTTTAGTTCATTCCACTAAAAAACTAAAATTGAACTCTTAAATAAAGATAGAATAAGTTGATGTTTACTCACTCATACCCTAGACAACCTTATGTGAGAAAAGTGTATCCTCGTGTAGAATATCAGTAATCGCCAAGAGCTCATAGACCGCCTATAGCTCTCCAAGTTACCATATTTACTCATATGACCACGTTTTGAACTTGGATATTTTGACTTGTCTAGAAACCATGTTTCAATAGACACTTTTGAAAACTTAACGTTAAGATTTAATATCCAATACCTCAAAACATCCATATGATGGTATTCTACTCTCATTCAATAAATGGAGCCAAGATGTCCATATCTATAAATGAAGTCCTCTATCGATTAACAAAAGAATACCACCAAACTATCAAGGATAGACTATGCTATATAATTGTACTCATTGATAGCTTAAATGATAACACTTGCTACCATAAGTCAATCATTAATCTCAGAATTTAGATAGACTTTCCGATTGTCTTCAAATGAAAACTTTTATCCATTGACGGTTCAAGATAAAGTATTTCATTTGATCCTATTCAATGCATTCAATGCACTAGATTCTTTTGCCCAAAGACACCACACTTTGATGATTTTAGACTCATCATAACACATTTGATCCCTTCAACTGCTAGCAAAAGATTCTACAACTTTGACAAGATAAAGGCGCCCAACCTTCTATCTTAAGTTGTGAATATTATTCAAGACTAACTAAAGAATTATGTCTACCTCATACATATCTAGATGTATGAACAATTCTTCTTTTCTCATAATCTTTTGACCTTATGATTATTTACTTTTTACAATTATAATAATTAAACTATAAATGCTATAAGATTTGTTAAACCAGAAATCACTTTATTCATATGAAAAGATTGTTAATTACAATATTACACTCTTGCTATCGAGCATAATCCTAACATGTTGATGAAGACCTCATGTAAGAAAACATTCTAGATGATCTAGATGATGCTTGATTCAAGAATGGATGATGGGTATTTGGGTTTTGGTCAAGAAATATTGATTCTTAATGGCTTTTAATGCAAGACACTCTTAAGCTTTTTGGAGTAACAATGAAATCTTAAGCTCTAAAGAAGCCAAGAAGAGGAAAATATCTATTTATATGAAGCCCTAGATCAAATGACGTCATTTTGAGCTTAGCCAATAAAAACCCGTCATTACCGTTGTGTATACCGCTGCTCGGGCAAGTTGTCTAGACCGTGGTAAGCACAACGGTGCACACATTGGACAACACAGCTAGATAGCTACAGGCACAGGCAGCGGTATAGATAACAAGAGATCCTCTAGAGAATACCGCCATGGAACCGCTGTGCAAGCATTTGCACCAGCCGCGATACCCTATGCGTGTAACATTCTGTAACCAACTGCTTTTGGGACAACGTTTTAGATAGGTGCATGGACAACGACCTATACTGTGGTTAAGAGAAAAAATCTCTTTTCCAGGCATTCAAACACACTAGCCTATATGAATGTTATACAGGTGTGAAGTGTGATGAATGACATAGATACACAAAGACACATGTAAGGCATGTAATCAAATTAAATTCAATGCGCGATAAGTAATAATGCATTCAAGTGTGTGTGCAACTATAATCTTTTCAATTAAGAGCATAGTCAAGTTAACTACCTTCCTTGAAGCACTTGATGTCCAAAGTCATTGATGATGAGAAGTCTTCATATCCTAAGCTACCCTTACAAATTAGACACCAATCAATGAAAAAAGACAATCATAAAGTGAGGCACTTACAATCCCCATTATTGACTATTTCGTGACAAAACCACCACTTACAAAACAACCTCACAAAAATAAAAGAAGGTTGGTCAACAAGATTTTCTACAGTACAATAGGGCTCATAATCTAAGTCGTGAACATCTTCAAGTCATTTCAAAGCTTGTAGAAAATTCCAACCCACACACAATCAATAAGAAAATACCTTCCAAGAACAAGTATGTGTGAGGTGCTTACAATAAAAACATTTGCAATAGCCTTAGCAAATTAAACCAATACAATCAAATAATGTAATCATGTCATTCTATGCAATGCAATATGCTCGCCCTAAATGGATATTTCAACTCCCAATAGAAAAAAACATAACTTCTCCTAATTATGATACCAAAGACCCCAATACTCCTCACAACCTTTCTCTCCCTTACATAGGCATATGGAGTCTCCCCTAATAGGTAAGCACTGGCAATGAGAGCTTATAGAAAAAACCATATGCATAATCATATAAGTAAATTTATGCAACTCACTTAAGTAAATGAGATTCAAGAAGTTCTATTTTATGAAAAATGTGTGACAAGATGTTGTACATGCAAGACATGTTGTATTCAATGTCAAAACCATGGTATTTGGGAAAGCAAACAACAGGGTTTCCAAATGAAGTCAAACCAATTTCACCATTTGGCATGGAATTAAGCAAGATATAGATTGTAAAGGAAATTCAATTTAAGGAGCAACTGTATCAAACTTTATAAGTAAAACAAGACATGAGCGACTATTGCACCATTTTCAATTTTTTCAAGTAAGATACCCGTATAATAGTAGCCATGTTCAACTAATAAAGATAGAGACTTTGGATTTTAAAACCCTTTGAATAGATACAAGATCCTTATTGATTTGAGTCTCAACATTGCTTTTAACAAATATTTCGACATTAAAAATTATGCAATCAGGAGTTTCTTCATGCAAATCAATTCAAAGCTTGTCATTGATAAAATCTCCATGTCATGGAGATCATATATAGGTCATTCAAAATGTACTTCCAAAATAAATTTACTAGTCTAAAAATACATATTTGAACATAAATACGACAAAGATTGCAAGTAAAGCAATGTTGTACACTTATTAAGAAAATAACCTATAAGTATATGTACAACCAATCATCTCGATCAATTAATAAAGAAGCATAAAGTTAATCAATGTAGCATAATGCAATTTTATGCCAATTTACTCTCTTTGCTTGAGCTCATCATATGGGATCAAGACATACCATTTCAAGCCAAATAAAAAATCTCAATAGAATTACTAAGGTTACCAAATCTAAAAGTGTCTGAGACTTTGTAAACAAGTCCGCTAGTTGATCATTAGTTCCCACATGTTTTAATGCAATAGTTTTGCTCTCAACTAGCTCTTTAATTAAATGATGTCTAATGTCAATGTGTTTTTGTAGGAAAAACACGCGGTGGAGGTGAAAAATATGATTCGTATATTTCAAAAAAATTCCTTTAAAATAGAGAACCTTAACCCTTGATTAATTAACACATAATTAGAAGGTATCGTACCTTTTAAACATGATGATTGATGTTGCGTCGAATTGAAACCACAAGATCTTCTAATTCAATCACGAACGTGAAATATCTAGGAGTGTGAGCTCCTTTTCTTTGAATTGTGTACCTGAGGATGGAAAATAGAAAATTTTTCTTTTGTTAGTCAGATAACCCTCATAGAGAAAAACAAAGAACATTTGGTCATTTTTTAATTCTCAATCTTTTGATTGAAAACTCACCCAATTCGATGTTGTGCACAAAACCTTTCGATATAAAAGCTACTAGTGCACTATCGAAAATAAAATGCTCCCTTTTTCTTCTCCTCTTGGCTGAATTCTCATACACCTTTCTTAGAGTTTGATGATTTTTTTTTATTTAAGCAAATAAAAAAAAATCTCTCAAGACTTATTAGCTTGGCCGAACTCCTTGATAGGAATATATATATAGGTGGCCGAAAATCCTCACACAAGGAGGAATTTTATCTCACAAAGACTCCTATCAACTTAGAGTTTGACCATCTTCCATCAAATAAGTGTATTATCCAATAATAAGTTATTGAATACCTATCACATTGTGACTTTGTAAAAAATATCCTAATTTGACCAATTGTCAATTAGAGTTTTGATAGATAACAAATACTTTCTAATTTGACTAGATAAATATATTTATTTTATTTATCAACTTATTAAATAAAATTTTGATACTTGTCATACTACAACCAATAGTATGACACTATGAGACCTTCTCATAGTTAGATTTGTTTTTTACTTTTAATCAAATAATTAAATAATTAAATAATTAAATAATTTCTATTTTGTTAAATAATAAACTAAAATAATATATTAGGCTAATATCCTTAGCCTTGCCGTCCAAGCCTATAATATAGGCAATATGTAGTTTTTCTAATTAATTAAATCAATTGGACTCTAAAAAAAGTTCACATGTGAACTAGATCCATTCTTAGTAAAAAAGAAACAAGTTCACATGACTTAAATTAATACATTAAGATAATTTAACATCAAATTAAATTAAAATGTGCAAATTATATTCTTAATGTAATAATGGAATGCTAATCCTATCTTATTAGGGCTGCCAAAGAACTCCCACATCCCTGGCCATCCATTCCAAGTATTTGAAGAGTTACATCATGTCTTGATCACACATGACCGCACCTCTCCAAAACTTATGGATTTTGAAATCTAAAAACAATTCTAAATGGACCCAAAAATTAGACCGATAGGATATATCAAGTGATCCATTCAAGTTCGTGTGGATTGGTGATCTTGGCGGGCTATCTAAACTTAAGCTTCAATGAATATAACCTTATCACAATCAACAAATGATTCACTTGTTTGATCTATTAATTTTTGCTCATTCCACTAAAGAACTAAAATTGAACTATTAATTAAAGATAGAATAAGTAAATGTTTCTTATTCGTACCCTAGACAACTTATTGTAGATAGTGTATCATTGTGAAAAATATCAGTAATCGCCAAGAGCTCATAGAGAGCCTATAGCTCTCCTAGTTACCATATTTACTCATTTGACCAAATTTTGAACTTGGATATTTTGACTCTTATAAAAGCCATGTTTCAATAGACACTATCGAAAAATTAACGTTAAAATTTAATATCCAATACCTTAAAATATCCACATGATGATATTCTACTCACATTTAATAAATGGAGCTATGATGTCCATATCTATAAATGAAGTCCTCTGTCGATTAACAAATGTATATCACCAAACCATAGAGGATAGACTATGTTATATAAGCGTACTCACTGACAACTTAAATAATAACACTTGTAACCATAAGTCCATCATTTATCTCAGAATTGAAATAGACTCTCCGATTGACCGTTAGTGAAAACTTTTATCCATTGATGGTTCTGGATAAAGTATTTCACTATGATCTTATTCAATGCACCTAGTGCAATAGATTTTTTTGCCCAAAGACACTACATTTTGATGATTTTAGACTCAACACAGCACATTTGATCCCACTCAAATGATAGCAAAAGAATTTACAACTTTAATAGGGTAAAGACTCCCAACCTTTATCTTAAGTTGTTAATATTGTTTGAGACTAACTAAAGAATTGTGTCTACCTCATACATATCCAGATGTACGAACAATTCTTCATTTCTCATAGTCTTTTGACCTTATGATTATTTGCTTTTGACAATTACAACAATTAAACTATTAATGATATTAGATTAGTTCAAAAATAAATAACTTTATTCATATGAAAAGATTGTTAAATACATTATTACACTCTTGCTATTGAGCATAATCCTAATAATCTCCCATTAGCTATATAGCAAGTGTGTCATATCTCTCATGCCCATATTCTCTAAATACCCATCAAAACTCTTTTATGGTGGAGCCTTTGTGAAGGAATCCGCTAGATTTTCTACTTACGCGATCTTGGTAATCATCACGTCACCCCTATGCACAATTTCTCTCAAAAGGTGATATTTTCTTTCAATGTGTTTCCCTCTATTATGGCTTCTTGGTTCTCTCGAATTAGCCATTGCTCTACTATTGTCACAATAGATAGTGATCTGCTTATTCGCATCTGAAACCACTTCTAAGTCAATTAAGAATTGGCAGAGCCAGACAACCTCTTTAGCAGCTTCGCATGCAGCAATATACTCAGCTTCTATGGTGGAATCTACAATACAGGATTGATTGACACTTCTTCATATGATTGTGCATATTCTAAGAGTAAACATAGAACCTGATGTTGATCTCTATAGGCAGAATCTGACTGGAAATTAGAATTTATATACTCAATGGGAGTCAAGTCCCCTTAAGAGTATACAAACATATAATCCCTCGTTCTCTTGAGATACTTGAAAATATGCTTGACTGCCATCTAGTGAACAGGACTAGATTTCGATTGAAACTTGCTAACTATACCAACAATAACATAAATATCTAGTCTAGTGCAGAGTAATGCATACATGAGACTTTTAACGATCGAGACGTATTGAACCCTGCTCATGAATTGCTATTCATGCTCTTTCTTAGGACCTTGTTCCTTAGAAAGTTTAATTCCATGTCTAAAAGGTAGCATACTTTTCTTGGAATCTTGCATGGAGAACCTATACAAGATTTTATCTATGTATGAAGCTTTGGATAATGCAATCATTCTATTCTTTCTATCCCTTATTACATGGATACCAAGAATATAAATTACTTCTTCTAAGTCCTTCATATCAAATTGTTTTGGTTACCATCCTTTTACAGATGTCAGCACACCTACTTCGTTTCAAATAAGTAGTATATCAACAACGTTAAAAACAAGGAAAACCAACTTGTCCCCTTTAATTTGTTTGTATACACAGGGTTCGTCAAGGTTTTGAATTAATCCAAAACTTGTCACAGCTTGATCGAACCTTATGTTCCAGGATCTTGATTCTTGCTTTAGTCCTTATATTGATCTTTGCTACTTGCATACCTTTTCTTCTTGGCCTTTTTCAATGAATCTTTCTGGTTGCATCATATGGATACTTTTATCAAGACTTCCATTAAGGAAAGTTGTCTTGACATCCATTTGCCAAATCTCTAGGTCTAGAGATGTTGCAATGGATAATAGTATCCTAATGGATTTAAGCATAGCCACAAGAGAGAAGGTTTCTTAATAATTGATTCCTTGCTTCTTTATGTAACCTTTAGCTACCAATCTAGCTTTAAAGGTTTCCATCTTTCCATCCATTCCTCTCTTTCTCTTTTATATCCACTTGCACCCAATGGATTTTACTCCTGTAGGCAAGTCCACAAGAGACCAGACTTTGTTTTTTAACATAGACTCAATTTCAGATTGCATTGCCTTTTACCGATGGTGACAATCAACATCCTCCATAGCTTCCATGTACGTGTAGGGTTCATTGTCATCCTGGAGATTCTCCACTGATTCTCCTAGATCTATGTATATCTTGGATGTCTACTAACACTCCCACTATGACAAGGAGTGGTAGGTTGTTGATCTTGTTATGGTGCGGAACTTATAATTGGGCTAGGCTGTAAAACCTCTTATGGAATTATATCTAATGAAAGCTTATTCAGGACAATTATACTTTTAGGCACAAAATCATTCATATAGTAATTTTCTAGAAATTTAGAAATTTTCAAAACAAATACTTTCAGATTTGAAGGACTATAGAAATAATATCCTTTAGTTCATTTCTGATACCTCATAAATATGCATGATTCTGAACGGGACTCCATCTTTTCTGTCTTTCCTTTTAACACGTCTGCAGGACATCCAAATATCATAAAGTGTTGTAAACTAGGCTTTCGCCCAATCCACAAGTCATACTGTGTTTGAGGAACCAACTTGCTGGTACATCATTTAGAATGTACATAGCAGTTTGTAAAGCATATCCCCAAAAAGAATTAGGAAGCGTTGAATAACTCAACATAGACCTAACCATGTCCAAAAGAGTTCTATTTCTCCTTTCTACCACCTCATTTTGTTGAGGTGTACCTGGCAAAGAAAATTGAGAAATCATCCCATTATCAATAATATATTGCTGAAACTCACTAGTTATATATTCTTCACCGCGATCAGACCTCAAGACTTTTATGTGTTTCTCAAGTTGATTTTCTACTTCGGCTTTAAATGCTTTGAATATGTCAAAAACATCCGACTTATGTCTCATGAGATACACAATGCCTAATCTCAAGTAATTATCCATTAAAGTGATGAAGTACTCATATCCACTTCTATCTTGAATGCTCATAAGACCACATACATTAGTGTGTATTAATCCTAAACATTCAGTGGCTCTTGTGCCTTTGGTCGTAAATAATCTTTTAGTCATCTTACCTTCCAAACAAGATTCACAAGTTGGTAGATCATCCACCTTTAAGTCACTTAAAAGTCTATCACTAACCAATCTTTTGATCCTATCAAGATTAATATGACCTAGACACAAATGCCATAGGTAGGTTTCATCTTTTGATAATTACACTATTTTATGATTAGGTTCCGTTGATTCCGTGTCTAATAAGTGAGAGATATTTCTATACAAATAAAATAAACCGTTCTCCAATGTACCATTGCAAACAAATTTGTTATACCTACTAATAGTAAAACCTTTATTAAAAGTAACCAAATATCCAAATTTATTTAGGTAAGAAACTGGAATTAAATTCCTCTTGAATTGAGGTACATAATAAAGGTCTATCAAATCCAAATGCCTACAAGAATCTAGATTAAATATAATATCTCTTACTACACTGACAGACATCAACGCTTCGTTGCGTAAACGCAAGTTGAATTCATTCTCTTTTAGTCTTTTCCTTTCCTAGAACCCCTATAAGGAATAACAAACATGATTAATGGCTCCAGAGTCTATGATCCAAGAATCTATAGAATCTACTAGAAAATATGTTTCAAGAAATAAATATTACCTTCTTCCTTCTTGCTTTGAGACTTTAGGTAATTTCTTTTCCAATGTCCCTTTTTACCATAAAAGAAATACTTCCCTTTGATCTTGGCTACTTTCTTAGTCTACTTCTTGGTAGACCCAATTTGCTTTTTCTTCTGTGTTCCTTGACCTTTTTATGGGTCTTAATAGTAGCAACTTCACCAACCGATAGTGAGTTCAACAATGTTGAGATGTACTATGACTTTCATCATGTTATCTTTCACAACCTATCCATGTTTCATCCTAAGATTAATGAAAGCAATCATTTCTTGTCTCTTAGTAATCCTGGACTTAATAGCAAAGAGACACCAAAATATCAACAACAATCTCCATTCTTTCATGTTGCTGTTGCAACACGTCAGAGATGGTAGTCATAATGTAACTTTTGGCCATCTCATCTGAGGCCTTCCACTACTGATACTAGTCCCTTTCACCTCAATAGACTAATCAGTCAGAAGAGGTGGATTAGTGGTACATAAAACAAACTTATGCTATTCAGCTTGAAACAACAACCCAATTTTCCTTTTCCATGTGACATAATTGTCAACAGTTAAAGTATTATCTTTTAGGATGTTGATTAGAGATGATTTCTAAATAAAACAAAAATTATATTTAAGTAAACAATCAAGATAAAGCACTTTCGAATATTTATCTTAGATTAAAGAAAATAATTCAATCATTAAATTCAACAGTAATCCAACACCCATAAATGTCATGTCTCATTTGGGAGTTCACACCATCTACAAGTTGAACTAGGTCTCACCTAATTGTTAACATAACAACCAACGTTTTCAATTTAGCCTTGTGATTTTGTTGACAAGAACTCTTGGGAGGATATCAATAAAACAACATTGAGTGTGTTACCAAGTTATCGACCTTCAATATATTCCCTCACAAAAATCCCTCCTTTGAGAGTAGATATCGTTTGAGTCAATTGTTTAGTCCATCCTTGTAAGGAAGTATCTTACTAAATTCCATTCATGGATACCCCTTGGGGGGTTACCACACCAAATATAAAGCTCAACTAACCTTGGAGGCCATAGGTGTTCCAAACACCTACTCCAACTCAATTATTTAAGGCGCGAATAAAATTCTATAGAATGATTTACCAAATTATCTAGATGACAATTAGAAACCTAAATCCTTCAATGCATGTTCATACCAAATGAGATATATGAGTGACACTCCTATTCTATATGACATGTTATCAAACAATGACAAATATTGCAATATTTATGGAAAAATAAATAGCCACAATTTTTGTCTGTCCGAGAAAAGCAAGTAAATTACATTTGTTTGAAATACTAAACCCTAATCCTAACTTGGCGAAAAAGTCATTAAGAGGCGGTCCGTCCTAAGGTCTTGTGACCGGGCACTCACACGTCTGAGGCCTTATGTTGTTGCCCAGTGCACAACACCTTTGCTGCCACACCATTGGCGAGCACATGTGTCCAGCCCTTTGGAAGGGCCAAGCGCCACCGCACCATAACAAGCGCAGCTACGCGCTTGGTTGTACATGCGTTTGTTGCCTTGGTGCGCATGGGCTGCCTCAGGTTGTTCCATTGCTACTTTTTCTACGTCCAATTCTTCAATACTTTGATTCTTTAGAACTTGAATATATTACATAAAAAAAAATTAATACAACAATAAAATTAAAAAAAAACTAGCAACTACTGAGAAGAAAACTATGACGATGATAGACCACCCATCTTGTTGCAATTACAAAATAAAAAAATACATTGAAATTCTAGGACCAAAATCAAGCAATAACAAATTGTATTATAAAAAAAACATACACACACACACACACACATATATATATATACATATATATATATATATGTATATATATATATGTATATATATATATATATACATATATATATATATCAATACATTCCAAAGTAATTATATATGTGAATACCTAGAGTACCATTTCTTTCTAAAACATACATATTTACAATAAAAAGAAATAGATACATGCACATAAACATGAGTTAATCAAGGGTACTGAAATTGCACAAACACGGTTAAATTACCTTAAGATAACCTAGAGAGGGGGTGAATAGGTTTTTATGCCCTTTTCAATCCCTTGAAAACAAACTTTCCTTTGTCGCTCTAGCTAGCTTGGAAAACAATACTAAAGATAATAAGAAGTCAGTATATATTATCTAATCAAGTATTGCTAAATAAGCTTGCATGTTGCTAATGAAGAGATTAACTAATGTAACTAAAACAAACTATACTTGTCTCTTCAAGCTCATTCAACATATATACAAGTATTAAAAAATACAAGATTATTATTTACAAAAATATTCAAATATACATGTACAAAGACATTTACAGTTTTGATCATTTGAAGTGTTTGTGCATCACATATTACAAACATATTGTCTTTAAAGATATCTAACAATGAAACATGTAAAACAAGATGCAAACATACACATACAAATATATGAGAGGGATAGAAAGAATTGACACATCATGTTTTTACGTGGTAAAACCTCCGTAGAGGAAACATCCACGGGTTGAATACAACCATCAGGTACTTTTATTGGAAAGTAAATAATAAATTCCTCAAAAGTAACCAACACATGACACACTTTTTATTGGACTCGACATCTACCTAATCCCTATTAGTATATTAGAAATTCCTTAAAAGTGATCAACAAATGACTCACTTTTTATTGAAGTCTACTCTAACCAACATGGTAAAGAAATTGGAAATTCCACTAGAATGATCAACAAATGACTCATCCTATCCATGGACTCCATCACATCTTAACATCCTAGGTCTACAAATAAAATTCTACTTTCAATCTAAGTCACCAGTGCCTCTAGAAAGTCTCCCATGCTTGATTATCTGGACAACATGTCCTAATCAAGACTCTCTGCTTAGCTATCCGGACCACATGTCCTGACCAAGACTTCATGTCTTTTGCAAGGACTTCATATGTGATCAATGAATGCATAAATGGAGACTAGCACTAAACATAGAATATGATGATCAAACATATCCTATGGGAACTAGAAATATTCATGAAAGACCATAAACAAATGTAGTCTAGTTACTAAGCATGAATGTTAATTCTAGAACATGTGAAAACACTAAAATCACATTTAATCTCTAGAGCATATTCAAGGTTTTAGTCACATATGCCAAAATTATGCCAGAATCATGTGAAAATTTCAATTTAGTTTTCTAGCAAAAACCTAGAGCATATTTCATTCAATATATTCAATTAAAATCAAAATAGCTCTAAGACATTAATCACATGTGTTATTCTAAAATATATTCAATTAGATGAGCTTGACACATGTAGAGACTATATTATCACAAAATCAATCAATCAAAGTTCAGTAAATGTCCTAATTAGAAGCTAGCGCAATGCAATCCCAAACATGTGAAAATATAGTCAAAATAATAAAACTAACTCAACATGTGAGATTTCAATCAATTTTCTCTTAGCTACAATAGAGTCTAAATTCTAATTAAACTATATAGTATACACATACATATATGGAAGAAGAAATGCCAAGGTAATTCAACATATTTAAGAACAAAAACTTTAGAAGAAATTCAATACCTTAAGTGATAATATGCAGTCCCTTTTTTGTGTGTAGAACCATAAAAAACAGCACTCAAAACTCTTCAAACCTTCTTGAAATAGATGAAGAATTGAAAGATGAACAGTCTCTAATTCAAATCACTCAAAACGGAGCTCAAACGAAAATGATAGTGTTTGGAAGGTGAGAAAAATTGAGAGAAAATTTTCTGCACACTAACTTCTTCAAATGAAAATATGAGAGGGAAGAGATATTTAAAGGAGAGGGAAAGAAAGGAATAAAATGACCAAAATAGCCCCTTGTCTACTACCTCCACGAGATGGTGTATGGGCATCTCGACGGCAGCAAGGCATCTTGCCCGAGTTGGCCACGCGCCATCTTGGGAAGATGGGCCTTGATGGCCTTTGGCCATCACTCTACTACCTTGCGCTCCTCTCACATCCTTCAGCTGTTCTCCGGCCTCCGAATTCTGAATTCCGAATTCAATTTCGTTTACATAATACAAATCGAGACTCTCTCACTTACTTGGATGACTATAAAACTTTGACTAAAAATTATGAATTCGACCCGATATACGAAGATGAAGACAATGCATGTAAAGTGACCAGAAAGTTTCATAACTCTTGGCTCGGAACTCGAAATCAAATGTATGAGTAACCGAAATGAATGGAACTCAATATGGAACAATATAATACAAAATTCAAGTCCAAGGTCCATGTTATATAAATATATAGGCATACAAACACATATCATACAAGAATGCTTATTTCATAGACATAGTATATATATATATATATATATATATATATATATGCATTTTCCAAAGCTAGTTAATTTAACACCAATGCATGAACATTCAATATTAAGTGTGTCAATCTGTTATACAAAATGAGCTCAATGATGCAGGGACACATATTGATGCAATGTGTGTGTGCCTAAGCCTTGTATGCGAAATGAGGACTTTGAATATACTTTTGTCGAATAATAAAGAGCATTTCACTTTGAAGAAATGTACTTGCTTGATTGGTCACCAAATCTTCTTTGAAGCTTGAATTATCATCAACTTTAAGACGGCTAATCAATACAAGTGAAACATTCTTTTGATATGGAATTAACGCCAACACAAACCAAAAACCTAATGATATCCCCCTTTGGCAATCTCCATGTCAAAACCCTTATATATATATATATATATATATATATATATATATATATAAAGAAGATTGGTCACTATGAGTTACAATGATTTACAATGAGTCACACACTCTTAGACTAATCTTCAACAAGTCTTGAATTTTTTCTTGATCTTCTTTTGTTGCCACCTAAAATAAACTTGCCACAATGCATATCAAAGAGAAAAATATGTATGGCAACATATAATTTGGCGAGAATTCAACATTTAAATCTCAAATAGATCATGTATCTCCCCCTTAATACATGCCATCTCAAAATATTCTAACCAAAGTTAATACAATATTACATGCCATAAAAGAAAAGTTCAAGTTTCCAAATATACTAAAAATAAAACAAACAACCCTAAACAAAACATATAAAGATTGAAAGAAACTAAGTAGACTAGCACATATGGTTATCCCCTTTTTGACATGAATTTAAGCCAGAAAGATAAGAGAAGAAATGTACCTCATGGTCATGCCACTAGCCACTTGTTTTATTAAAGAACTTCGAGTGGTTGGTAGATCTGACATAATGCTTTAGAGATGGTATATTGCTTGTAGAAATACTATCCTCTAACTTTTGAACCCTAGCATCTTTTTGAGCTACCCTTGCCTTGAGTTCTTCAATCTTCAATTTTTACACCTCAACCTCCTTCTTCAATTAAGTCACCCAATCCGAAAGATAACTTGTGATACTCACACGGCTTGCATCTTCAGATCTATTAAAGAGTCTAAAAGTGTGACAAGTATTTCCCTTGTTCTTGTATGACATAAAAGTCTCACGCTTATTACTAAACTTTTCTCAATGAGGTAAAAACACATCTTCCTCTTATGTCTTCACACCATGAGCAGTGCACAATAAAGTGATAAACCTAGTAGTGCTAACTTTTTGTCCAATCTAGTTGTTAAAGCAGCACTATCTAGATATGACATAAGAATCTCACCAAGGTTTATGGGTCGATTTATCACTAAGGCATATGCAATCTTGATTTTTTCTTTGTTTAGTTCGTTAGTGTTTGAAAAACCTACAAGATTAGTACATGTAAAAAGATGCCAAAAAGCACTTACCTTAGTCAACTCATCTTGACTAATGTATGCCCTTCCACTCATAAGCAATGTCATCACAAAGAGTTTGACCCATAATATTGAGATTTTCTACTGCATCAACATCAAGAAAGTTTTACTCAATCTCATTAGTCAATCCAAGAAACTTATTAATGTTCTCTAAGTTGACTCTAAAGACAACTCCCATAACATCCATCAAGGCACCTAAATAGGTAGCACTTTCCTTATATTCATGATAGAATTCCCTAACAATACTATCATTCACCATGCAAAGCAAGCTTACCTATGAGCCCCAATTTCTATCTAATAAGCATTGATGGATATATGAACCTACACACTTACTCAAATCAATACCTCTTTCTTGAAACAACTTTTTGGTTACTATAACTCCTAAAGGCTTCACCTTAGAGGACTTGGATCCCTAAGATGACTTGGACTTGTCTATGGGTTTCTGTGAATTTCCACCTCCGGTATGAAATTTCCCTTTATCTTTATAGTGTGAATATACCTAGGGGGGGTGAATAGGTATATGCTACAATTTTTTTCTTCTTTTAAAACAATGAAATTTTAACAATGCTTAATGAAAAATACAAACAATGACACACAATATTTAAGTGGTAAACCTCATAAGAGGAAACATCCACGGGTTGATACCACAACCACCGGCAAAAGCAAATCCACTATTTTAAATAGAGTTACACACTCAAGCAATCAACACATGCTCTCCAATCTATCACTCTCACTCTATCCCTGAACTGAGTGATCTACTAAGCCGACTTTCTATCCAAGACCCCCTTATCTCTAGGAAGATTCCTTGCTCACCTATCTAGCTCCACCCAACCCTAGGCAAGACTTATTGCTCAATTATCCAAGTCCTCCCGACTCTAGTCAAGACTTCCTTGCTCAACAATCTGAGGTCTCACACTTCTTGTCGAGAGTTCCACTTGCTTAGCTATCCAAGTCCTCTCGACTCTAGCTAAGACTTCCAATTGCTCAAATCAAAGAATCACTCTAAGATATGAGATTTTTCACCTTTTCACAAGGCATCTAAGTGATCATGAATGCAAAACGCAAACAAGCACTCAGCATAGAAAATGATGATCAACAAATTCTGTGGACATACAACTAGATAGCTAGATTATGCTTTCAAAGAACAAACACAAATGTATCTAGGCAACCTAAGCATGTTATCAACTAAGAACAAAGATATGAAGATATAGATACCAATAGAAACACAACCTAGTACTTAGAAAAAATGAAATTAGATCTCGAAATAATCAATCAAGCATAAGAACAAAAGATTTCTAGAAGCAATTTCATGTTCATCAAGTTTAGCACAAATCATTCAATTTATCACAAATCTAGCTAAACTTGAAAATCAAATCAACAAACCACAAAATGATATCAAAATCATCCTAGTCATGCTTCTTAATCAAATAGCATCAATCAATAAGAAGATCTAAGAAGAAAACTAAGAAGAAGATGATTTTACCAACAAGGATGAAAACCACGAACTGAAGATCTGATCACAACGAAACATCTAAACATACTTTTGTTCTGGAAATGCTTGGGGTTTGTAGAACTCTTCAAGACACTCGAAATCGGATTTTGAATCAAGTGATTCAGAGTAGAAATGAAGAGTTATCACAAAAACAAAAATTAAAATGTTGAGAGAAAAATTTCTGCACTTGTTCTTCAAATTCAATTTTCTCAACTTGTTAATGAATGAGATGGAAGGAGAGGTTTTAATGAGAAAAACACCAAATGACCAAATTGCCCCCATTCTTTAGTGGCTCCCCGAGATGGTGTGTGGGCATCTCGGGGCAGAGCACCTTTGGGGCCGAGATGGCCACGCGCCATCTCGTGAAGGTGTAAGGTGATGGCTTGAGCCAACGTACCACATCCCTTGCGCTCCTCTGGCATTTGTTGATCGTTCTTTGGCCTTCAAACTCTGAATTTGAATCCGTTTGAAGATTACGAAGCGGGACTCCCTGACGGTCATGGACATATAAGATACTTAACCAAGAAAATAAGAATTGAACTCGATATATGAAGACGAAGACAATGTATGAAATATGAGTTGAAATTGTAGTATCTTTTGATTTAGAACTCGAAATCAATAGTATGAGTAACCGAAATGACCGAAACTCAATCATGAATGATCTAAGACTAAAATCAAGTTCTAGATCCATGTTATACAAACATATAAACAAACAAACACAATTCACACAAGAATGCAAATTACATAGAGATAGTCTCCAATCATTCATTTTTCCAAAACATGTTACTTTCATACCAATGCATGGGAATTCAACTTCGAGTGTGAATGTATTATACCAAATGATGCGCTACAATGCAGGGACACAAATGTATGCATTGTGTGTGTGTGAGCATTTAATGATGCACAACTAAGCAGGGACACATATGAATGAATTGTGTGTGTGCACACCTACTCCTTGCAAGAAGAAGAAGGATCTCGATACCTTAGCATCCAAGAATAGTACCAATCCTCTTGAAGACGAACTTTGCATCATGAGAAATTGCTTTTATTCCTTAAAGCTCTTATCATCACGAACTACTTAAGCAACTAAGCATTACAAAGAAATGAAGTTTTGTTATGGAATCAAGCCAACACAAATCTAAAACCTAACACTCTCCCCCTTTGACTATTCCATGAAAAAACCTCTACCTCACCATACAAAGATCACTCATAATCAATGTTGATTGCATTCTCACATCTTCACATTACAAAGAAATATTCCTAGACTAAAGTGTCTTCAAGAATCTTCAAGAATATCTTCGCACATTCAAAGCACCTATGAGACAATAACAACCAAAATAAATCTTCTACAAAGAAGATAAGTGAGAAAAACAAACAATATATGAAACAAAAACAAAATAACCCTTAACTCTTCTTATCTCATGCAAATACAAAATCTTTCTCCTTTCTCCCCCTTACTTTCTCCTCCTTAATGGATTGTCTCCCCTTTTATATCAAAAGTAAGTAACAGTGTGAGGAAAACACTTTCTCCCCCTTTTTGGCAAGAAATAGACAAAAACATATTACACAACCTAGAGAGGGATAAATGCCAAGTGAAAATACCTACAAGGGTATAAGGGATGCATAATAAAACCATGAGCTAGTGAGCAAACAAGTTGTATAGAGAACTTTGTTTAACAAACTAAGCTCCCCCTTAACATATGCTCCACAAATTAATGAGCAAGATAACTTGTTCACAAGGGAATCACACAATCACACATTACAAGCAATAAAAGATAGTAAACCATTATTTTTCAAAATTAATAAGAGAATCATAGATTTTCATTATTCTCTCAAAAATAATCTCTCATTGCTAATGAATAAAGCACATTAAGCAAGAATGTGTGTGTGTGAAAATGTTTCAAGCATATATAAAAGGGGTGATTGTGATATTAACATGCAAACCACTTCAACACCTATCCATCTAAAGCATTTCCAATCAAGGTCAAACCGATTATCATCCGGATTTTTGCTTTAAGAGAATAGATTTCAATATATGAGTATGTGTGTGCATGTGGCTCGACATTCCATTTCTGTTTTTCAACCCGAGCAATCACAAATTTCAACTAAACTCCATTTTAAGCCTTCTTCCATTTCTTTTTAAGCTTTGTATCAAAGATTTTTTTAAAATGATTCTTTTTCAACACTTCTTTGATTTTTCTTACATAAACATATACTCTTCATGACGGCTTTCACTCATCACAATGGTGTAGCCCTTTCCTACATTAGGCTGCTTCACAACCAAGGTGTGTAGCCCTTTCTATGAAGGTGCTCGTTAAGTTTTATGTAGATGCTGAAGCAAAATGAATACTAACCATAGGTCATCTATCATGTACTAGACAATGAACTTCAAGATGCATCCATAATCTACATGCTTTCAAACTCAATTACAAAAACTTAAACATATAAGAGAAGCATTTGTGCACTTTTAAAACAAAGATTTACAGAGGCTTAAGTGCATGACCTAGCAGCAATAAAAGCTATTTTATCAAGATCATTACTTCTCACATGAGTAGCTCTAAAAGAAATAGATATACAATATAGTTTTGCTTATCAAGCCACTCATAACCACACACAAGCATTAATCAACACAAATCATGCCAATGGATCTTCTAAGAGATACAAATCTCTCTTTCTCCAAGGGCTTTGTGAACAAGTCCGCAAGTTGATTTTTAGTAGGCATATGTTCAAGAGTTACTATTGAATGTTCAACAAGTTCTCTAATGAAATGAGGCCTAATGTCTATATGCTTTGTGCGTAAGTGTTGAACCGGATTTCTAGAGATGTTAATGGCACTCATATTATCAAAATAGAGAGTCATTTTACCTTGGTTGATCTCATAATCCTTGAGAATTTGTTTCATCCATAAAAGTTGTGTGCAAGCACTTCCGGCCGCAATGTACTCGGCTTCGGATGAAGAAAGAGAGACGGAATTTTACTTCTTGCTTAGCCAAGCAACAAAATTATTCCCCAAGTAAAAGCAATCGCCCGATGTGCTTTTAGGATCATCAATGTTTCCTGCCCAATCGGCATCACGATAGTCAACAAGAATATCATTAGTATCAAAGGAATAGAATAAACCAAGATTATGAGTTCCTTTTATATATCTAATGATTCTTTTAACGGCTTTCAAGTGAGATTCTTTTGGATTAGCTTGAAACCTAGCAAACAAACCAACACTAAAACAATTATCCGGCCAACTAGCCGTTAGGTAGAGAAGGCTACCTATCATGCTCCTATAGAGACTTTGATCAACATTTTTTCCTTTTTCATATTTGTCAAGTTTTAAAGTAGTACTCATAGGTGTTTCAAATTCTTTTCCACTTTCAAGCCCAAATTTCTTAACAAGATTTCTAGCATATTTAGATTGAGACAACATGATACCATTGCTAGATTGTTTCACTTGCATGCCAAGAAAGTAATTGAGTTCATCTACCATACTCATTTTAAATTCTCTTGACATAACATTCGCAAAATCATCAACCATGGTTTTACATGTAGACCCAAACACAATGTCATCAACATATATTTGTGCAACAAAAATGTCATTGTCATAATGCTTGACAAATAATGTTATATCAATACCACCTCTCCTATATTGGTTGTCAATAAGATATTGAGTCAACTTATCATACCAAGCTCTAGGGGCTTGCTTAAGGCCATAAAGAGCCCTTTTCAACTTAAACACATGATTAGGAGAGTGTGGGTCTACAAAACCCTTAGGTTGTTTAACATACACTTCTTCTTGAAGGTATCCATTGAGAAATGCACTTTTGACATCCATTTGAAACAATTTGAATTTTTTAAGACATGCAATGGACAACAAAAGTCTAATGGACTCAAGATGTGCAACGGGTACAAAAGTCTTGTCAAAGTCTACACCCTCAACTTGAGTGTATCCTTGAGCCACAAGTCTTGCTTTATTTCTCACTATTTTGCCACATTCATCGGCCTTATTCCAAAACACCCATTTTGTACCAATCACATTGATATCTTTTGGTCTAGGAACTAAGGACCATACTTCATTCCTCTCAAATTGATTTAGTTCTTCTTGCATGGCATTAACCCAATATTCATCAATAATTGCTTCATTAATATTTTTGGGCTTAATTTGAGAATTGTAGCAAGCATATGAATTTTGGTTAGCTAGTTGCCTTCTAGTTCTAACCCCTTCATTCAAATAACCTATGATGTCTTGTTGGTAATGCATGTTCCTAAGTCTAGAATTAGAATTTTTAACATCCTGTTGGTTATCATTTAAACCATTTTCTAATTCTTGACTTTCTTCTCTAGCAACACTACCATTACCATCATTATGACTAGACTCACTTTCATCATAACTAGTCACATCAATAGATGTTTTAGTGTCATTCAACAAATGTTCTTTAGGTTCATTGACACCATTATTATCACACAAATCAAGCATGCTAAGAACATCTATTTTCACATTAATAGACTCTATAATAGTCTTATTTTTCAAATTAAACACTCTATATGCACGACTATTATTAGCATACCTAAAAAAGAGACCAATATCACTTTTAGCATCAAACTTTCCTAAGTGATCTCTATCATTCAAAATAAAACACTTACTCCCAAAAGTGTGGAAGTAACTCACATTGGGCTTCTTGCCCTTCGAAAGTTCATAGGAGGTTTGTTTTGTGCCGAGCGTTCTAAAAACTTTATTAGTGACATAGCATGCGGTATTGACCTTTTCGGCCCAAAGATTTCTAGGGACTTTCTTGCTATTGAGCATGACCCTAGCCATCTCTTGCAAGACACGATTCTTCCTCTCAACAATACCATTTTGTTGAGGAGTTCTAAGAGCCGAGAACTTATGTAAAATCCAATAATCATCACAAAACTCACTAAATCTAGCATTTTCAAATTCACTCCCATGATCACTCCTAATGCGACATATTTTCTTGATCCCAAGACATTTTTCATTTTGAACTTGATTACAAAACTTCTTAAAGTGACAAAAAGTTTAAGTCTTGTCTCTAAGAAAATATACCCAAGCAAACCGAGAAAAGTCATCAACACATACAAAAAATGTATTTCTTGCCATTTATGCTTTCGGTTTGAATTGGTCCCATTATGTCCATATGCACAAGTTCTAAGGGCTTCTTGGTAGCAAAATTAGTGTTCTTTTTATGAGACACTTTTATTTGTTTACTTAATTGACATGGTTCACAAACACCATCAAGCTTTTTACCAGAACTAAGAAGACCTCTTACAATGTTATATTCTCAAGCTTCTTTAAATCCTTAAAATTCATGTGGCCTAATCTTTCATGCCATAATTCAAGCTTGTTGTACTCATGTGCCATAATACATGTTAGTGGATCAATCTCTAAACAATAGCAATTGTCCGAAGATCTTTTGACTTTCAAAACAATTTTGCCATTTTTATCAATTATCGTGCACATATCCCAGTTAAAGCTAACTTCTTTAAAAATTTCACACAAGTGAGTGATGCTTATTAAATTAGCTTGTAGACCATCTACACATAAGGTGTCACGAAGTTCAGGCAATCCAGGGGTACAAATTGTTCCCTTGCCTAGAACTTGCTTTTTAGTGCCATCACCAAATGTAACCCATCAACCATCATTCATAACAAGATTCTTACAGAATTCCTTATTACTGGTCATATTCCTAGAGCAACCGCTACCTAGGTACCAACAATAGGATGAATTAGCTCTTAAAGCATATTGTCCAACCCAACATTGTGTTGTGTTTTTCTTAACCCAAACGTACTTGACAAGTTTCTCATTCCTACTTTTATTAACATGCATTGACTTGTTTATAGGCACATTGACTCCATTAGTCACATTTTCAAACAAATCAAACAAAGCATTATCAACATTCTTATGCATAGTAGAACGAGGCACAACACAAGATTTAACACACAAATCATCAACACATTTATTCTCAACATACTTTTCCAAGGTCTTCTTTAGTCTAATTCTAGATCCATATATGGATGATTGCATAGGACCATTCAAAGACATATAATGCAAATCATTGGCAATTCTACATTTACGAATGTATTCATAACATCTAGGTCTTATGTGTCCTATCATGTTGCAATAATGACAAATAGGTATGAATTTAAGAAGTTTACCATTTCCTTGAGCATTCAACTCATTTTGCCTTCTCACATTTTTACCTCTTTGGCATGCAACACTAGATGTCTTGCCTTTTGCATTTGATGATGATATAGCTTGTCTTTGGCATTGTTGAGTCTTTTCCTTGACTTTCATTGTTGATGTTGAGGCACCTCCAGTAGCATTCATGGCTTTACCGTTAGAGAGTGTACCTACAATTAAATTGCTACAAGCTTTGACAAAAGTAGATTTGTTAGATGAAGGAGTTGATTTTTCATTAACACATCCTAAACCTCTTTTGTCACTTGAAGGCTTTCCAACCTTAATGAGAGCTTTCACTTTGTTAGAGCTAGATAACATCTTGTATTCATCTCTTTAGCCTCATTAAGTTTGTCATTAAGCACTTTTTCTTGATTCTCATACTTATTAAGTTTTGCTTTAAGCACATTTTCAATTCTCCTAGCACGATCAAGAGATTCATCTCTTTGCTCAATTTCATGCTTCAAAATACTTAAACTATCATTGCTATCAATCATGTTTTTCTCAAGATTAAGAATTTTTTTTATTAAGATCAACAACACATTTTGAGCTATAATCATGATTTTCTAACTTCTTAGTGAGAGACTTATTGATCTTAGAGATCCTTTAATTTCTTGAATAAGATCTTTGATCTTTTGATCATATAAGTTAATAGACTCACTTTCAACAAGAAAAGCCACAAAAGAATACATTTCTTTAATCATAATAAACAAAAGAAGATAACAAACACTACAAAGAAGATCTATCTAAGTGCGTCTAGACACCTCCTCTGATACCAATTGAAATTTCCATTTATCTTTATAGTGTGAATATACCTAGAGGGGGGTGAATAGGTATATGCTCCAATTTTTATCTTCTTTTAAAACAATGCAATTTTAACAATGCTTAATGAAAATTGCAAACAATGACACACAATATTTACGTGGTAAACCTCCGAAGAGGAAACATCCACGGGTTGATACCACAACCACAGGTAAAAGCAAATCCACTATTTCAAATAGAGTTACACACTCAAGCAATCAACACATGCTCTCCAAGCTATCACTATAACTCTATCCTTAAACCTAGTGATCTACTAAGCCGACTTCTTATCCAAGACCCCTTGTCTCTAGGAAGATTCCTAGCTCACCTATCCAGATCCTCCAGACCCTAGGCAAGACTTCTTGCTCAACTATCCGAGTCCTCCCGACTCTAGTCAAGACTTCCTTGCTCAACAATCTGAGGTCTCACACCTCTTGTCGAAACTTCCACTTGCTTAGCTATCCAAGTCCTCCCGGCTCTAGCTAAGACTTGCTCAAATCAAAGAATCACTCTAAGATATGAGACTTTCCACCATTTCGCAAGGCATCTAAGTGATCATGAATGCAAAACGCAAACAAGCACTCAACATAGAAAATGATAATCAACAAATTCTATGGACATGCAACTAGATAGCTAGATTATGCTTTCAAAGAACAAACATAAGTGTATCTAGGCAACCTAGGTATGTTATCAACTAAGAACATAGATATTAAGATATATATACCAATAGAAACACAACCTAGTTATTAGAAAAAATGAAATTAGATCTAGAAATAATCAATCAAGCATAAGAATAAAGGATTTCTAGAAACTATTTCATGTTCATCAAGTTTAGCACAAATCATTCAATTTATCACAAATCTAGCTAAACTTGAAAAACAAATCAACAAACCACAAAATGATATCAAATTCATCCTAGTTATGCTTCTTAATTATGATTTCGAAATCCAAAAACAATTCTAGATAGACCCTTAAATTGGTCCGGTAGATTATATCACGTGATCCATGTAAGTTCGTGTGGATTGGGGATCTTGGCGGACTATCTAAATTTAAGCTCCAATAGACATAACCAATTCACAATCAACAAATGATTCACGTAAGTCTGATCTATTAATTTTAGTTCATTCCACTAAAGAACTAAAATTGAACTCTTAAATAAAGATAGAATAAGTTAATGTTCATCATTCTTATCCTAAACAATCTTAATGGAGATAGTGTATCCTCATGAAGAATACCTGTAATCGCCAAGAGCTCATAGACCACTTATAGCTCTCCTAGTTACGAAATTTACTCATACTATCACATTTTGAATATGGATATTTTGACTTGTCCAGAAGCCATATTTCAGTAGCCTCTATTGAAAACTTAATGTTAAGATTTAATATCCAATACCTCAAAATATCCATCTGATGATGTTCTACTCACATTTAATAAATGGAGCCACATTGTCCATATATATATATATATATATATATATGAAGTCCTCTATCGATTAACAAATGAATATCTTCAAACCGTCAAGGATATACTATGCTATATAATCGTACTCATTGATGACTCAAATGATAACACTTGTAACCACGAGTCCTTCATTTATCTCACGATTGAGATAGACTCTCCGATTGTCTTCAAGTGAAAACTTTTATCCATTGACGATCTGGATAAAGAATCTCACTTTGATCCTATTCAATGCACCTTGTGCACTAGATTCTTTTGTCCAAAGACATAACACTTTGATGATTTTAGACTCATCATAATACAATTGATCCCTCTTAAATGCTAGCAAAAGGATCTACAACTTTAACAAGATAAAAGGGCTCAACCTTTATCTTAAGTTATGAATATTGTTCAAGACTAACTAAAGAATTGTGTCTACCTCATACTTTTCCAAATTTACTAACAATTATTCATTTATTGTAGTCTTTTGACCTTATGGTTATTTAATTTTGACAATTATACTAATTAAATAATAAATTCTATAAGATTTGCTAAACCAAAAATCACTTTATTAATATAAAAATATTGTCAAATACATTACTAAACTCTTACTATTGAGCATAATCTCAACACTAATATGCCAACATTTAACAAAGTGAAACATGTGAACATATCATACAAGAGAACAAAGTTTAGCAAAATATGCTCCCCATTGATATATGCTCTATCTAAGATCAAGATTGCATAATGTTTACAATGAATTTCACACAATCACACACTGAAGCAATTTTAACGAAATCAAACAAAATAAGCTTCATAAACTATGAGAGATACACCAAGATTTTCAATCTCTCTCATAATTCATCTAAAATTGCTAGAAATCAAGTATTTATAAACAAAGTGTGTGTATGTGTGAATTTTGCTTTGCTTCAAATATATGTAGAGGAGTAATTTGATAATCAATATGCAAATCACATCCACATCTATTCATATTAAGTTTTTCCATAAAAGGTCAAACCGATTATCATCTAAAATTTTTGCTTTTAAGAGAATACAACTCAACATTTGAGCGGGTGTATGCATGTGGCTCACCATCCCATTTCTATTTTTCAACCCAAGCACTTTTTTATTTTCAAATAAACTCATTTAAGCCTTCTTCCTTTTCTTCATAAGGTTTAATTTAAAGAATTTTTTTTATTGATCCGTTTCAACACTTCTTTAACTTTTTTTAAATCATAAGCATATAATTTTCATGATGGTTTTCACTCATCACAATGATTAACCTTTCCTACATTGGTCGGCTTCACAACCAAAGTGTGTAGCTCTTTTCATGGAGGTGCTCATTGAGTTCTATGTAGTTGCTAAAGCAAAAGGGATACTAACTATAGGTCATCTTAATTGAACTAGTCAAAAGACTTAAAGGTGTATCCATAACTTACTTATTAGCAAACTTAACATACTCAACAAAACTTATAAGAGAAGAAAAGTGCATTTTGAAGGACCAAGTTTTATGGTTTAAAAGTCATTACTTCTTAAGAGAGTGACTTTCAAAGAATATGAAGCTCATATTTTTGAAAATATGTCACTCTACAATCAAACATATAATACACACATCATGATTAAGATCAATGTGAACATTATCACTAAGAGATCTTAAAAGATTATAAGTCAATGAGAACCATGAGAATGCTATACTAGCTCTCTAATATGACATGCTACATGAAGTGAAACAAACATAGAGTCAAAAGATGAAAACTAGAAAGCAAGTTTTAGGATATGGAAAAACCTTAGCAAGCTTTTTCATCCAATGTAAAGCCTTTGCCCTTTTTATGAGCTCTCTTAGCTTGTTTGTCTTCGTAACAACAAGTTATTGGTGTTTCTTTCCAAGGGAATAAAAACTAAACACTTCAAATCAAACACATATAAAAATGACTTTCTCTAAAAGTCTTAACATAAACAACACTGTATAGACTTCATTGATGCAACTTCTCTAAAGCTAACCAACGAATTTCAACTATCATAGCAAATCTTGTGAGATAGCTAATTTCGTGTCATGTCATAAAAAAAACAAATCAAGTAAGTTAAAATTTTATCATAACTTGACATTAATCTCAAAGCTTGTCTCACAGGTGCTACTTACTCTAATTGTAAGAGAACTCACCCTTGAACCACTCGGTCTTAGGTGAACCTACACAAACATCATCAACATCTTTCTTAACAACAAAATTGAAACGAGAGTAAAATCCTTCAATGACTTGATCTATAATTATATCATTGATACTCTTCTTTTCAATATTAACATCACATGCTTTGTTAAGTTTAACAAGGTTTGTTTTCTTCTTACTTTAAATATTCTTACAAAGCTTTGCAATAATATCATGCTTCTCAAAATCTAAAGCCTTAGCATGCTTATATTGAAGTTCAATCTCATTATCTCTAGATGCATTCCCTAATTTGCAATGTTCAATATTTTAAAGCACTTGGGCCTATTGTGACCTATAGTATTGCAAAAATGACAAATGAGAATAAAATGTGAGACTGTACCTTCCGAAGTAAAAGTAGCAATAGTTGGAGTTTGTTGAGATATCTTGTTCTTCAACTTCTTTTTCTCTTTAGATATTTTCTTCATGCGAAGTTTCTTGTCATATTCAACATTCTTATTGCTTGTAGGAAGTGATGCTTTTATAAGCTTCTCTTCAACTATCAAGTCATGTGTACCCCCTTGAGAATTAGCAATATCCTTCACTTTTGATATATCGATCGACCAATTAACTAAGTCCTTAATGGCTTCCTTAGCAATGTCAATTTCTTCAATATATTATTGCTCCTTCTCCTTCAAAGTAGAAATGATATTTTCTTTTTCAAGGACTATCTTTTCAACCTCTATAAGTTTCCTAAATATTTCATCCTTTTCACCTAGAAGCCTTTGAGTAACCATTAAAAACTTATCTAGTTGTAATTTGATTAAATCATTTTTCTTTTCTACCTCACTCAAAGCTTGATATTTCTCCTTTTCAAGAATTTTTACTTTAGTCAATATCTCAAGATAGGTTGGCTTAGAACTAGAACTCTCTTAATGATTTATATCAACTTCCTTGTTCAAATATGTTTGAATTTTTCCTCTAACATGTTGTGAGAGGCCGTGAAAGCAAAAAAGTTGCTAACTAACACTTCCTCACTTGAAGACTCTTCACTAGAGCTTTCATCATTGCTAGAGTCATCATCACTCCATGTGGCCGCCATAGCCTTATCCTTCCTGTCCTTGTTTGTCTTCTCATTTGGACACTCCGAAGATTAATGACCAAACTTCTTATGCTTAAAGCGTTTAACTTTGTGATTGCCCCTGGCTTGACCACTATTCTTATTCTTTTGAGATGAAGATTTCTAGACTTCCATCTCATTAGAAGATTTTCCACTTGGCTTGGCATTTCTCCTTATAAAGTTTCTAAACTTTCTAACCAATAATGCCATCTCCTCATCATCATCTTCACTATCCTCATTGATGACTTTGAGAGCTACTCCCTTGCTCTTAGCTTTAGGTTTCAAGCTTGCCTCATAGGTTTGAAGAGAACTTAGCAATTCGTTGACACTCATGCTATTAACGTCTTTGCTCTCATCAATAGACATCACCTTAGCCTTGAACCCGTTTGGGAAAAGACCTTAAGATCTTCCAATTGAATCTCTCTCTAGTGATTGGTACGCCAAGTGATTGGCATTGATTGGCTATATCCAAAAGATTAAGTTGGAAGTCATCAAATTTTTCCTCCTCATTCATTTGCAACATTTCAAACTGAGATGTAAGAATTTGGAGCCTAGATTTCCTCACCATTTTCATTCCCTCACTTGTCACTTGAAGCACATCCCAAGCTTCTTTGGTGGTCTCCAAATTTTGGATATAGGAAAATTGCCTTTTGTCCACTTCTCCAAAGATGGCGTTCATGGCTCTATGATGCCATTTAGCTGATTCAAAGTCATTTGTACTCCATTCGCTTATTGGTTTAGAAACTATAGATCCGTCATCAAGCATTTTGTTAGGAGGACAGTAACCTTCCTCAACCGACGTCCATGCTCGTTCATCTATAGGTCAAATGTAAGCCTTCATCCTTAACTTCCAAAACCTGTAATTAAATCCTTTAAGAATTAGAGGTCTAGAGTTCGATGCTCCTTTGGACATTGTCTCCTCATGTACACCCATTTCTCCAAAAATCAAACAATCAACCGAGTTTGTAGCCAAGGTCTCTCTAAGTTTCATCTAGCGACCTGCTCTGTTACCAATTGAAATAGGTTTTTATGCCTTTTTCAATCCCTTGAAAAAAAAAAAATAGTTTGTCCCTCTAGCTACCTTGGCTAACAATACTAAAGATAATAAGAACACAATATGGATTATCTAATCAAGTATTGCTAAACAAGCTTGCACAACATATATAAAAGTATTAAAAGACAAGATTATTATTTACAAAAATATTCAAATATACATGTACAAAGCCATTTACAATTTTGATCATTTGAAGTGCTTGTGAATCACATATTACAAACATCTTGTCTTTCAAGATATCTAATAATAAAACTTATAGAACAAGATACAAACATACACATACAAATATAAGAGAAGGATAGACAGAATTGACACATCATGTTTTTATGTGATAAAACCTTCGCAGAGGATATATCCACCGGTTGAATACAACCATCGGGTACTTTTATTGGAAAATAGATAAGAAATTCCTCAAAAGTGACCAACACATGACACACTTTCTGTTGGACTCTACATCTACCCAATGAAATTCCTTTTATCTTTATAGTGTGAATATACCTAGAGGGGGGGGGGGGGGTGAATAGGTATATGCTCCAATTTTTATCTTATTTTAAAAACAATGCAATTCTAACAATGCTTAATGAAAATTGAAAACAATGACACACAATATTTATGTTGTAAACCTCCGAAGAGGAAACATCCATGGGTTGATACCACAACCACCAGTAAAAGCAAATCCACTATTTCAAATAGAGTTACACACTCAAGCAATCACACAAGCTCTACAAGTTATCACTTTCACTCTATCCTTGAACCTAGTGATCTACTAAGCCGACTTCCCATCCAAGACCCCTATCTCTAGAAAGATTCCTTGATCACCTATCCGGATCCTCCTGACTCTAGGAAAGACTTCTTGCTCAACTATCCGAGTCCTCCCAACTCTAGTCAAGACTTCCTTGCTCAACAATCCGAGGTCTCACACCTCTTGTCAAGACTTCCTCTTGCTTAGATATCCAAACCCTCCTAACTCTAGGTAAGACTTGCAATTGCTCAAATCAAAGAATCACTCTAAGATATGAGACTTTCTACCTCTTCAATAGGCATCTAAGTGATCATGAATGCAAAACACAAACACTCAACATAGAATAATGATGATCAACAAATTCTATGGACATGCAATTAGATAGCTAGATTATGCTTTCAAATAACAATCACAAATGTATACAGACAACCTAAGCATGTTAACAACTAAGAACATAGATATGAAGATATAGACACCAATTGAAACAAAACCTAGTTCTTAGAAAATGAAATTAGATCTAGAAACAATCAATCAAGCATAAGAACAAAGGATTTCTAGAAACAATTTCATGTTTATCAAGTTTAACACAAATCATTCAATATATCACAAATCTAGCTAAACTTGAAAATCAAATCAACAAACCACAAAATGATATCAAAATCATCCTAGTCATGCTTCTTAATCAAATAACATCAATCAATAAGAAGATCTAAGAAGAAAACTAAGAAGAAGATGATTTTACCAACAATGATGCAAAGCACGAACTGAAGATCAGATCACAACGAATGATGTAGACATCCTTTTGTTATGGAAATGCTTGAAGTTTGTAGAACTCTTCAAGACACTCAAAATCGTTTTTTAAACAAGTGATTCATAGTAGAAATGAAGAAGTTATCACAAAAACAAAAATAAAAAATGTTGAGAGAAAATTTCTGCATTTGTTCTTCAATTTCAATTTTCTCAACTTGTCATTAATGAGAGGGAAGGAGAGGTTTTAAAGAGAGAAAAGCCAAAAGACCAATTTCACCCCTTTCTATAATGTCTCCCCGAGATGGCGCATGGGCATCTCAGGGCAGAGCACTCTTGAGGCCAAGATGGCCACATGCCATCTCGAGATGGTGCATGGTGATGGCTTTGAGCCATCGCACCTCACCCCTTGCGCTCCTCTCGCGTTCTTCGATCGATCTTTGGCCTTCAAACTCGAAATTCGAATCCCTTTGAAGATTATGAACCTGGACTCCCTCACAAACATGAAAATATAAGATACTCAACCCAGAAAATAAGAATTAGAGACGGCATACGAAGACGAAGACAATATATACAACATGAGTTGAAAGTGTAGAATCTTTTGACTTAGAACTCGAAATCAATAGTATGAGTAACCGAAATGACCAGAACTCAATCAAGAATGATTTAAGACTAAATTCAAGTTCAATATCCATGTTTTACAAACATATACACAAACAAACACATTTCACACAAGAATGCAAACTACATTGAGATAGTCTCCAATCATGCATTTTCCAAAACATGTTACTTTAATACCAATGCATGAGCATTCAACTTCAAGTGTGTGAAAGTGCTATAAAAAATGATCTGCTATGATACAGGGACACAAATGTATGAATTGTGTGTGTGTAAGCATATAATGATGCACAACTAAGCAGGGACACATAAGAATGAATTGTGTGTGTGTGTGTTCCTAATCCTTGCAAGAGGAAGAAGGATCTCGATACCTTAGCATCCAAGAATAGTACCAATCCTCTTGAAGACAAACTTTGCATCATGAGAAGTTGCTTTGCTTCCTTGAAGTTCTTATCATCACGAACCATTTAAGCAACTAAGCATTACAAATAAATGAAGTTTTGTTATGGAATCAAGCTAACACAAATCTAGAACCTAACACTCAATCCCTATTGGTAGATTAGAAATTCCTCAAATGTGATCAACAAATGGCTCACTTTCTATTGGAGTCTACTCTAACTAACACCGTTAAAGAAGTTGGAAATTCCACTAGAATAATCAACAAATGACTCATCCTATCCATGGACTTCATCGCATTTAAACATCCCCGGGCCTATAAATAAAAGTCTAATTTCTATCTAAGGGACCCATGCCTCTAGAAAGTCTCCCATGCTTGAGTTTCCGGATCACATGTCCTAATCAAGACTCTCTGGTTGGCTATCCGGACCACATGTCGTAACCAAGACTACATGCCTTTTACAAGGACTTCCTATGTGATCAATAATTGCATAAATTCAAACAAACGCTCAACATAGAATATGATGATCAAACATATCCTTTGGTAACTAGACATATGCATGAAAGACCATAAGAAAATGTAGTCTAGTTACTAAGCATGAATGTTAATTCTAGAACATGTGAAAACACTAAAAGCATAATTAATATCTAGAATCATTCATGAAAATAAAACTTGAATCAAATAATGAACGTTTTGCAAATATTCAAGGTTTTAGTCACATATACAAAAAATATTCTAGAATCATGTGAAAAATTAAGTTAAATTTTCTAGCAAAAACCTGGAGCATACTTCATTAAATATATTCAATTAGAATCAAAATAGCTCTAAGACATCAAACACATGTGTTATTCTATGATATATTCAATTAGATGATCCTAACACATGTAGAGACTATTTTATCACAAAATCAATCAATCAAAGTTCAGTAAATAGTCATAGATAGAAGCTAGCACACTACAATCCCAAACTTGTGAAAACATAGGCAAAATAAAAAACCTAACTCAACATGTGATATTTCAATCAGTTTTCTCTTAGCCTCAATAGAGTCTAAAACTTTAATTAAACTAGATACAAAACACATACATATATGGAAGAAGAAATCCCAAAGTAATTGAACACATTTTAGAGCAAAAATTTAAGAAGAATTCAATACCTTAAATGATAATGTGCTGTCCCGTTTTGTTTGTAGAACAAATAAAGACAGCCCTTAAAACTCCTCAAATCTTCTTGAAATAGATGAAGAATTGAAAGATGAACACCCCCAAATTCGAATCACTCAAAACAGAGCTCAAACGAAAAAGATATGGTGTTTGGAAGGTGAGAAAAATTGAGAGAAAATTTTCTGCACACTAACTTCTTCATCTTCTTCAAATGAAAACGTGAGAGGAAAGAGATATTTAAAGGAGAGGGAAAGAAAGGAACAAATGAAAAAAATAGCCCCTTGTATACTACCTCCCCGAGATGGCACGTGGGCGTCTCTGAGGCAGCTAGGCATCTTGCCCGAGATTGCCACGCAGGCCATCTCGGGAAGATGGGCCTTGATGGCCATTGGCCATCACTCCACTCCCTTGCGCTCCTCTCGCGTCCTTCAGCCGTTCTTTGGCTTCCAAACTCCGAATTCAAATCAACTTACAGATTATGAACCAAAACTCTCACACACACATGGAAACTATGAAACTTTGACCAGAAATTATCAATTCAACTCGATATATATAGACAAAGATAATGCATGTAAAGTGATCGAAAAGTTTTGTAACTCTTGACTCGGAATTCAAAATCAAATGTATATGTAACCGAAATGACCGAAACTCAATAAGGAATAGCATAATACCAAATTCAAGTCCAAGTTCTATGTTATTTAAACATATAAACATACAACTGCATATCACACAAAAATGCTTAATTCATAGTCATATTCCATATACATGCATTTTCCATGGCTAGTCAATTTAAAATCAATGCATGAGCATTCAATATTAAGTATTTGAATGTGTTATACAAAATGAGCTCAACAATGCAGGAACACATATGGATGCAATGTGTGTGTGTGCCAAAGCCGTGTAAAATAAATGAGGTCTTTGAATATACCTTTGTCGAACAATAAAGCACATTTCACTTTGAAGAAATGTACTTTCTTGATAGGTTGCCATATCTTCTTTGAAGCTTGAATCATCGTCAACTTTAAGACAACTAATCAATACAAGTGAAACACTGTTTTAATATGGAATTAATGTCAACACAAACCAAAAACATAATAGATACAACCAGGCTCTGATACCAATTATAGGAAAAACACATGGTGGAAGTGAGAAATATGATTGGTATATTTCAAAAAATTTCCTTCAAAAGAGAGAACCTTAACCCTTGATTAATTAAAATATGATTAGAAGGTGTTAGGTTTTAGTTTGTGTTGGCATGAATTCCATATCAAAATGATGTTTACTTGTAATGACTTAGTTGTTTAGGTTCATGATGATTCAAGCTTCAAGGAAGAAGAAACAACAAGTTAAAGCAAGTTCTAAGTCTTCAATGAGAAAGGGTGCAATTTGGTTCTACAAAGGCATACTAAGACCATATCTTTGTCTTACAAGGCTTAGGCACACACAAATATCATACATTTGTGTCCTTGCATCGTTGTGCACCTTTATAGGCACACACATACAATTCATTCATATGTGTCCCTGTATCATTATGCACCATGTATAACACATTCACACACTTGAAGATGAATGCTCATGCATTGGTTTGAAAATAACATGTTTTGGAATATACATGATTGGAAACTATCTCTATGTAGTTTGCATTCTAGTGTGAATTGTGTTTGTGCGTGTATATGTTTGTATAACATGGATATTGAACTTGGATTTACTCTTAAATCATTCTCTTTCTCTATGGACGACACCTGACTTGCCATTGTACATATTTTGTAAACAGTTTAGGCACTATTTAGGTTTTATAAATATTTGTTGACGAGCGTTTTATAATGACAAAAATAGCTCAGTCACTATTAGTGCCAGTAACCCTAACCAAACGGTCAGGTTGTGGCTCCACTATCTGACCATGTATGAGTAACCTGAATAGCTTGCTAAAGAAGTACAAGGACGTATTTGCGTAGAAGCGTGAGCACATGCTAGGGACACACACAAAAGTTATTTATCACTATCTAGCAGTTGACCTAGAGCGCAAACCCGTTATTCAGAAGAGACGTAGGTTCAACCCAAAAAGAAATTAGGTGATCAAAGAAAAGGTTGAGAAATTGCTGGCCGCATGGTCGATTTAGGAGGTGCCATACCTGAAATGGGTTGCAAATATTGTGTTATTGAAAAAGAAGAATGGGTAGTGGAGGATTTGTGTAGACTTCACTCACCTAAGTAAAGCATGCTCAAATAACTGTTTCTACCAGCAAAGAATAATTTAGTTGGTTAATGCTATTGCTGGGCACGAGCTGCTCAACTTTATGGATGTATACTCTGGAAGATTAGGATGTTTGAACCAGATAAGGAGAAAATAACCTACATAACTAATCAGGGGTTCTATTGCTATAAAGTAATGCCATTTGGTTTAAAGAATGCTGGAGCAACTTGCCAAAGGCTGGTAAACAAGATGTTTGCTCAACAGATCAATAGGAACACGGAGGTATACATGGATGTCATGCTAACTAAGAGCATCATGGCTAAGAAGCATGTGTTCGACTTAAGGGAAAAAATCAAGGCGTTGAGGAGGTATAAGATAAAGCTCAATCTGAAAAAGTGTATTTCCAGGTTACTTTTAGGAGAATTTCTCGAATTTCAGATCTGTTAAAGAGGAATCGAAGTCATCCTTAAGAAGATAAAAGCATTGAAAGATATGAGGTCCCCTTTGATTCTGAAGGAGATCTAACCGCTTATTGGGTGCTTGGATTAACTGATCCGATTTATCAACTGATCAATATAAAAGTGCCTACCATTTTTCAATGCCCTTTAAGGAAAGGCAAAGATGTGGAAAGAACTTAAGAATGTAAAAAGGCCTTCCAATAGATCACTGAGTATCTCAGCAAGGCCCTAATCCTATCAAAACCGCTAGTTGGAGAGACTTTATACTTGTGTTCATTGGTCACATCAGTGGCTACAAGATCAGTGGTGCGGGTCAGGTTGGACAAGAGAGTGCAAAAACCAGTATATTTCACTAGTAAGATCTTACTATCAGCAAAAATGAGATACTCAGCAGCTGAGCGAATGACACCAGTACAGGTAACAACTGTAATGTTATGTGGGAGGTTCTGTTGTTAGAAATCGTACGTCAAAACAAAATTTTTAAAGAACCACAATAATGCCTCAAAAAGTTTACAAAACTAGTACAATGGCAAGTCGGGTGTCGTCCACAGGGAAAGGAAAATCAAATGGCTAAAACTAGTTAACTACTTCTACAAAACTAAAACAAAACATAAACAATAAATAGATAAATGGTTAGGGTTTTTTGAGAAGTTAAAAGTTAAGATGCAAGCTACAATTAGTTAATTTAATCTAAACTGCAATTAGTGTTAATATACAATGAGTGTTAAATATGACGGTTAAGACTATGGAATTGAAGGATTGAACAAGTGAGTTACAGGGCATTGTACAAACTCTCACGAAATGAATGCACATAAATTGATTGTAACCAACCTAGATGTATAGTGTTGGTTGTATTCCCTCATGAGTTTCCAATCTAGATGTATGGTATTGGCTACTCACAAATGATTGTTCATGAATTCAAATATATCAAATTAAGGGACTAATCACTTTATAAATTCACCAACCTAGATGTTTAGTATTGGTGCTTAACCTATCACAAGCAATCAATCTAGATCTATAGAATTGATTACCCATTTTAAGTTAGATAGTGATTGAGATTATAAAGTCTGGGTCTCACTTGAGGATGTACTCTTGTTTGACCGTTCCATTCAAATGATCTTAAGAATACCAGATAAATGTATACCTATTTAACTACTCAAATAATTCCCACAATCAATTAGCAAAGAGAGGAGTGTACAATAAAAGACAAACCAATTAGGGACAGCAATTAAAACAATGAATGGAACATAATTGATAGATTTAATAGAGTAAAATAGAGTTTATTACTAATCCCAATATCCACAAGTGTTTCACATCAATCCACTGGTGGGATGATTAGCTACTCACGACAAATACAATAGAATTGTAGGGAAAAACCAGCGCAACAGAAGCGTGAAAAATCAAAAATTAGGGTTTCGGTATAAATTAAAATTTTCCCTTTTTCAATTACAAGAACCTTAACCCTAGATTAATTGACGTGTATATAAAAGTAGCGTACCTTTTTCTCATGACGATTGAACAAGCGTCAAATTAATTCCGCAAGATCTTCCAATCCAATCACGAACGTGAATCACCTAGGAGTATGGCTCCATTTCTTTAAATTGTATACCTGAGGATGGAAATAAACAAAATCTTTCTCTTTGTTAGTTACAATAATCCTCCAAGAATAAAACAAAGAACGTTAGGTCACTTGTGAATTATCAATCAATTTGATTGAAACTCGTGTGAACCTTGATTCGATATTGTACACAAAACCTTTTAATGTAAAGGCTACTAGTGTACTATTGAAAACTAAACGTTCTTTCCTCCTTTTCTTCTTTGCCAAATCTCACACTATTTCTTAAAGTTGATAGAATTTTGTCTAGAGCAAAACAATTTTTTTCTCCATCAAAATTCTATGGTGGCTGAATTCTTCACTTGGAAAAACTAGGGTTGGCCAAAAATCTCTCTTGCAATTGCTAAGGGCTGGCCGAAATTCTTAAGAGATATATATATATATATATATATATAAGATCATAAATCCTCGCTTAAGAAGGATTTACTTGGTTGACAAGAATCCTTTCCTTAGGTGGATTTATTTGGTAGTTAAGAATCCTTTTCTAAAAGGAATTCTATCCTCTTATATATATATAGGGCTGGCCGAATTCGTCATAAAATATATTAGGATTTTAAATCCTTTCCTAAGAAGGATTTTCTTGGTTGTTAAGAATCCATTCCTTATGTGGATTTACTTGGTAGCTAAAAATCCTTTTTTAAAAGGAATTCTATCCTATACCAAGACTCCTAATCCAACTCAATAGTGTATTTGTAACCATATTAAAGACTTCCTAATTTGATTAGATAAATAATTCCTTTTATTTATCTACTTATCAAATATAGTCTTTAATAATTATTATACTACCAATAAAAGTAAAATTTTAGGAGACCATCTCCTACTAGGGAAAATATTTTGACTTTTAATTAAATAATTAATTAATCAAAAAATTAATAAATTTCTACTTAATTAAATAATAAAATTAAAATAATATAATTAAGCTATTTTGAATAGCCTTGTCGCCCAACATATATATGGGCCAATATATTATTTTTCTCATTTTATCAAATCCATTGGACTTTAATAAAAAGTCCACATGTGAACAATATCCATTCTTACAAAAAGAAACAAGTCCACATGCCTCAATACAATTCTAGATGGACCCCTAAATTTGTCTGGGAGAATATATCAAGTGATCCATGCAAGTTCGTGTGGATTGGGGATCTTGGCGGGCTATCTAAATTTAAGCTCCAATAGACACAACCCAATTACAATCAACAAATGATTCACTTAGGTCCGATCTATTAATTTTAGTTAATTCCACTAAAGAACTAAAATTGAACTCTTAAATAAAGATAGAATAAGTTGATGTTACTCATTCATACCCTGGACAATCTTACTGGAGAAAGTGTATCCTCGTAAAGAATATCAGTTATCGCCAAGAGCTTATAGACCGCCTATAGCTCTCCAAGTTACCATATTTACTCATATGACCATATTTTGAACTTGGATATTTTGACTTGTCCAGAAACCATGTTTCAATAGACACTGTTGCAAACTTGACGTTAAGATTTATCCAATACCTAAAAACATCCATATGATGATATTCTACTCACATTGAATAAATGGAGCCACGATGTTCATATCTATAAATGAAGTCCTCTATCGATTAATAAATCAATACCACCAAACTATCAAGATAGACTATGCCATATAATCGTACTCATTGATAGCTCAAATGATAACACTTGTAACCATAAGTCAATCATTTATCTCATGATTGAGATAGACTCCCCGATTGTCTTCAAATGAATTTTTTTCATCCATTGAAGTTTCTAGATAAAGTATTTCATTGTGATCCAATTCAATGCACCCAGTGCACTAGATTCTTTTGCCCAAAGACACCACACTTTGATGCTTTTAGACTTATCATAACACATTTAATCTCACTCAAATGCTAGAAAAAGAATCTACAACTTTAACAAGATAAAGACTCCCAACCTTTATCTTAAGTTATGAATATTATTCAAGACTAACTAAAGAATTGTGTCTACCTCATACATATCTAGATGTATGAACAATTCTTATTTTCTCATAGTCTTTTGACCTTTTGATTATTTACTTTTGACAATTATAATAATTAAACTATAAATGCTATAAGATTTGTTAAACTAGAAATCACTTTATTAATATGAAAAGATTGTCAAATACATTATTATACTCTTGCTATCGAGCATAATCCCAATAAGAATAACAAGGAGATGAGAGATAAAGAAGACCTATAATTCCTCCCTTCTTGAAGCTTGATCCAATCTCCAAGTGTCCTTGAGTAGATAATGATGAAGGATAGTTAGATTTGTTGGGGAATGTTTCCTAAATCTAGATTAGTGATTAGAGATGAGAAAAAGTGTGTTTGGAAGAGAGAAGATATGATTCTTAGATCCAGAAAATTTTCTATTTCAAAAATGAAAACAAGATAGTTTTATAGGGTCTCCAAAATAGGTCTAAAAATGTTGTTGTGGCAAACAGATCACGCGAAATGTGCGGGTAGTGCAGGGGTAGGGACTCGTGCAATCCTATGGAACCAAACTCTCCATCTTCGATGCATTGGTACATGTGCGATATAGCGCTGGTGACACCCGCGCACTGATAATTCGTCAGACTTCTTCTTCAAGCACACGGGTAGTGTACTGGTAGAGACTCGCACACTGGCCTCTTCCCTTCATTAGTTTTTGGTTCCTTTTTAGCTTAATTTTGTGCTTTTCTATCCTTTCTTCCAATTTGTACCTAATTGCCTGCAAACATGTAAAACAAGCCATACGATAACAAAAGCTACTTGAAAAGAAGACAAAGGAATTGGATTCGAGAGCCAAAATGTATGGCATTTTTGGCTCGATCAATACCCCTAAACCAAACCTTCACTCGTCCTCGAGCAAACCTTAAAACAGAACAAACAATACATGAACAAGAACATGACTCAATATAAAAACTTCCTAGCCCTAAAGCATCTATTGCAATACCAACTAATTGAGAGATAAACATGAGAGAGTGGTAGTGAGGAATAGGTTAATGAAAAATATTCTAAATAACTCCAAGGCACCACAAGGTAAACTCGCACAACAATCTCACACTTTAAACACCATTGCCTTGGAAACTACTCACTCTCATGCCTCGAGCATAATTCGCTTCGATTCTAGGTCCTTACATGTGATCTCTCTTATTTTTTCTCTCAGAACTTACGTTCACACTCATGCAATATGTATGCAAATGAATTTATGTAATGAAATCAAATTAATTGCATACATTTAATATATAATGAAAGCTCTTTTAGGTTAATGAGTCTCATGAAATAATCAAGTGTCATGAACATGGAAAGAGTATGTCTTTATCATTTGGATGTTACGGGGACACGGTGATTGGTGATAAGATAGAATGGGAATTGAGGCACAAGGCACTAATCAACCAAGTCAAGGCATACATTCTACGCTTGAGCATTTGATTCTTCATGCAACAATAATCTAAACATACATTATGGCGGTCCAGACTTACAATTACACTTCAAGTACGAACTCTAACTACTCATTTATCTTTTTAAGTAGCATTTACAATTCAAGCAAGGCAATCGAGGCACATATAATTTTTTTCTTTTGCTTGTCTTTTCTTTTTACTTCTTTTCTTTTCTTTCTTCACTCTTTTTTAATTCTTTTTCCTTTTCTTGCCTTTTTTACTATGCACATTCTCATAATTCATCACTAATAGCATAGGTACAAGCCATTTATCAAATAAAGCACATTTTACATTCAATCCTAAGCATCAACAAGATTAATTAGTTGAGGGTTGGCTTAGTTTTTAGGTTGCTTGGGTTAAGGGTGATGTGGGTGTAGAATGAAAATGTTTATATGTGTTTGGCTTCAAAATTGGCTTGGGAGCACACAAATAACGAGAATATGAAGTGTTTAGGGCATTTTAAGTGGCTAAAACACACATTACCTAATGTCACTTCAAAGATTCCATCTATCAATGGAATAAAAGTTTCAAAAAAGCTATCCACTATATGATGCATGTTCTATGACACATGATGGTTGTTGATGTAATGAGACTATGCTTGGTGTTTGAATAGTGTTTAAGATTTGAAAAGAACATTTTCCCTCAAATATACTCCTTTGGCTTGTATTTGTTAGCTCACGAAGGTATCTCCACTATTAGAACAAGGCGCTTGAGCACTATGTTCACTCAACTTAGACACTAAAAGATAGAACTAATCGATGAAGTGCAAGTGAGACCCAAACACAAAAAGCATACACAAATTCACCACAAACACTATGCTCAAGGTATCTTAGCAAGCTAATTAAGCTCGATAATTTTGGCAAAATGGAAAATTTTCCCATTGACACTAAAATTTGACACAAAAAATGAGTCAAAGACTCAACAAGACGACAAAGGTGTTTACACCCCCAAACCAAAATCCAACATTGTCCTCAATGTTGAAGCCTAGAGAGTCCGCCCTAGTGGCGCATACCTAACATGACTAAAAACAAAAAACCTAGGCACTAATCATGCTCAATCAATACCTCACAAAACAAAAAGACTCAAAAATAGGCTCGTCATCAAAATGGCAATCAAGATACAATATAACAATTAAGTTCAAAGTAACCACGTCAAGCATTAACATTTCACAAAATTAATGGTATGGGGACGAAACAACCCACAAACCTGTTTCTTACTTATATGCTAAAAACTTGTACAAGTATGTGTATATG
This sequence comes from Dipteronia dyeriana, assembly GCA_032871835.1. NCBI lineage: Eukaryota > Viridiplantae > Streptophyta > Magnoliopsida > Sapindales > Sapindaceae > Dipteronia > Dipteronia dyeriana. The sequence goes on from CM065302.1 coordinate 36,584,810, forward strand.
TACCACCCCCAAACCAGATGGGGCAATATATGAATATGCACCTGTACACTCACATATATATTGATATGAGTCTTTAGCTCTTCATATCAAAAATGAAATAATCAATCAATACAAAATTTGGAAACCCCCGTATACATCCCAAAAATTGTTCAGTATATATATTCACATTCACGTATGTATTCACATAAGCCTTCAACTCATCATCCCATCAAAATTGATAGATTCAATAAATTTCTTATTCAACTCAAAAATGTATTCAATACGCACAAATAGATTATCTACATATTTGAAGATAAATCAATCAAATCAAATTGAAATTATCATAATCTAAATATTCTTCCACACATGTATCCCATCATTATTCAATGAAAACAAGTAAAAACTAAAAACAAAAACATAATTCAGAAAATTTTAAAGATGAGTTTAGGGAAGTAAAACTGAAGTGGGATGCCTCCATATAAGCTTTTCATATTAAGGTAAGGCTCTCACCATTTTTATGGGCACTCTTGGCCTGCTTGTCCCTCCTAGACGCACAAGATGTTGTTTTTTCCTACCTAGAGACAAAAAACCTTGATTTAAGTACAAGCAGCAAAAATCCACCTTCTCGTGAAGCTGTAGATAATTTGCCACACTAGAACACAAATCAGAAAGTTAAAAAATTGCAGTTGCCAAGCCAAACTTGCAACACCACATCTTATTAAAATGAAACATCCTAAACAAACTAACAAATCCCATAATAAATTTACCCCCAAACCTATATCTTTCTCTCTTGAAATTCCCTTTATCTTTATAGTGTGAATATACCTAGAGGGGGGGTGAATAGGTATATGCTCCAATTTTTATCTTCTTTTAAAACCAATGCAATTCTAACAATGCTTAATGAAAATTGCAAAGAAAGACACACAATATTTACATGGTAAAACCTCCAAAGAGGAAACATCCACGGGTTGATACCACAACCACCGGTAAAAGCAAATCCACTATTTCAAATAGAGTTTCACACTCAAGCAATCACACATGCTCTACAAGCTTTCACTCTCACTCTATCTTGAACCTAGTGATCTACTAAGCCGACTTCCTATCCAAGACCCCCTGTCTCTAGGAAGATTTCTTACTCACTTATCCAGATCCTCCCAACCCTAGGCAAGACTTCTTGGTTGACTATCCAAGGCTTCACACCTCTAGCCAAGACTTCCTTGCTTGACAATCCGAGGCTTCACACCTCTTGCCAAGACTTCCTTGCTCAACAATCCGAGGTTTCACACCTCTTGTCGAGACTTCCACTTGCTTAGCTATCCAAGTCCTCCCGACTCTAGCTAAGACTTACAATTGCTCAAATCAAAGAATCACTCTAAGATATGAGACTTTCTACCTCTTCACAAGGCATCTAACTGATCATGAATGCAAAACGTAAACAAGCACTCAACATAAAAATGATGATCAACAAAATCTATGGACAAGCAACTAGATGACTAGGTTATGCTTTCAAAGATCAATCACAAATGCATCTGGACAACTTAAGCATGTTATCAACTAAGAACATAGATTTGAAAATATAGACATCAATTGAAACAAAACCTAGTTCTTAGAAAATGAAATTAGATCTAGAAACAATCAATCAAGCATAAGAACAAAGGATTTCTAGAAAAAAATTCATGTTTATCAAGTTTAGCACAAATCATTCAATATATCACAAATCTAGCTAAACTTGAAAATCAAATCAACAAACCATAAAATAATATCAAATAACATCAATCAATAAGAAGATCTAAGAAGAAAACTAAGAAGAAGATGATTTTACCAACACGGATGCAATCACGAACTGAAGATAAGATCACAACGAACAATGTAGACATCCTTTCGTTCTGGAAATGCTTGGGGTTTGTAGAACTCGTCAAGACACTCGAAATCAGGTTTTTGAATCAAGTGATTCGGAGTAGAAATGAGGAAGTTATCACAAAAACCAAAATCAAAATGTTGAGAGAAAAATTATGCACTTGTTCTTCAATTTCTCAACTTGTTCTTATGTTATTAAAATGAGAGGAAATGAGAGGTTTTAAAGAGTGAAAAGACCAAATGACCAAAACAACCTTCTTCCTTAGTGTCTCCCCGAGATAGTGCATGGGCATCTCAGGGCAGAGCACTCTTGGGGCCGAGATGGCCACGCGCCATCTCGGGTCGGTGCATGGTGATGGCTTAAGCCATCACATCTCACCCCTTGCGCTCTCCTCGCGTTCTTCGACCGTTCTTTGGTCTCCAAATTCTGAATTCGAGTCTGTTTAAAGATTACGAACTGGACTCCCTCACGAACATAGAAATATAAGATAATCAACCAGAAAATAAGAATTTGACTCGATATACGAAGATGAAGACAATGTATGCAACATGAGTTGAAAGTGTAGTATCTTTTGACTTAGAACTCGAAATCAATGGTATGAGTAACCAAAATGACCGGAACTCAATCAAGAATGATTTAAGACTAAATTCAAGTTCAAGATCCATGTTATACAAACATATAAACAAACAAACACATTTCACACAAGAATGTAAACTACATAGAGATAGTCTCCAATCATGCATTTTCAAAAACATGATACTTTCATACCAATGCATGAGCATTCAACTTCAAATGTGTGAATGTGTTATACCAAATGATGCGCTACGATGCAGGGACACAAATATATGAATTTTGTGTGTTTGCATATATAATGATGCAAAACTAAGCAGGGACACATATGAATGAATTGTGTGTGTGTGCGTCTACGCCTTGCAAGAGGAAGAAGGATCTTGATACATTAGCATCCAAGAATAGTACAAATCCTCTTGAAGACGAACTTTGCATCATGAGAAGTTGCTTTTCTTCCTTGAACCTCTTATCATCATGAACCACTTAAGCAACTAAGCAATAGAAAGAAATGAAGTTTTGTTATGGAATCAAGCCAACATAAATCTAGGACCTAACAATCTTCCCCTTTGGCTATTCCATGTCAAAACCTCTACCTCACCATACAATGATCTCTCATAATCAATGTTTATTGCATTCTCACATTCTCACATTACACAGAGATATTCCTAGACTTAAATGTCTTCATGAGTCTTCAAGAATATCTTCACACATTCAAAACACCTGTGAGACACGAACAACCAAAAGAAATCTTCTACAAAGAAGATAGGTGAGATAAACAAACAATATACAAATACAAAACAAAAGATCCCTTAACACTTCTTATCTCATGCAAACACAAAAATTTTCTCCCCCTTACTTTCTCCCCCTTAAGCCAAAATTTCTCCCCCTTAATGGATTGTCTCCCCTTTATATCAAAAACAAGTAACATGGTAAGGAAACACTTTCTCCCCCTTTTTGACAAGGAATAGACAAAAACATATTACACAACCTAGAGCGATAAATGCCAATTGAAAATGTCTACAATGGTATAAGATGCACAATGAAATCATGAGATAGTGAGCAAACAAGTTGTATAGAGAACTATATTTAACAAACTAAGCTTCCCTTTACATATGCTCCACATATTAATAAGCAAGGTAACTTGTTCACAAGGGACTTACACAGTCACACATTTCAAGCAATAAAAGATAGTAAATCATTATTTTTCAACACTAAACAAGAGAATCATAGATTTTCATTATTCTCTAAAAAATAATCCCTCATTGCTAATGAATCAAGCATATTAAGAAAAAATGTGTGTGTGTGAAAAATGCTTGTAGCATATATAAAAAGAGTTAGTGTGATATCAACATGCAAACTATTTCAACACCTATCCATCTAAAGCTTTTCCAATCAAGGTCAAACCGATTATCATCCGGATTTTTTTGCTTTAATGAGAATAGATTTCAACTTGTGAGGGTGTGTGTGCATGTGGCTCGTCATTCCATTTCTGTTTTTCAATCCGAGCAATCACAATTTTCAACTATAATTCATTTTAAACCTTCCTCTATTTCTTTTTGGCTTTGTATCAAAGAATTTTCTTTAATTGATTCTTTTTCAACACTTCTTTGATTTTTCTTACATAAACATATACTCTTCATGACGGCTTTCACTCATCACAATGTTGTAGCCCTTTCCTACATTGGGTGGCTTTACAACCAAGGTGTTTAGCCCTTTCCATGAAGGTGCTCGTTGAGTTCTATGTAGATACCGAAGCAAAATGGATACTAATCATAGGTCATCTATCATGTACTAGACAATGAAATTCAAGATGCATCCATAATCTATATGCTTTCAAACTCAACTACTAAAACTTAAACATATAAGAGAAGCATTGGTGCTCTTTTAAAAACAAGATTTACAAAGACTTAAGTGCATGATCTAGAAGCAATAAAAGCTATTTTATCAGATCGTTACTTCTCACATGAGTAGATCTCAAAGAAATAGATATACAATATAGTTTTGCTTATCAAGCCACTCATAACCACACACAAGCATTAATCAACACAAATCATGCCAATGGAACTTCTAAGAGATACAAATCTCTCTTTGTCCAAGGGCTTTGTGAACAAGTCCGCAAGTTGATTCTTAATATGCATATGTTCAAGAGTTACTATTGAATGTTCAACGAGTTCTCTAATGAAATGATGCCTAATGTCTATATGCTTTATGCGTGAGTGTTGAATCGGATTTTTAGAGATGCTAACGGCACTCATATTATCACAATAGAGAGTCATTTTACCTTGATTTATGTCATAATCCTTGAGAATTTGTTTCATCCATAGAAGTTGTGTGCAAGCACTTCCGGCAACAATGTACTCGGCTTCGGATGATGAAAGAGAGACGGAATTTTATTTCTTGCTTAGCCAAGCAATCAAATTATTCCCCAAGTAAAAGCAACCGCCCGATGTGCTTTTACGATCATCAATATTTCCTGCCCAATCCGCATCACAATAGCCAACAAGAATATCATTAGTATCAAAGGAATAGAATAAACCAAGATTATGTGTTCCTTTTATATACCTAATGATTCTTTTAACGGCTTTCAAGTGAGATTCTTTTGGATTAGCTTGAAACATAGCACACAAACCTACACCAAAACAAATATTTGGCCTACTTGCCGTTAGATAGAGAAGGCTACCTATCATGCTCCTATAGAGACTTTGATTAACATTTTTTCCATTTTCATCTTTGTCAAGTTTTAATGTTGTACTCATAGGTGTTTCAAATTCATTTCCACTTTCAAGGCCAAATTTCTTAACAAGATTTCTAGCATATTTAGATTGAGACAACATGATACCATTGCTAGATTGTTTCACTTGCATGCCAAGAAAGTAATTGAGTTCACCTACCATACTCATTTCAAATTCTCTTGACATAACATTCACAAAATCATCATCCTTGGTTTTACATGTAGACCCAAACACTATATCATTAACATATATTTGTGCAACAAAAATGTCATTGTTATAATGCTTGACAAATAATGTTCTATCAATACCACCTCTCCTATATTGGTTGACAATAGGATATTGAGTCAACCTATCATACCAAGCTCTAGGAGTTTGCTTAAGGCCATAAAGAGCCTTTTTCAACTTAAACACATGATTAGGAGAGTGTGGGTCTACAAAACCCTTAGGTTGTTCAACATACACTTCTTCTTGAAGGTATCCATTGAGAAAAGCACTTTTGACATCCATTTGAAACAATTTGAATTTCTTAAGACATGCAATGAACAACAAAAGCCTAATGGACTCAAGACGTGCAACGGGTGCAAAAGTCTCATCAAAGTCTACACCCTCAACTTGAGTGTATCCTTGAGCCATTAGTCTAGCTTTATTTCTCACAATCTTGCCACATTCATCGGTCTTATTCCTAAGCACCCATTTTGTACCAATCACATTGATATCTTTTGGTCTAGGAACTAATGACCACACTTCATTCCTCTCAAATTGATTTAGTTCTTCTTTCATGGCATTAACCCAATATTCATCAATAATTGCTTCATTAATATTCTTGGGCTCAATTTGAGAATTGTAGCAAGCATATGAAATTTGGTTAGCTAGTTGCCTTCTAGTTCTAACCCCTTCATTCAAATCACCTATGATGTCTTGTTGGTAATGCATGTTCCTAAGTCTAGAATTAGAATTTTCAACATCTTGTTGGTCATAATTCAAACCATTTTCTAACTATTGACTTTCTTCTCTAGCAGCACTACCATTATCATCATTATGACTAGATTCACTTTCATCACAACTAGTCACAATAATAGGTGCTTTAGTGTCATTCAACAAATATTCTTTAAGTTCATTGACACCATGATTATCACACAAATCAAGCATGCTAAGATCATCTATTTTCACATTAATAGACTCCATAATAGTCTTAGTTTTCAAGTTGAACACTCTATATGCACGACTATTATTAGCATACCCAAGAAAGAGACCAATATCACTTTTAGCATCAAACTTTCCTAAGTGATCTCTATCATTCAAAATAAAACACTTACTCCCAAAAGTGTGGAAGTAACTCACGTTGGGCTTCTTGCCCTTCCAAAGTTCATAGGAGGTTTGTTTTTTTTTGGGCCTTCTAAAAACTCTATTAGTGACATAGCATGCGGTATTGACCGCTTCAGCCCAAAGATTTCTAGGGACTTTCTTGCTATTGAGTATGACCCTTGCCATCTCTTGCACGACACGATTCTTCCTCTCACTAATACTATTTTGTTGAGGAGTTCTAGGAGCCGAAAACTCATGTGAAATCCCATAATCATCACAAAACTCACTAAATCTAGTATTTTTAAATTCACTCCCATGATAACTCCTAATTCTACATATTTTCTTGATTCCAAGACCTTTTTCATTTTACACTTGATTACAAAACTTCTCAAAGTAACCAAAAGTTTCGGTCTTGTCTCTAAGAAAATATACCCAAACAAACCGAGAAAAATCATCAACACATACAAAAATGTATTTCTTGCCATTTATGCTTTCGGTTTGAATTGGTCCTATTAGGTCCATATGAAAACGTTCTAATGGCTTCTTGGTAGCAAAAATAGTGTTCTTTTTATGAGACACTTTTGTTTGTTTACCTAATTGACAAGGTTCACAAACACCATCAAGCCTTTTACAAAGACTAGGAAGACCTCTAACAATGTTATATTTCTCAAGCTTCTTTAAATCCTTATAATTCATGTGGCCCAATCTTTCATACCATAATTCAAGCTTGTTGCACTCATGTGCCATATTGCATGTTAGTGGATCAACCTCTAAACAATAGCAATTGTCCAAAGACCTTTTGACTTTCAAAACAATTTTGCTTTTTTTATCAATTATCGTGCACACATCCTTGTTAAAGCTAACTTCTTTAAAAATTTCACACAAGTGAGTGATGCTTATTAAATTAGCTTGTAGACCATCTACATACAAGGTGTCACGAAGTTTAGGCATTCTGGGGATACAAATTGTTCCCTTGCCTAGAACTTGCTTTTTAGTGCCATCACCAAAAGTAACCCATCCACCATCATTCATAACAAGATTCTTAAAGAATTCCTTGTTACCGGTCATACTCCTAGAGCAACCGCTATCTAGGTACCAACAATAGGATGAATTAGCTCTTAAAGCATATTGTGCAACCAAACATTGTGTTGTGTTTTTCTTGACCCAAACTTTCTTGACAAGTTTCTCATTCCTACTTTTATTAACATGCTTTGACTTGTTTTTAGGCACATTGACTCCATTAGTCACACTTTCAAACAAATCAAACAAAGCATTATCAACTTTCTTATGCATAGTAGAACGAGGCACAACATAAGATTTAACAAACAAATCATCAACACATTTATTCTCAACATGCTTTTCCAAGGTCTTCTTATGTCTAATTCCAGATCCATACATGGATAATTGCCTATGACCATGTGTCCTACCATGTTGTAATGATGAAAAATAGGTATGAATTTGAAAATTTTACCATTTGCTTGAGCAATCAACTCATTTTTCCTTCTCACATTTTACCTCTTTGGCGTGCAACACTAGATGTCTTGCCTTTTGCATTTGATGATGATGCAGCTTGTCTTTTGCATTGTTGAGTCTTTTCCTTGACTTTCATTATTGATGTTGAGGCACCTCCGATAGCATTCATGGCTTTACCGTTAGAGAGTGTACCTACACTTAAATTGCTACAAGCTTTGACAAAAGTAGATTTGTTAGATGAAAGAGTTGATTTTTCATTAATATATCCTAAACCTCTTTTGTCGCTTGAAGGCTTTCCAACCTTAATGAGAACTTTCACTTTGTTAGAGCTAGATAACATCTTGTTAATCATCTCTTTCGCCTCATTAAGTTTGTCATTAAGCACTTTCTCTTGATTCTCATGCTCATTAAGTTTTGCTCTAAGCACATTTTCAATTCTCCTAGCACGATCAAGAGATTCATCTCTTTGCTCAATTTCATGCATCAAAACACTTAATCTATCATTGTTATCCATCATGTTTTTCTCAAGATTAAGAATTTTGTCATTAAGATCAATAACACATTTTGAGCTACAATCATGATTTTCTAACTTCCTAGTAAGAGACTTATTGATCTTAGAGATCCTTTCATTTTCTTGAATAAGATCTTTGATCTTTTGATCATTTAAGTCAATAGACTCACCTTCAACAAAAGAAGCCACAAAATAATACATTTCTTTAATCATGATGAAACAAATGAAGAAAACAAAACACTACAAAGAAGATCTATCTAAGTACGTCTAGACACCGGCTCTGATACCAATAGAAATTCCTTTTATCTTTATAGTGTGAATATATCTAGAGGGGGGGTGAATAGGTATATGCTCCAATTTTTATCTAACAATGCTTAATGAAAATTGCAAACAAAGACACACAATATTTACGTGGTAAAACCTCCAAAGAGGAAACATCCACGGGTTGATACCACAACCACCGGTAAAAGCAAATCCACTGTTTCAAATAGAGTTACACACTCAAGCAATCACACATGCTCCACAAGCTTTCACTCTCACTCTATCTTGAACCTAGTGATCTACTAAGACGACTTCCTATCAAAGACCCCCTGTCTCTAGGAAGATTTCTTGCTCACCTATCCGGATCCTCCCGACCCTAGGCAAGACTTCTTTCTTTACAATCAGAGGCTTCACACCTCTTGCCAAGACTTCCTTGCTCAACAATCCAAGGTTTCACACCTCTTGTCGAGACTTCCACTTGCTTAGCTATCAAAGTCCTCCCGACTCTAGCTAAGACTTACAATTGCTCAAATCCAAGAATCACTCTAAGATATGAGACTTTCTATCTCTTCACAAAGCATCTAAGTGATCATGAATGCAAAACGCAAACAAGCACTCAACATAGAAAATGATGATCAACAAATTCTAAGGACAAGCAACTAGATGACTAGATTATGCTTTCAAAGATTAATCACAAATGCATCTAGACAACTTAAGCATGTTATCAACTAAGAACATAGATATGAAAATATAGACATCAATCGAAACAAAACCTAGTTCTTAGAAAATGAAATTAGATCTAGAAAAAATCAATCAAGCATAAGAACAAAGGATTTCTAGAAACAATTTCATGTTTATCAAGTTTAGCACAAATCATTCAATATATTACAAATCTAGCTAAACTTGAAAATCAAATCAACAAACCACAAAATGATATCAAAATCATACTAGTCATGCTTCTTAATCAAATAACTTCAATCAAAAAGAAGATCTAAGAAGAAAACTAAGAAGAAGATGATTTTACCAACAAGGATGCAATCACGAACTGAAGATCAGATCACAACGAAAAATGTAGAAATCAATTGGTTCTGGAAATGCTTGGGGTTTGTATAACTCTTTAAGACACTCCAAATAAGTTTTTGAATCAAGTGATTCGGAGTAGAAATGAAGAAGTTATCACAAAAACAAAAATCAAAATGTTGAGAGAAAAATTCTGCACTTGTTCTTCAATTTCGCAACTTGTTCTTATCTTATTAAAATGAGAGGGAATGAGAGGTTTTATAGAGTGAAAAGACCAAATGACCAAAACACCCTTCTTCCTTAGTGTCTCCCCGAGATGGTACATGGGCATCTCGGGGCAGAGCACTCTTGGGGCCGAGATGGCCACGCGCCATCTCGGGTTGGTGCATGGTGATGGCTTAAGCCATCACACCTCATCCCTTGCACTCTCCTCGTGTTCTTCGACCGTTCTTTGGCCTCCGAATTCCGAATTCGAATCCATTTGAAGATTACAATCTGAGAATCCCTCACAAACATGGACATATAAGATAATCAACCCAAAAAATAAGAATTCGACTCGATATATGAAGACAAAGACAATGTATGCAACATGAGTTGAAAGTGTAGTATCTTTTGACTTCGAACTCGAAATCAATGGTGTGAGTAACCGAAATGACCGAAACTCAATCAAGAATGATTTAAGACTAAATTCAAGTTCAAGATCCATGTCATACAAACATATAGACAAACAAACACATTTCACACAAGAATGCAAACTACATAGAGATAGTTTTCATTCATGCATTTTCCAAAACATGCTACTTTCATATCAATACATGAGCATTCAACTTTAAATGTGTGAATATGTTATACCAAATGATGTGCTACGATGTAGGGACACAAATATATCAATTTTGTGTGTGTGCACATATAATGATGCACAACTAAGCAAAGGACACATATGAATGAATTGTGTGTTTGTGCGCCTACGTCTTACAAAAGGAAGAAGGATCTCGATACCTTAGCATCCAAGAATAGTACCAATCCTCTTGAAGAAGAACTTTGCATCATGAGAAGTTGCTTTTCTTCCTTGAAGCTCTTATCATCAAGAACCACTTAAGCAACTAAGCAATACAAAGAAATGAAGTTTTGTTATGGAATCAAGCCAACACAAATCTAGGACCTAACAGTCTCCCCTAGGACCTAACATCTCCTCTCAATTATCAATCACAATTTCACACATAAAGGGGAAGAGAAATAATATAATAAATAAGAAAAAATAGATTGTGCAATTTAAAAAAAAAAGCATAAAAATAATATGCACTAAAGAAGTTTTCTACATTATGTACTTGTGCTAGGGGTGTCACCAACTAAAGAAGGCTTCACTAAGTTTGAAAATTAATTCTTTTTCATAACCCAAACAAGTTGAGTTGATTTTCCCTTTTCTTTAAATTAAATCTAACTTGGTAAACCGAGTCTTTCCTTACCTAAATTTTCTTGATGCTAGGTGGCCTCTTCCTATTCTTAGACTTCTCAGCCATATCTTCCTAATAGGCCTATAATTCTCCTTTTGTTTACAATTTCCTCGTGTTCCGAATCTTATATATTCACAGCCAAGTGGTATAGTGTGACCAATCTTTAGGCAATGGTGGCACACAGTGATAGGGTTGGGAATGATAACTTGTTGGCGGGTCTTTGTTGGTGGTGGGATCTAAGAATGCTTCCTTTTCTTTTTAGCCTTTTTACTCCTTGCTTTGCTAGGATTTTGCTTATTGATCTTGGAACTTGGATTTTCTTAGCTAATGTCAATCTTGTCGTCTTTTGGAAGTCGAACCATTACCTTCATTGCCTTAATTTCTTGCTTAGCTTTATAATGCTCTATAAGGTGGTCTAATTCCGTCTTCTTCATCGCCAAAGCCTTGTCCCTTGTTTCAATATTTGCTTGTATTAGCCGTATCATCTTGGCAAAGTCCTCCTTGATTTCTTCTAGCGCTTTCAAGGGTGAACTATTTTCGGCTTCAAGGCTCTTCACTTGCATTTCTACCTCTTTGTTTTTATTCAAAATGTCTTCTATCCTCTTTCGGAGAATACCATTCTCCACCTTGGCCGATTCCATCTCTTATTTGAGCTTCTTGCTTCCTTGTTCAAGCTCATCAACTTTCAACTTTTCAATATTGAAGGCCTCATCCTTTTTGAGAAGATATTCTTCGACTTCCTTCAAAGCATTGACCTTCAGCTCGATCTCTATTTGCATTTCCTTTGATCTTCAAGCTATCTTTTCTTCAAACTCTATTGATGCCTTTGTAAAAATTTCTCTAATGCTTTGATTTTTACGGCCTCAAGTATCTTGATTTGCTCTTCCAAGTCTTTATTCTTTGTAGAGATTGCGTCTGTCTTCTTCTTGAGTGTAACAGTTTTCTCTCTAAGCACTTTTTACCTTAAATACGTTTCTTGTTTACCTCTTGGAGTTATTTTATCTTTTACACTCCTGAGGCTTCTTTGCCCTCTAAGACCTTCAGGAGATGCACATTCTTCTCACATTCTTCAATAATGTCTTCTTTTTCTCGGGCCGCTTCTACCATTTTCTCTTGAAGTGCTTCATTCTCTTGTTTCAACAACCTTATTTCCAAAATGCTTCTTTGAGAATGTCCATTAACTCATTGTTCATCTTCAATATCATGTCTCGTTCATCCTCAAGGCTTCTTCATTTGAGATCATCTAATGCAAAACAACTATTTTGATCGTCTTCAAATGATCGGGGTTGCTTAAGGGCATTGTCCTCACTATAAGTCCATGATGAGTCTTGGTGAGTTCTCTAATCTTAGATGTAAAAGTTATTGTATGACTTGTAGTTCGACTTCAGGCTATAGGAATCTCTTAATGTGCTAGTGGATTCTGGAATATAAGGCTTCAATGTTCAATCTTGTTTCCTAAAAACTCTGGAAATTCATCTCTTAACAGACAACTCCTTATATCATGCCCAACTTCACCACATATCTTGAACAACACGGCTGCCTCTTGCCCATAAAAGTCCATCGTCTCTGAAACAAAGAAAACAAAAATACCAAATGAAGTAAAACGATACAATAGAAAACAAAAAATATCTAATACTCTTAATTAGAAAACTAGGATTAGCCAACTAATTAACGCCTTTCCGCCACAACGGCCTATTGTAGTAATTATTCTTGCCTGTCACGCGGGTGACCCGGGTTCTATCATCGGCATTGGTGCCATTTTTGACGTGGGCGGTTTTGTCATTAGAAATCGCATGTCAAAACAAAATTTATAAAGAACAACAACAATGCCCCAAAAAGTTTACAAAACTAGTACAATGGCAAGTCGGGTGTTGTCTACAAGGAAAGGGAAATCAAATGGCTAAAACTAGTTAACTACTACAAAACTAAAACAAAACATAAACAGTAAAGAGATAAATGGTTAGGGTTTTTTAAGAAGTTAAAGGTTAAGATGAAAACTACAATTAGTTGAGTTAATCTAAAATACAAAAAGTGTTAATATGGAATGAGTGTTAAATATGATAGTTAAGACTAAGGAATTGACGGATCCAACAAGTGAATTATGGGCATGTACGAACTCTTATAAAATGAATGCACATAAATTGATTGTAACCAACTTAGATGTATAGTGTTGGTTGTATTCCCTCATGAGTTTCCAATCTAGATATATGGTATTGGCCACTCACAAGTGATTGTTCATGAATTCAAATATATCAAATTAAGGGACTATTATCTTTATAAATTCTCCAACCTAGATGTATAGTATTGGTGCTTAACCTATCACAAGCAATCAACCTAGATCTATAGAATTGATTACCAATTTTAAGTTTGATAAAGATTGAGATTATAAAGTCTGGGTCTCATTTGAGGATGTACTGTTGATTGACCCTTCCAATCAAATGAGCTTAACAAGACCAAATAGATGTATACCTAGTTAACTACTCAAATAATTCCTTCAATCAATTAGCAAAGAGATGAGTGTATAATCAAAGACAAACCAATTAAAGGAAGCAACTAAAACAATGAATGGAACATAATTGATAGGTTTAATAGAATAAAATAGAGTTCATTACAACGCCCAATATCAACAAGTGTTTCACATCAATCCCCTAATAGGATGATTAGCTACTTATGACAAATAAAATAGAATAACAAGGAGATGAGAGATAGAGATTACCCATGAAGAATTCCTCACTTCTTGAAGTTAATCCAATCTCCAAGTGTCCTTGAGTTGATGATGATGAAGGATGGTTAGATTTGATGGGGAATGTTTCCTAAATCTAGGTTAGCGATTAGAGATAAGAGAATGCATGTTTGGAAGAGAGAAGAAATGGTTCTTAGATCTAGAAAATTTTATATTTCGTAAATAAAAAAAAGATATATTTTTATGGACTCTAAAATAGATATGAAAATATTGATATGGTAGAAAGATCGTGCAAAATGCACAGGTTGTGCGTGGGTATGGACCCTTGCAGTCATCCGTGCAGTCCCTTGAAACTAAATTCTCCATCTTCGGTGTGTTGGTACATGCAGAACATTGTCACAAACATAGCGCTTGTGGCACATACGCACTGACAATTCTTTATTCCCCTTTTTTCAAGCACGAGAGTAGGGACCGCGCAATGACTTGCGCACTGGCCTCTTCCCTTTATTTATTTTTGGTCCCTTTTTTGTAATTCCATTCTTTTCCGTCTTTTCTTCCAATTTGTACCTAATTGCCTGCAAACGTGTAAAACAAGCCATAAGATAACGAAAAATGCACGAAAACAAGATAAAGAAATTGGATTCGAGGGCAAAAATGTATGGTATTTCTTGCTCGATCACAATGAAACTTAGACATCATTTCTAGGCACACAAGATCGAAATCTACCTGGATTGTCCACTCAAGCAAATCCTATCCAAACTAGAGGTTTTAAGAAGACCTGACCAAATGGGTATATAAGCGAGCGAATCTGACATGACCTACTTACCAAGGGCCTCAATTAAAGGCCAAGTAATATCAAATTTCATCGCTGAGTTCACTTAACCAAATGATGAGGTAGCTAAGATGTTTAAAGAGGAATAAGGGAAGGTTTTTCAATGGCATTTGTACGTTAATGGATCGTCAAATACATATGGTAGTGGGGTAGGAATAATTGTGTCCACCTAGGAGGGTGATCATGTGGAATGTGCCTTACAATTTGACTTCATAGCTGCCAATAATATGGCTGAGTATGAGGCACTTCTGGTAGAACTTAGGGTTTACACAACCTTGAGTGCATATTGAATAGAGATGGAATAAAGATCTTCAGTGATTCCTAAGTCATGGTCAACCAGATTCTAGATGCGTACCAGGAAAAAAGATTACTACATAATCGCCAACCTCGAGATAGGTAAAGCCTTGCTCGGGGATTCAAAAGCTATAGAGTTACTCAGATCCCAAGAGAGGAGAATAAGATGGTAGAAACTTTTATCAAATTTTGCATCAACAACCACTAGCATCTGGCCCAAAACAATCTCATTTTGCCCATCTTATGCAGCCTAGGGTCAAATATGAACAAGAATTGGTGGTAAGGGTGGTTGGAGATTGACATACCACATGGATGGCCCCGATCAAAGATCACTTAGAGAAGAACATTCACCCCGATGATCTAGTGTAAGCAAAGTGGATCAAGTATCAGGCCACCTGATACTCAGTAATTAGTGGGGAGATGTATAGATTGGGGTTTTCAAAGACTCTATAAAGATGTGTTGGGCCGGTTGAGGCTGAACAGGTTCTGAAAAAGCATACACAGTAGAGTATGCAATAATCACATTGGGGTAAAAGTTTGGCTAGTTAAACATTAGGCACGGTTTCTACCGGCTGACCTATTCCATGATGCCTAATGTATGATGAAAACAGTGTGCAACTTGATATAGAATTGCAAACTGTATAAAGCAGCCACCTGAGCAATTGAAGAACCTGGTCTCCCTATAGTTGTTTGCGATGTCAAGGTTATGTTTGATCAGTCTAATGCCGAATAAAACCAAAGCTAGAGCGAAGTACGCCATTGTAGTAGTGGACTACTTCACGACATGGGCTGAAGCAGAAGCACTGGTACCACTAGCTTCATAAAAATGAATATCATCTATCGGTTTGGGATTCCAAACACGATCATCACTGATAATGGAACCCAACTCAATAGTGATAATTTCATAGAGATGTGCAAGATGTATTGTATCAAGAACTACTATGCTACACCCATTCATCCACAGACCAATCAAAATAAATACGTTCAATTAATAAGGAAACTGATCTAGTTACAGATGGTCAGTTAATGGTATACCAGATCGAGTCAAAGTGATCAGTTAATGAGATAATTGATCGAGTTAATGATGATCAGCTAAAGATAACTGATCGAGTCAAAGATGATTAGTTAATAAGATTACTAATCAAGTTAAGGAAGACCAATTAACCGGAAAAACTAATCGAGTTATAAATGGTAAGCTAATCAAATCCAAGGTAATCATTTTAATAAGATGACAAAACAAGCCCAAAATGGCCAACATTATATACAAGGAGTCGGTTTGATAATCCACCGGATCAAATTAAATTAGCCGATTTAGTGAAAATACTTGATCATGCTAGGGCAACCAGATGCTTGACATTAAGTCGCTAAAAATTTCTTGTCAAATTTTACTATGTTATCTAATTAAGCCAATGGGTTGTGTAAACTTAATCAATAATTGACCAGAAGTTGACCAGATAAGTTGAACAAACTATTCATCCTAATGTAATAAAAACAAGTAAAGTAATCAAAAAAAAATTGTTATATTTTTTGTTCATATATAGGATTACATAAGGCCCATTACAAAAATCGAACTGTCAAAAAGGCCAAAAAAAAAGTTGTGGAATCACAAACTAAGCCCTTGATAAGCCTGAAGGACCTCCAGGCTTAGAACCAGAAGAATGGCCAACATATGGGTTATCATAGGGATTGTCCCCGTGGCTCTTGGTCAGGTATTTGAAGTCTGACCAATTAATATCATTAAGATCATCAGTCGAAAAGGAAGACTAATCTCCGTCACATCAACCTCTTCACCTGAGATATCAGTCTTCTCATCGGTATGGAAGGTTAGATTCAGAGGAAAACTCTAGGTGTATAGTATGAAGCTTCTTCCCAATCGATTTAATGTAGGTCAGCCACCTCATCCTCTAATTCTTGATAGCCTCTAGGGATCCAGCGGTATGCTTCTTGATCTTGCCATCCCAACTGTGGGAGATCATTTCTTGCTAGCAAAGAACATACGATCAGTGCAAAAATGTCACTCTAATTCTCTTAACGTAATGGTATCAAAAACATGAGATCTCTTGAATTGATCAATGACCCAAACCTCGTGAGTCACCCTAGTCTCCTTCGAGATCATCTTCATGCTGACCTGTTGGTGGCCCCGATCTTCATTTAATTTTTCGTAATGAAGTTTAGCTTTCTCAGACTTTTGTTGGGATTCATGCACTAAGTGCTAAACAGTGGCCAGTGTCTCTTTGGTGATACGAGCTTATTCTTCATGTTTGGTGGCTCTATGTTCAGCTAAGATGGCTCTCTACTCAAGATAAGTACATCATAGTTTAGCATCGATCAGGTCCACCTACAATCGGCCATTCTTTACAGTGAGCTCTCTAACATTTTCACTGGCTGGAAAGAATTGGATTTAGCAGTTATCAGTGATCTTCTCACAGTGGCTTTAGTAATTTAACATTGCTTTAATTTCTCCTCGAAGGCCTGTTTCATATACAATTTCTCAATCGAGATAGATTTAAGTGCTTTGTCTTTCTCAGCGAGCTGCTTCTCCAGATGAGAAATTTCCCCGCTTTGCCTCTCCAAGGCAATAAAAGCCTGAGTTAGTTGTTTTACAGCCTGTAATGAGAAAAAAAAGAAAACCATAATGGTTAATTAAGAATTAATGAAATTGTAAAGAGAAGAAGAATTTGAGGCACTTTTATATACACCATTATTGAAAATAACACGATCTGTTCAGCTTGAGTGGTATTATTGAAATCCCTCAAGTATCCCTCCATAATGTATGTTTTACCAGCAGACATGGAGTGCATCATGCTGAAGGAATCAGATGGTTGTAGGTGAAAACTTGAAGGGACCCCAGATTCATAATGAGGTCTACTTGGGAGGGGTGTTTGGTGCTGAGTAAAATCAATTTTCCTCCTTACAGAGCGAGTAGTTAAGGATTGGTTAGGGCTCAAAACAGTGACCGGGAACACCCCTATAGTAGTAAATCCATTTGCCATAAATGTATCTTAAGTTCCTCCAACTTCCTTAGCAGCCTCCTTATTGGTGTCAACAGCCTAAAAAATGCCACTATGTCCGAGCAAGTTGGCCACCTTAGAAACAGTTCCAAGAAGAGTAATGCTAGATTTCTCCAAATCAGTGACACCAGTTTCACCTATTGGGACGTTACCCATAACTGCATTTACATCAACATTTGGTGGAATCCCGTATAGTCGGCCTGATGATCGTGCCAAAAATGTTATACATTTTTTCCCTCATTTCCTTACCATTTGTCTCATTTTTGGGTATTTTTTTGTATCTTACGGCTCGTTTATTGTAATTTCATGCATTAGGTAAAATCTAGCAGTGGAATCAAAAATCAGGATTTTCATGCAAAAGGGGAACAAATTGGTGTAGAAAAGGGAAGAACTGAATACCCTACTACACGGGTACCATTCCCATTCACTACCCGCACATAACCCATACATCGATGATGGAATTCTGAAGAAACCTTAGTGCACGGGTACCTACCTGTGAAATGCCTAACCAGAGAGCATATCAGACAGGAAGAACTCAATGGACGGGTACTGTGCGACTACCTACCTATGTTCAAATTGTGCATTTGCCCCGGCCAGAAATCAAGAAGAAAAACACAAGTATAGAACATGACCCTTACCCGGTCACTATATGCTTCAGGTGTAGCCACATCATCATTTTTAGACCTATTTTGGGTCACCTATATATATTCGATTCTGATTATTCCTATACGCCCACACACTATCTTAGATCACATTTTCTCTCTCTAGATCTCAAAATCATTTCTCTCTATTTACATTCAAAATCAACACATCTAATCTTTGGTTTTATACTCACAAGTGCTATAGGAGATTGGAATTCAATCTTCAAGAAAAGAGAACCACTCTATAGGTTTATTCTCACTCTCATCAATTAGTTTATCTTTTGTATTTAGCATGAGTATCAAATCACCCAATAAGTGGTTGATGTGAATCATTTGTGAACTTTAGGTATTGTAGTGAATTCTATCTTTTCTATCTATCAATCAAATATGTTTCTTTCATTTCTTTAATTGATTTCAAGGATAATTTGTCTCAGATTGTACACTCCTCTCCTTAAAAATTGTTTGAGTAATTACATGAGTAGATAATTGGGTATACACACTATTTAATTCTCTTAAGCTCAATTGAATGGAATGATTGAACAAGAGTACACTCCTTGAGTGAAATCCAAACTTGTTTATCTAAATTTTTATCTAATCTTAAATGGGTAATCAATTGTATAAACTTTTGGTTGGTTGCTTGTTAGAGATTAAACATTAGCTCTATTCAATTTGGGTTGGTGATTTTATAACGAGATTAGTTTCTCATTTTGATAGATGTACACTCATGAAAATCAACTTGTGGATGACCAATGCTATACACTATAGATTGGATATTTATAAGGGATATACAACCAATTCTATACACTCTAGATTGATGCACTTTCAAGAGAATTCTTAATTTACCCATTGTTTACATTTTGGATCCGTCAACTTCTTAGTCCATCTATCATTCATTTTCATCTCTATCTACCAGCTTACTTTCATTTTAATTAGTTTTAAACTTAGTTGCATTTTCATTTAGTTTCATATCAGCAATCATTTCAATTTACTTTTATTACTTTCATAGTTCCAGAGTTCAATTCGATCATTGCTAATAGTTCAATCTAGGTGGACGATACCCTAACTTGCCAGAAGAGTTGCTTTATACATTTTGAGAGCGTAGATGCGATTTTTATAAGTTTTATTTTGGTATTGCATATACGATAAATGTGTGTCAAAATTGGCACCATTGTTGGGGTTGGCGTTATTTGTTGTGATTAGATTTACCTTTAGTTAGTTTCTTTGTTGTTTATCTACATTTTAGTTTCTATTTTGTCTTGTTGTTATTTTAAGTAGGGGTGTTTTTTAAGTTTGAAGTAGATATATTGTTATTGGTAGTTGGCAATGTAAGGACCTCGATTTTATGATTGGCTTATTTCATGACAAACCACACCACATTAGGGATGATTGTGTAATGGGTAGCTTAGGTCCTTATTGGCAAGCTTTCAGGCATCTCCATGACTTCAAGAGAAAAAGGTATATTCACTTGACTTTGCCTCTTGAAGAGTTTAGGCGCACACACACACTTCATGTATGATTTGTATCGACATGCATTTGTGTCCTATTGCTTATGTGTGCATCCTTACTCACAATCACACTTGCATTTCATTATTATTCTTAAGTGTGGTTGTTGTGTGTTTTATTAATTTTCCATTGTTTGATCTGAAATGTCCATGTTTGCACGATGGTGTGCTTGCCTTAGCATGTTGTGTGACCATTTGAGAAGGTCTTATTCTTTTCTTGGTTTGGTTATATGGAGTAGGATGTCTAGTTTCAAAAGAGTTGATTTCAATGATTAAAATGTATTTCAAAACTGGCCTTTGTACGGTCTTGTGATCATATCGTTTTATGTAATTCTTCAAAATGAGTTTGAAAATTTTTGTACAAACTAGACACCCATACCTTTCCAACGGTAAACTATTTGTAATATTTCATGATCGTTTAAATTGGTTTTGAAATCTCCAAAGTGACCATAAAAATAGGGCAACTCTGTTGATTGTCCGTTTCTCACCTTTGGTCACTCAAATGACCATAACTCTTTCTATAGACATCAAAATCATGTTTTGTAAATTGGAATAGAAAGTAGACTTTCATACCTTTCCAACGTTATAATATATGAAAGGTTTGGATGTCGTTTCACCTTGTTTTGGGTGGCTTGAAGCTCAAGTTGTTGTGCCTTCAGGCGTATACCGCGGTCTAGACCACTTTTGGTGCACATGCCTAGCCAGTGGTCTAGGGAGCGGTAATGTCCAGCCATGCCATGCTGCCTTAACAGCTGCCTAGACACTTGTCTGGCCAGTGGTATGCCCAACGGTCATGACAGAATTTCGTTTCCCAAGTCCAAAACGATGTCGTTTTGTCTAGGACTTTTATATATATGTTCCTTGCCTCTTTAGAGCTTAAAGAACACATTTTTAGAGTGAGAGAACCTCCATTAGAGAGAGAATTATTCAACCTTTGTGTTTAACTCTCCAAACCCCAAACCCATCTTCATCTTGCATTTCAAGCATCTTTTAAAGCATGAGTTTTCTTTGATTGGTAAGTAGAACCTCCATTAAAGTTCATTTATTGTTCTACCTTACCAAGACATGTCATTTATTGCTTAGATTAGCATTTCTTCCTATTAATTGCACATTCATTGAAGTTATGACATGTTTGGGGTTTGTATTATGATAGTTAGCATTTAGGTCATATTTTCCCCCTAGCTAATTAGGTCATGTTGATTGCTTTTAATGATTTCATTTACTGACCATGCCATGTTTATTGACAGCTTGTGTTGAAGTGACTTTGTTTGATAACTAGATTTTAATATTGTATATTCATATCTAGTTAAGTCTTTATGTATTGCATTTAGACATTATTGTTTATGCCTCATTGATTGCATTTATTGATTGCAAATTGCCCTTGATTATTTGTTGTGACAACTTGGGTTGGTTTGACTTTTATTGACAATTAGATTGTTAGATTTTATCTACATCTTATTGAGTCCTTATTTGTGGGCATATAGGCATTGTTGATAACTAGGATGTTATATTGCATTATCTACATCTATTTAAGCATTTTGTGTATGGTCTTAGACATAATTGCATTTGAGCATAGTGTCATATATACACTTAGACCATATACTCTTCATTGAGTCAAAGTCTTATGGCTTCGATGTGATGTTGCACAAGCAAGAGAAGCCTTGCAACCAAGGGTGGGTTGGCAAGCAATTGGTCAGGTATCCACTGTAAAAGGGTCGAGGCGTAGAGTAAGAGGTGCTCACGCCAGGAGGCGTGGATCAGGGGATATCACTAAGGATCGAACCAAGAGTGGTGAGTGGTAGTGGCCATAGCCTGAGGTTATCGAGAGTGAGAGTCCGAGTATCACTTGAAGGTATATTGGATTTTTGTGATTGAGTGTGGCTCAATAAACAGCCCTTGGTTTTTTCCCGTTTGGAGGATTTTCCAAGTATACATCTTGTGTTATTTATATTTCCGCACTTTACACTTGATGTTGTATGTTTGTTTTATTGGGTGAATTTTGAATATTGATTAATAAAAAAAATTGGTAATTGACTTGATTAAAACCTATTCACCCCCCCCCCCCCCCCCCCCCTCCTAGGTTATTAGACACACGCTTTCAGGGTTATTTGCAGGCAGTTTGGTTCTTCATGATTGTGTTGGCAGTGTTGTTTATTGCTATTTCAGGTATTAATGGATTACTCTTGGCAAAAAGTAGAACCAAGCTTTACGCTATGTGATAATTCATTTGACCAAGATTTGGGAAATTACCAAATTCTCAAAGGGAACTACGACGAAATCGAAATTGTTTTCTTTGTAGAGGAATGAGGAAATTTATGAGGAATAACTGTCAGAATAGTAAAGAGATAATGTCAACTTAGTATAAAACTATGTAAGTTTTGCAAGCATCTCGTCAATCATAAAAAAAGTGCTTTCAATACCAAGACTGTTGTGATATCTATAAGTTGGAAAATGGATCTCTCTCGAAGAAATTAAAAGCTTTGTGTAGTCAACCTAACGGATGACACACAATTTCCAAGATGCCCAAAAAGCATCAAGAGAGACTCTAAAGGAGCATATGTGGGATAATGATAGATGGCTGCCTCTATCTATAGACTTGAGGACTAAATCGGGCAGCTAGTAAAGGTGCTACAAGAAAAGGAGAATGGAAGATTTCGAACCCATCAAGAACAAGAAAGGGTAGTTCTTAGATGTGGACACGTAATTGGAGATGGAAACATAGAGATTATTGCAGATGAAAGGGAAAAAGCACAAGTGGAAAAAAAAAGGTAAGAAAGAGTCAAGGCAAGAGGAAGATATCGAAGTGACTGATCCAGAACCGATGCTACAACTCAACAAGTCATCCAACCTCAACATTCAACCTATACCCTTTCTCGGGAGGTTGAAGAATACCAAGCTTAAGCAATCTTTCCAAGATATTTATGAAATTTTATCCAAGGTGAGTGTCCACTTGCCTTTGTTGGATGCCATCCAAATAATGCTTGCATATGCGAAGGTTTTCAAAGAGCTTAGCAAAGATAACGAGAGTTTTAAGCCCAAG
This sequence comes from Dipteronia dyeriana, assembly GCA_032871835.1. Taxonomy (NCBI): domain Eukaryota; kingdom Viridiplantae; phylum Streptophyta; class Magnoliopsida; order Sapindales; family Sapindaceae; genus Dipteronia; species Dipteronia dyeriana. The sequence continues at coordinate 36,607,976 of CM065302.1, forward strand.
CAGTTGGAACGTTTGAATGAGAATGTGAGTGCGGTGATTCAAAATACTCTACCTCGGAGAATGAAGGACCCAGGTGACAAGTTGCCATTTTGTATATGTAAAATAGCTTGTCAAACAAAATTTATAAACCTAAATTGCATTCAAAATTGATAAACAATACAGTCGCAACTAGGGTATCATCCACAGAGATTGTGTTATAGCTATGTGATCAAATTGTTTCTTTAAACTAAATGCAAGAAAAGTAAATTGCAATGGTTGCCATATTGAAATTAACTATAATAAAAACTAAGTGCAAACAAATTAAAATGCAACTAAGTTAGTAAATAAAAAATATATGATAAATGGAGTAAGGGAATGATGGATTCAACATGCAAACATTGGGTACTTATGAATTCTCATGAATGTTCATTAAGCTAATGTAACCAAACTAGAGGGTATAGACTTGGTTGTATACCCCCTTAATGGTTTCCAATCTAGAGGGTAGAATATTGGCCACCCACAAGTGATTGTTCATTAAAGTGCATTTACAAAAATAAATAACTAATCTTTTTATGAACATACCAACCTAGAGGGTAGAGATTTGGTGCTTAATCTCTCACAAGCAACCAACCTAGAAGGTATAGAATTGGTCACCCATTTAAGATTAGATAAAGATTGAGATTAATGTCTGGACTACGCTTGAGGAGGGTACTCTAGTTCAATCCTTTCATTCAAATGAGCTTTAGAGAATTGAATAGAGGGTATACCCAATTCCCTACTCAAGTAATTTCTCAAACTACTTTCAAATAATGGAGGGTACAATCTAATATTTTTTTTTTCTAAATCAATAAAAACAATGAATGAAATATATTTGATAGATGAAGTAGAAAAGATAGAATTCATTACAATAGCCACAATCCATAAAAGAATCATATCAATCCCCTAGTAGGATGATTAGTTACTCATGCTAAATGAAAAGAAATACATAGGAGAAGAGAGTGAGAGTAAACCAATGAGTGGTTCTTCTTCCTTGGAAGCTTGTAATCCAATCTCCTTATGCCTTGATTGAGTAGAAAATCAAAGATGAATGAATGGATTTTTAGATGTGAAGGGAGAAGATGATTCCTAGATCTAGAGAGAGAAAGTTGTGTTGTGAATGGGCATGTGGGGTAGGTGTGATAATAGAATTCATCCTATCGATAGGAATCTTGAAATTGACTAATTTCTATTGACATGGCACTTCTGACGTGTGAAATGCATGGGTAGAGATCCATGTAGTGACCCGTATAATGATCTGCAGGCATTTGATGCCATGTTCTACTATCTAGTTGCCTCAGTGTGCCGGTTGTGCGCTATTGGTATGTAGGTAAGGACGCGCACAGTTGCTAGGCTTCAACATCCTTCTCACGGTGCATGGGTAGTGCGCTGGTAATGACCTGTGCAGTATCAGTGCACTGACACTTCTTATTTCATCATTTTGGTTTGTTTTTTTTCTACATAACACTGTTTTTTCCATCCATTCTTCCAAAGTGTACCTAATTGCCTGCAAACATATCAAACGAGCCATAAGGCCCATAAAAACACACGAAAATGAGAGAAAGGAAATGGAATAAAGGGCCAAAATATATAACAATTTTGGCACGTTCAAAAAACCCCAAACCAAACCTTTACTCGTTCTCGAGCAAACTCTAAAATTGCATAAATAGGACACAAATGAAAGTGACTCGATCTAAGACTCACCTAGACTCAAAACAATTAATTTAATAAGTCGTATGACCAATCGACGATGAGATGCAAGGATGTGCGATATAAAGAAGTAAACATAAGCAAAGTATTCTAAAACAACTCAAAAGTACTTGAGAGAAACTTGCACTATCAGGAATCCCACACATAAAAGTGATCGCATATCGAGAACTACTCGCTCCCACACCTTGAGCATAATTCGCTTCGACTCTAAACCTTACCCAGTTTTCACTCTATTTTCACTGCTCAGCGTCATAAGTTCACACTCATTCAACGTATCAAAGTTGAAATTTATGCATATGATTCTAATGCATTGCATACAATGTACATTTAAAAACCGATTCTGTCTGTGAACTAGCCTAGGAATGATTCATTATGCCATGAATGTGGAAGAATAAGCATCAACGAACATTACCAATCAAGACATATCATAGATCAAATAAGACTTTTCCCTTTGGTTGTAATTGGGCCATGTGGTTAAATGTGGTGAACAAAGGAATAGGAAAGTTTTGAGTTCAAAGATCACCAACCATGTTTAATTATACTCACACATCCCATACAAAAGCTCAATTACACATAAATACACTTTAGCAATTAGGCATTTTCTTACATACACACATTTGTGCTTCAAGCTTGTACTCTTCTTATGAGTACTTAACATTGATTTCATAAGGCTCTTTTTTTTTTATGCCTTTTTCTTTTTTGTTTTTTTTTGTTTCTTTTTTTGTTTCTTTGCTTTTCTTTTTGCACAACATCACATATCATTTTACAATTTAGCTCTTAAGTGCAAATTTGGGAACTTTTACATTTTTGATCCATTTCATGCACAATTGTATTGTTGCCTATATACATGCTATTCTGCATTAGAGCTCATACCTTTCAACCACACACAACACACACACTAAAAAATCCCTTAACAACTTATAGTGTCAAATATACCTAGATGGTAGGGGGGATGAATAGGTATATCTCAAATTTCTTACAATCTCCATTTTTTATTAAGAAATACAGAAACACAAAGAAATTTTAACAAGTTGATTGATTCAATCAAGTGAATGTGATTTTAAATAACCAACGGATGAATCAATACAATCCAAGAAAAATGAAAGGCCAAAATCAACACAAGGATTTTTACGTGGTAAAACCTCCAAAGTGGAAACATCCACGGGTTGATACCATAACCATCGGTAAAAACTTTTCACTAGTAAGATTCACTCCACCTATAAAGCTACCCTTCAACCCTACACAATGAAAGAAATGCCACTTTGCACAAATCGAAGAATCACTCTCTAAAATGTGACTTTCATGCTCAAATCAAAGAATCACTCTAAGAAATGAGACTTTCATGCTTAGCTATCTGGATCACCTCAACCCTAGCCAAGACTTCCTATGCACAAATCAAAGAATCACTCTAAGAAATACGACTCCAATGCACAACTTGAAGAATCATTGTCTAAATGTGACTTACATTGCTCAACCCAAAGAATCACTCTAAGGAATGAGACTTCCAACCATTTCACAAGGCAAATGATCTAAGTGAATGCAAATGATGCAAACACACAAAACATAGTATATATGATCAATATATCCCATGGAAACTCGAAATGAATCAATGAGCACAAGTGGAATGTATTTTAGTTTTTAATCCTAAAAATCATGCAATCAAGCAAATGATGCATGAACATACCAAATATGCTATTTAACCAAATATACAATCAAAATGATCTAGCATATGTAGAGACTATTTATCATAAAATAAATGTCAATGATTACTCAAAATAGTCCTAGAATTGAAGCTAGCATAATACAACATCACAAGCATGTGAAACCATTGATTTAAGAAACCTAACTCAACATGCATGTAAATTGAAGTTCAATCTATCTCTGTTAGAGTTCATTACTCTTATCAATGAACAAACAATAAACAAACATATATAGTAGAAGAAAATCCAAGGCAATTGAAACCTTAGAGATCAAACACAAAAGAGAAATTAATACCTTAAGTGAAAAACATGCAGTCCCTTTTTTATGACTAAGGCTACCTGAAAACTCAATCAAATGACTCCAAAATCTTATGGAAAAGATAGAGAACTAGTAGATGAGATCTCTTCAATTTTAATCACTTGATTTAGACCCTATATGAGAAAGATATAGTGCTTGGGAGCTAGGAAAATTGGAGAGAAAATTCTGCACATAGTTTTTCAAGTTTTTCTTCTTATCAAAGAAAGAGAGGGAAAAAGAATATTTAAAGGGAAAAGCAAACAAGGAAAAGAACAATCAATGGGAGAGGGCCACCTATGTATCCTATGGAAACATGTGGCCCTCTACGGAGGCAGAAGGTCTCCTTTCCCATGAGGCTCCACGCGCCCTTTCCATTTTCCCTTTGAATCCCCTTTCGTTCTTCAACCATATCTCCAGCCTCTGAACTCCGATTTTAAATCTGTTTTTGGATTACAAACTGGGCCTCCCTCATGCACAGGGACATCAAGAGAACTTTCACAAAAATTATGGAATTCAATTCAAAAATCAAAGATGAAAACCGTGTATGATAATGACCTGGAAAATTTCCTAACTTCCTACTTTGAACTCGAAACATAATGGATGAGTAACCAAAATCATCGAAACTCGATATGGAATATCATAAGCATAAATTCAAGTTTAATATCATACAAATACAATAAAATAAACATAAGAACATATAAGTATGCATTTTTCTAGAGATAGTCCTAGAACATGTTATTTACAAAAATTGTCAACTTTAATTCTAATGCATGTGTATACATGAATAAGGGTGTGTATGTGTTATACCAAACTTGCACAATGATGCAGGTGAAAATTCCCTTAACCTATATAGTGTCAAATATACCTAGAGGGGAAGGGGGTGAATAGGTATATCACAAAATTCTTGCAATTTGTTTTCTTAATAAGAAGTACAAATACATAAAGAAACTTTAACAAGTTGATTGATTCAACAAATTAATATGGTTTCAAATAAGCAATAAATGAATCAACACATTTCAAGGATAATAAAAAGCAAAGATCAACACAAGGATTTTTACATGGTAAAATCTCGATGAGGAAACATCCACAGGTTGATACCATAACCACTAGTAAAAACTTCTACTAGTAAGATAAAAGGTACAATCTATCAATTGTTCACTCCACCTAGAAAGCTTGTATATAGGGAATAGAATATTCCTTACACCCGGGACTAAACAAACATCATATGAGTTTAAAAGGGTAGAAAACCCAATGTTAGTTACTTCCTTATCTTTGGAAGCAAGTGCTATGTTCTTAATGACCGAGATCAACTTGGCAAGTTTGATGCCAAGAGTGATGAGGGTATTTTCCTTGATTATGCACTCAATAGCAAGGCCTATAGAGTTTTCAATTTAAAAACTCAGTGTGTCATGAAATCATCAAATGTTGTCATTGATGATTGTTGGCCTAAAAATGTTAACCATGAGGAGGATGTTTGTGAGAATGATGATCTTCATTTGAAGGAATGTGGTTAGACTTCAACTGCTGTGAATTCAAATCAAAGTGAAGAGGATGATCAACTTTTTGATATAGACCCACTTATGGGTTCTATTGAAGTCGCTCTATGGGTTAGGAAACTCCATGATAAAAATGATATTACTGGAGATGTCAATGAGGTTCTTAGGACTAGGCATCAAATAGCTAATCAAATTAGCTATACTTGTTACACATTTCAAATAGAACCCTAGTAAGGTTGATAAGGTCCTGAATGACGAATTTTGAGTTCTTTCCATGAAAGAATAGATAAACCAACATAAAAAAAATGAGGTTTAGACTCTAGTTTAGACTTAAGAATACCAATGTGACAGGCACCAAATGAGTTTTTAGGAACAAATCGGATAAAGATGACAACATTCTACGTAACAAACTTAAGCTTATGGCACAAAGGTACTCTCAAATTTAGGGTATTGACTTTAAGGAGACTTTTGCTCCCGTTGCCTGCCTTGAGCCTATAAGGCTTCTTTTGTCCATTTCTTGTGTGTACAAGTTCAAATTACACCAATTGAATGTTAAAAGTGTCTTCCTCAATGGCTTTTTCCATGAGGAAGTGTTTGTTGAGCAACCCAAGGGGTTTATGGATCCATACCACTCTAATCATGTATACCCCCTTCTCAAATCTATATTGATGACATTGTGTTTGGTTTCGCCAACATGTCAAAAGTGCAACAATTTTTTGATGTTATGTCTTAAGAATTTGAGATGAGCATGGTTGGTGAACTAAATTACTTCCTATGTTTACAAATTAAGCAAATGCATGATGGGATTTTTATATCCCAGGCTAAGTATGCAAAGAACCTAATGATGAAGTTTTTGAAAATACAAACATGGTTAAATGCTCAATGCTAACCTAGAGGATGGTGAATAGGCTAGACACCTTTTTCGACTCCCTTAGAAATAAACAAAAGTTTGTCCCTCTAGATTGCTTGTATCACAATATATATATTAATTAAAGATTCTTAATAAATATATAAAGACAAGTAAAGTGTGATACAAACAAGTAATAGTAACACATACACAATCTATATAATAGACAGGAAGTCAACTTACATAAAGAGTTCTATCCATAGTAATCAAATAACAAATACGAATACTAGAGAGATAGGGATAGAGAAAAGTTGACACAAGATATAACGTGGTAAACCTCCGAAGAGGAAACATTCACAGGCTAGCAGCCACCGGCAAACAAAATCCACTAGTATATAAGATAAGTACAATCTCTCAAGTGACCTCTTCACCTAGAAACTACCCTCATATCCTACTCTTAAAGTTACCGCCCTAATGCTCAACAATCCAAGGCCTCACACCTCTTGTCAAGACTTTCTCACTCACCTTATCCCGATCGTCATGACCGAAGGCAAGACTTCTTGCTCAAATATCCGAGTCCTCCCGACTCTATTCAAGACTTCCTCGCTCACCTATTCGGATCCTTATGACCCTAAGCAAGACTTCTTGCTCGATTATCTGAGTCCTTTCGACTCTAGCCAAGACTTCCTTGCTTGACAATCTAAGGCCTCACACCTCTTGCCAAGACTTCTTGCTCAACAACATAGGTCTCACACTTATTGTCAATACTTCCTTTTCACAAGGCATCTAGGTGATCATGAATGCAAAATGCAAACAAGCATGCAACATAGAATGCTATGATCAACACATCTTATGGAAAATACTAGACATGAGCATGAATGCACAAATCAAATGTAGGCTAGTCAATCATGCATGTATAATCAATCTAGATCATGTAAGATATGTTCAACATTAATCACAACCTAGATACTTGCATAGATCAAAACTTGAATCACAAGATATGTTCAATAAATCACAAGATCAAGTTTAAATCACACAAACCAAAAAAATGCTAAAATCATATGACAAAGTCAATTAGATTTAAGCTAGAGCTCTAGAGCATATTCCTAACCATAGATTCAACCAAAACACATGAATAGCTCAAAAGAACATAAGCATATGTATTGATGTGAGAATTCGTCAAAGAGAGCCTAATACATGTGAGGAACTATTTTTCACAAAATCAATCAATCAAAGATCATCAAATAGTCCTAGAATCAAAGCTAGCACAATACAATCCCAAACATGTGAAAGCATAGGCACGATCAAAACCTAACTGAACATGTATAATTTCAATTGAAACTCAACCTAGCTTTGAAAGAGTTCAAAACTCAAATCAAAACACGCACAATATACAAATATATGTTGAAGAAGAAAACCCAAGGCAATTGGCCAAGTTTTAAAAGAAAACTTTGAGAGAAAATCAATTTAATGATATGTATCTTGCTTTACTTGATTATTTGTGTTAGGTACCAAGGTAATCCGAAAGAATCTCACCTTGCCTCAGTAAAGATGATCATTCAATTATGAATGGTTTATGAAATCATGGGATTTGGTACTCATTTGAAACTAATCCAAGTCTTGTTGGATTGAATGATGTCGATTGAGCGAAAAATTGTGATGATAGGAAGAGTGCATCCACTATAAAAAATAAGGGCTATTAGGACATTTTTTTCATCCCAATAGCCAAAAATTCATCCTTATAGACATAATGGAATGAAACAAATTCATCCAAAATTTTGTCACTGCAGATGGCTTGCAATAGCCTCTTTGGGATGAAAATTCAAATTCGTCCCTAAAGAGTACATATTGCAACGAAACATAAATAAATTAAAAAAATTATAATTTGGGATGAAATTTTGATTTCGTCCCTAAAGAGAAAGAAAAAAAGTAACATCTTGAACTCGTGACCTGCTCACACACACTACCACCACCCTACATATCGCCACACACTAGCACACCTTATCTCATAATATTCCTTCCACCATTGGGTTTGGTAGGTGTTGAACTCGTGACCCATAATGAAATAATGTGTATGGTTGCCTTTACCACTGGACCACATGTTTCAATTTGTTAATAGTTGCACAATATTTATATATAACCTATATAGGTTGTAAGCAATTGTTTAATAAATTTAAATTTTATTCCACTAATCAAAATTTAAATTTCAAAGATGGTTGTGCACCTCCCTTCCATACTTAGTAGTAATGGGTTCGAGTCCCAGCATGCGTATTTTCAAGCATGAGTGAAGAGTTTTCTACTGATTTTTGGGAGCAACCCACTCTTCGGTTGTTAGAGTTGTAGTTCATATAATCCTATTAAAAAATAATATACATATATATTATAAAATTTTAATTTCTATTGGTACGATTATTTTTCACCTTTTTACATTCAATGGTGTAAAGCTCAAACCATTACAATAGACAACTTCAACTTTGATAAATAATGCAAAATTATTTATATATAATGTAAATATGTTATTAAATTTATTTATTTTTACTAAAATTAAAATTGTACTGAACAAATTTTAAAAAATTATTACTAGATAATTTAAATTGATTCCAGTAATCTTTATAATTATTTTGTATAACTATTGAAAAACGTTTATTAGATAATATTTTAATAAATTATTAGTTCAATGGTTACAAGAATGAATTAGAAATGCAACTCCCACTTCAGTAGAGATTTCTCCCTACATTTGTGAGTTAAAGAGTAAAGTTAGACTCAAATCTTTATCACAAAAGAGAAGGAAACGTGTCCATATACGTTGTAAAAGGTGACTGAGAATTTTTTTTGTCCCTATAATCAAATAATTGTCCCTTTAGACCTATTGGGACAAAAAGTAATTTGTCCCAAATTAGGTCGCCTAAGGTTCTTTGAAACGAAAAATAAAATTCATACCTAAAGACTACATATTTGAACAAAATAGTATAGAGACGATTTTTTTTTCGTCCCTTTTGATAATATATTGGGACGAAATTTTTCTTTCCTTTTGACAACCTTTAAGGATGAAATTTGCATTTTTGTCCTCTTTATAGGAACAAAATATTTCGTCCCTTTAATAAATTTTTCGTCCTTAAAAAACATCTATTGGGATGAAATTTGAAAAAAAAATACGGTTCTTTTGGAACCCTATTTTTTTAAAATCATTTATTGTCAGATAAAGGGGTCTATCGTTAATTGTATAAAGAATAGAGAGGCTTTCTTTACATTTCCAATTTAATAAACAAATGTAATATTCGAATTCTTATTATAAAGGGAAGGATAAATGTACAAATTTTCTAAAAAGTGGTTTTGCATTTTAGATTCTTATTTATTGTATTTATAAAAATATATAAATAATTTGTCGTAACTTTTTGAATTAAGCAATAGTAACAATATAAAACAATGAAGCAAATTTAATTATGATGTTTCTCTCTTAGGAAATACTTCAAAAAATGAAAATTTTATAATTCCGATAAATCATTATCACCAAAAAATATTATTTTTGTCACAATAAAATAACCTCTATAATTTCTTTATTTTCTCTTTTCTTTACAAAAAAAAAATGTCGAACTTTTTAGGGACGAATAATTTTCATTCCAATAGACTCCTATTAGGACAAATGGTTTATTTCGTCCCAATACACATCCTATTGGGATAAATTATTTGCTTCCCTAAAAGTCACATTAATTTTACACTTTTTAGGGACAAAATTTTTTCCTCCAAACATACATTATATTGGGAAAAATATTTTTCTTCCGTAAAAGTCTCATCAGGTTTGTCTTTTTTAAGGATGGATAATTTGTTTCTTCCCAATAGACGTTCTATTCAGGCCAATTTTTTCATCTCTAAAGGTTTCTTTAGGTTTAAAATTTTTAAAGACGAATGTGTTATTGCGTCCCAATAGACGTTCTATTGGGACAAATAAAATTCGTCCCAATAATTTTGTCCTTATGGACCAATTTTCTTGTAGTGATCGGACGGTTGCTTCTTCCTAGTAAGCAATTTGGTGTCTTGGTTTTGCAAAAAGAAAAACTAAATTTCTCTATCCACGGCCGAGGTAGAATACACGGCCGCTGGTTTTTGCATGCACTCATATGTTGTGGATGAAACAAATGCTAGCCGATTTTGGCTTAGAGCGAGGCACTCTCACTTTGTTTTGTGCCAATTTTTGTGCCATTAACATTTCAAGAAATCCCGTACAACATTCTATGACCAAGTTGTTAGGATTATGCTCAATAGCAAGAGTGTAATATTGTTCTTGACAATCTTTTCATATTAATAAAGTGATTTCTAGTTTAACAAATCGTATAGTATTTAAAGTTTAATTATTATAATTGTCAAAAGTAAATAATCGCAAGGTCTAAAGGCTATGAGAAATGAAGAATTGTTCATACATCCAGATAGGTATGTGATAGGCACAATTCTTTAGTTAGTCTTGAACAATATTCATAAAGAATATTCTTGAACAATATTCTTTAGCTAGCTTTTGAGTGGGATCAAATGTGTTTTGATGAGTCTAAAATCATCAAAGTGTGGTGTCTTTGGACAAAAGAATCTAGTACCTTAGGTGCAGTGAATATGATCACAATGAAATACTTTATCCAGAACCGTTAGCGGATAAAAGTTTTCACTTAAGGACAATCGAAGAGTCTATCTTGATCCTAAGGTAAGTGATGGACTTATGGTTACAAGTGTTATCAATTAAGCTATCAATCAGTATGATTATATAGCATAGTCTATCCTTGATGGTTTGGTAGTATACATTTATTAATCGATAAAAGACTTCATTTATAGATATGGACATCATGGTTCCATTTATTAAATGTGAGTAGAATATCATTCTGTGGATATTTTGACGTATTATATATTAAATCTTAACGTTACGTTTTCGATAGTGTTTATTGAAACATAGCTTCTAGACAAGTCAAAATATCCAAGTTCAAAATGTGGTCATATGAGTAAATATGGTAACTAGGAGATCTATAGACGGTCGCGAGCTCTTGGCGATTTTTGGTATTTTTCATAAGGTTAAACTCCAAAAAGGTTGTCTAAGGTATGAATTCGAAACATTTTTTTATTCTATCAGTATTTAAGAGTTCAATTTTAGTTCTTTAGTGTAATGAGCTAAAATTAATAGATCAAACATAAGTGAATCATTTGTTGATTGTGATTAGGTTATCTTTATTGAAACTGAAATTTAGATAGTCCACAAAGATCCCCAATCCACACAAACTTAAATGGATCACTTGATATATTCCACCGGACTAATTTTTGGGTCCATCTAGAAATGTTTTTGGATTTCGAAATCCAAAAGTTTTGGAGAGGTGTGGTCATGTGTGATCAAGACACGTGGTAACTCTTCAAATAGCTGGAATAGGCAGGCAAGGACATGGGAGTTCTTGGGCGGCCCTAATGAGGTGCAATTAGCATTCTATTAATACAATAAGAATATAATTTGCACATTTTAATTAATTGGGATGTTAAATTAATTAATGTATTAATGTATGGCATGTGGACTTGCTTAATTTTTTAGTGATAGTACGTCTAGTTCACATTTGGAATTTTTATTAGAGTCCAATGGATTTAATAAAATAGAAAAATAACATATTGCCCATACTATAGGCTTCGGCAGCAAGGATAAGGATATTATCCTAATATATTAATTTATTTTGTTATTTAATTAAATGGAAATTAATTAATTTTTTGATAATTAATTATTTGTTTAAAAGTCAAAAAAAATTCTAACTAGGAAAATGTCTCTTAGTGTCATACTATTGTTCGTAGATGATTGACATTCGTGATTGGATTGGAAGATCTTACTGTTTCAATTTGACGCAACATTAATCGTCATGTGAAAAAGGTACGATACCTTCTGAAAATACAATCACGGTTAAATGCTAAAAGCTAACCCAGAGAGGGAGGGGAGGGGGTGAATAGGTTAGACACCTTTTTCGACTCCCTTAGAAACAAACAAAAGTTTGTCCCCCTAGATTGCTTGTATCACAATATATATATATAAATTAAAGACAATTAATCAATATATAAACACAATGAAAGTGTAATACAAACAAGTAATTGTAACACATACACAATCTATATTATAGAAAGGAAGTTAACATACATAAAGAGTTCTATCCAAAATACAAATATTAAAGAGATAGGGATAGAGAAAAGTTGACACATGATATAACGTGGTAAACCTTCGAAGAGGTAACATCCACGGGCTAGCAGCCACCGGTAAACAAAATCCACTAGTAGATAAGACAATAACAATCTCTCATGTGACCTCTTTACCTAGAAACTACCCTCCTATCCTACTCTAGAAGTTACCGCCCTATGCTCAACAATCCGAAGCTTCACACCTCATGTCAAGACTTCCTTGCTCACCTTATTCGGATCTTCACAACCCAAGGCAAGACTTCTTGCTCAACTATCCGAGTCTTCCCGACTCTAGTCAAGACTTCCTTGCTCACCTATCCGAGTTCTCCCAACTCTAGGCAAGACTTTTTGCTCGACTATCCAAGGCTTCGCACCTCTAGCCAAGACTTCCTTGCTCTACAATCCGAGGCTTCACACCTCTTGCCAAGACTTCTTGCTCAACACCATAGGTCTCACACCTATTGTCAAGACTTCTTTCTCACAAGGCATCTAGGTGATAATGAATGCAAAACGCAAACAAGCACGCAACATAGAATGCTATGATCAACACATCCTATGGTAAATACTAGACATGAGCATGAATGCAAAAATCACATATAGTCTAGTTCATCATGCATGAGTAGTCAATCTAGATTATGTAAGATATGATCAACATTAATCACAAACTAGATTCATGCATATATCTAAACTTGAATCACAAGATATGATCAACAAATCACAAGATTAAGTTTAAATCACAAAAACCTAAAACATGCTAAAATCATTTGACAAAGTCAAATAGATCTAAGCATAAGTTCTAGAGCATATTCCTAATCATAGATTCAACAAATCACATGAATAGCTCAAAAGAACATAAACACATGTATTATGTGAGAAATCCGGCTAAGAGAGCCTAATACATGTGAGGAACAATTTTTCTCAAAATCAATCAATCAAAGATTATAAAATAGTCCTAGAATCAAAGCTAGCACAATACAATCCCAAACATGTGATAACATAGGCAAAATCAAAATCTAACTCAACATGTATGATTTCAATTGAAATTCAATCTAGCTTTGAAAGTTTTCAAAACAAAAATCAAAACACTCACAATATAAAAATATTTGTAGAAGAAGAAAACCCAAGGCAATTGACCAAGTTTTAAAAGAAAACTTAGAGAGAAAATCAATACCTTAGTTGATCTAGGTGCAGTCCCGTTTTTGTATAATTAGACACCAAAAACAGCAGTAAAATAAACTCAAACCTTCAGAGAAAAGCTGGAGGATGAATATATGAACACTCTCAACTTTGAATCACTCAAATCGGATTTCAAATGAAGGAGTTATGGTGTTTGGAAGGTGAGAAAATTTAGAGAGAAAAATTCTGCACACTTGATTTGAATTTCTTCTTAGAATGAAATGTGAGAGGGAGAGAGATTATAAAGGAGTGGGAAAGAAGAAAGCAAGAAAGACATTTTTGCCCTCCTTTGGAAGTACTCCCCCGAAATGGTGTGTGGGCATCTTAGGGCAGCAAGGTTGTACGGCCAAGAAGGCCACGCGCCATCTCGGGCATGCACACCTCCATGGCCTTTTGGCCATGGTGCATTCCCCTCGCGCTTCCCTCGCGTTCTTCTACCGTTCTCTGGCCTCCGAACTTGGAATTCGAATCCATTTACAGATTATGAACTGTAACTCTCACACAGACATGGACATATAAGATACCCAACCCAGAAAATAATAATTCAACTCGATATATGAAAACGAAGACAATGTATGAAACATGAGTTGAAAGTGTAGTATCTTTTGACTTTGAACTTGAAATCAATAGTATGAGTAACCGAAATGACCGGAACTCAATCAAACACTAGTTAACTAATGTTTTCAAACTAAGTTAAGCATGAAAATGTAAAGATAAATGGTTCGGAGTTTGAAAGGTTAATAACTAAAGATGCAAACTAGGATTAGGAAAGTTAATCTAAAATGAAATTAGTGTTGATATGCAATGGGTGTTAAATATGATGGTTAAGACTAAGGTATTGACGATCCAACAAGTGAATTATGGGCATGTACGAACGATTACAACCAATCTAGATGTATAGTATTGGTTGTATTCCCTAATGAGTTTCCAATCTAGATGTATAGTATGGGCCACTCACAAGTGATTGTTCATGAATGCACATCTATCAATTTAAGGGACTAATCTCTTTATAAACTCACCAACCTAGATGTATAGTGTTGATGCTTAACCTATCATAAGCAACGAACCTTGATGTATAGAAATGATCACCCATTCAAGATTAGATTAAAAATTGAGATTATGAAGTTCGGGTCTCACTTGAGGATGTAATCTTGTTTGACCCTTCTATTCAATTTAGCTTAGGGAGATTAAGTAAATGTATACCCAATCACCCACACAAGCACATGAGTTTAAGAAGACCAAATAGATGTATACCTAGTTAACTACTCAATTAATTCCCTCAATAAATTAGCTAGAAAAGGAACGTACAATCAATGACAAACCAATAAACCGAAACAATTAAAACAATGAATGAAACATAATTGATAGATTTAAATAGAATAAAATAGAGTCATTACAAAGGCCATTGTCCACAAGTGTTTCACATCAATCCCTTAGTGGGATGTTTAGCTAATCACGACAATTACAATAAAATAACAAGGAGAAAAGAGATAGAGAAGACCCATGAAGAGAAACTCCTCCTTTCAAAAAGCTTTGATCCAATCTCCAAGTGTCATTGAGTAGATGATGATGGAGGATGGTTAGTTTTGGTGGGCAATGATTCCTAAATCTAGGTTAGTAATTAGTGATGTGAGAAAGTGTAGGAGAGGATAAGTGTAAAAGATGATTTAAAGGTTCTTGAAAGAAAAGGGAGAGGGAAGAAATGATTCTTAGATTTAGAATTTGTCTCCCTTAGATGAGAAAAACAAGATATATTTATAGGGTTTCAAAAATATGTCTAAAAACGTTGACGTGGCAGACTTATCGCATGAAATGCTCGGATTGTGCGAGGGTCTCAACCCGCGCAAGACCCGTATAGATACCTGATGCCCTGGTTTTCATCCCCCGGCTTAGGTGCAATACGCGGACACTTACGCAATAGTGCACGGGTGTAGACCCGTGTATTGCCCTGATGCTTCAATTCTAGCTCCCAGTTTTAAAGAAATGCACGGACACTTGCGCGATGGTGCATGGGTGTGGACCCGTGCAATGGCCTGGCTTCCACTTCCGTCATCGTGTGTGGGTTATAAAATGACCATATATATATATATATAAAAATATATAAAAATAGAGGTTACTCTTATTATATGTACATTGGTTGGAACCCGCGCAAGACCAGCGTACAACCCTGATGTTGTTTTATCAACTTTTTGACCTTTTTCCGCGCAAAAACCGCATCTTTTATCCAATTAACCGGAATGCACCTAATCACCTGAAAACACAAATAAAGAGCCATAAGAGATGCAAAAACACCAGAAAATGACACAATGGCTAAGGAAATGAGGGCCAAAATATATAACAATTTTGGAGCGATGAAATACCACCAAACCAAACCTTTGCTTATCCTCTTGCAAACTTCTAACAAAACAAAGACTCTAAAATGACTTGACGTATGACCCAAAATCAAATAATCCGATAAGTCGCAGGTCCAACCGATGATGAGATGCTAGGATGTGTGATAGAGAGGAGTAAACATATGCAAAGCAATCAAAAACAACTCAAAGGTACTTGAGGGAAATTCGAACTACCACGAATCCTACACCTAAGAGCGCTTGTACATCGGGAGCTACTCATTCCCACACCTTGAGCATAATTCGCTTTGAATCAAAACCTCACCCGGTTTTGCTCTTCTTTTTCCACTTAGAGTCCTAAGTTCACGCTCATTCAAGGCATGCAATGATGGACTTTATGCATAGAAATCTAATGCATTACATACAATACATATTCAAAATGAGTTATTTATGTGAACTATCCTAAGAACGATTCACTATGCCATGAACATGGAAGATCAAGTTATCAACAAACACTCCCAATCAAGACATACTATGGATCAAATAGGACTTTCCGTTTGGTTGTAATAGGGCTAAGGGATTAGATGTGGTGAACAAATAAATGGGAAAATTGGAGTTCAAAGATCACCAATCATACTTACATATACTCACACACCCCATACAAAGCTCTAATACACATTTACACACTTTAGCAAGTAGGCATTTACATCCATACACACATTGTGTTTCAAAAATGTACTCTACATTATGAGTACTTATCATTTACTTCCAAGACTCTTTTCTTTGCCTTTTTCTTTATTTTGATTTTCTTTTCATTTCTTTTTTTTTGCACACTTGCACATTACATATTTATAATTTAAGCTCATAAGTGCAAATTTGGCACTTTTATAAATTGTGCCATTTCATACACAATTCATTGTTGCCTACATACACGCTCTCTTTACTTTAAAGTTTACACCTTTCAAACCACATAACACACACACCTCACATGATTGGCAATAAAGGTAGTCTTGTGTTTGGCTATGGCTATATTGTTACATTTTGGTTCTAAATGAAGGTAAGTGTTTGGCCGTAAATTTAGCTATGATGCACACATAAGGGATTAAGGAATGTGTTTAGGCCATTTAAGTAGTAAATGCACATATTGCTTAAAATCATTTCCATAATTAGTCTATCAAGGGAATTAATGCATCCATCAAACAATCCACTATATATGCAATGTATGTCCTATGGCATGTGACACTTATGATGAGAAGAGTGTTTAAAGAATAGAAAGAATTTAACACTTCGAGCTATTTAATGGCTTGTGTTTGTGAACTCACAAGTGTCTCCACTATTAGAAAAAGACACATGAGCACCGAGTCCCCTCAAATCAAGCACACAAAGGATGGGACTAGCCCATTACAATGCAAATATAACCCACGAGTGACAAAGATTTGTACAAAAGCTCACAATGCTTGTATACATTTTTGGACTAAAATGACTAAAATGACTAAAAACAAAATAGAAAGATGACTCAATAAAGGCGTCTACACCACAAAACTAAAACCCAACATTGTCCTCAATGTTAAAGACAAGAGAGTCCGGCTTAGTGGCACGCACCTAACATGACTCAAACAAACCTAGGCACTAATCATGCACAATCAATGCCCAACAAAATAAAAGACTCAAATAGGCTCATCATCAAAGATATGGCAATCAAGTTCAATATCACATTTAAGCACAAACCAACATCAAGCATTAACAATTCACAAAATTGATTTGAATAGGGACGAAACAACCCCCCAACCAATTTCTTACAATATGCTCAAAACTTGTACAAGTATGTTGATATGTACCACCCCAAACCGAATGGGGCAATATATGCAATGTTAAGAACTTGCAAATTCACTTGCAATCACCCAGAAGAGACTTCGGTTCATCATGCCATTAAAAATGAAATAATCAATCAATTCAAACTCTTGGAAACCTAAAATTGTATCAATATTCACAACATTCCCAATCAATCTATATTAACAACACATATGTTCAATATGCATATTCACATTCAACATTCAACCAATCATGGTTAATGGCAAAAATAATAGAGATAGAGATTGAGATGGAAAGTTTAAACCGGTGTGGCTGTTTCTCAAGTATGATTAGTTTCCCGCCCATTTTATGTGCACTATTGGCTTGCTCGTCCCTCCAAAACTTTCAAGTGGCTGGTGTGTCAATTCCAAGAGATAAGGAACCTATCCTTAAAGCACAAATTCTAACTAAAAGGAAGTTAACAACCACACAAGTATATATCTCAAATAAATATCTCACAAGATAAATCATTCTCTCCACTCTCAGAAACACCCAGACTAAACAATACTAATAAAAGTTCATTAAGCAAATGAAAATAAAAGCAAAATAAAGAGCTGAAAAAATAAAGTAAAAATAGTTCATAAATAAAAAAGAACTGGCAAGTAATAGTAAAGTGTCCTCCATGTCACTCATCATCTGATGATTGGGCTACATTGTCTATCATAAGTCCTTTGCCTTTCGGATCTCCCTTTGCTCTAGCTCTCTCTACGGCTTCTTGTTTGGATTTCTCCACTGCTCTTCGATATTCAGGGTTGATTACAGGACCTCGTTGGAAAGATATATGTGTGTGTTGTTTCCTTCTTTAGGCATATTGTACTACATTAAACTCTTTCCTCAAATTCGAGAGGGATGAGGAAAGAAAAATATTCCTTTTTGGACAATTAGAGCCCTTACTTAGATGTAGGGTGAATAATACCTTGAGAGGGAAAAAAAGTTTTTTTCAGTTTTTGAAAGTGAAAGTGGTGTGCTCTACTTGAAAGTGACCGCAAGTATTTTTATTTATGCCCAGTGCTCGGGTCTTTCACAACGTGCACAGGTCTATACCAGCGTATTAAGACCTGAGAAATCCTTTCCTAGTTTCTGCTTTGGTACGTGTTAGGTCCTAAGGGAGATTGTTAGGTCCTAGATTTGTGTTGGCTTGATTCCATAACAAAACTTTATTTCTTTGTATTGCTTAGTTGCTTAAGTAGTTCATGATGATAAGAGCTTCAAGGAAGAAAAGCAACTTCTCATGATGCAAAGTTCTTCTTTAAAAGGATTGGTACTATTCTTGGATGCTAAGGTATCGAGATCCTTCTTCCTCTTGCAAGGTGTAAGCGCACACACACACAATTCATTCATATATGTCCCTGTTTAGTTGTGAATCTTTAAGTGCATACACATACAATTCATTCATATGTGTCCCTGCTTAGTTGTACATCTTTAGGAGCACACACACACAATTCATTAATATGTGTCCCTGCTTAGTTGTGCATCTTTAGGCGCACACACACACAAGTCATTCATATGTGTCCCTGCTTAGTTGTGCATCTTTAAATGCGTACACAAACACACAATTCATACATTTGTGTCCCTACATCATAGCACATCATTTCGTATAACACGTTCACACACTTGAAGTTGAATGCTCATGCATTGGTATGAAAGTAGCATGTTTTGGAAAATGCATGATTGAAGACTATCTCTACGTAGTTTTAATTCTTGTGTGATTTGTGTTTGTTTGTTTATATGTTGGTATAACATGGATATTGAACTTGATTTTAGTCTTATATTTTTCATGATTGAGTTCCGGTCATTTCGGTTACTCATTCTATTGATTTCAAGTTAAGTCAAAAGATACTACACTTTCAACTCATGTTGCATACATTGTCTTCGTCTTCATATATCGAGTTGAATTCTTATTTTTAGGGTTGAGTATCTTATATTTTCATGTCCATGAGGGAGTCTCGGTTTGTAATCTTCAAACGGATTTGAATTCGGAGTTTGGAGGCCAAATAATGGTCGAAGAACGAGAGGAGAGCGCAAGGGGTGAGGTGCAATGGCTTCAGCCATCAACATGCACCAACCCGAGATGGCGCGTGGCCATCTCGGCCCCAAGTGTGCTCTACCCCGAGATGCCCACCCGCCATCTCAGAGAGACACTAAGGAAGGGGGGCAAAAAGGTCATTTGGTCTTTTCTCTCTTTAAAACCTCTCATTCCCTCTCATTTCAAAAGATAAGATCAAGTTGAGAAATTGAAGAACAAGTGCAGAATTTTTCCCTCAACATTTTGATTTTTGTTTTTGTGATAACTTCTTCATTTTTACTCCGAATCACTTGATTCAAAAAACCGATTTCGAGTGTCTTGAAGAGTTCTACAAACCCTAACCATTTATAGAACCAAAGGATGTCTACATTTTTCGTTGTGATCTGATCTTCAGTTCGTGATTGCATCCTTGTTGGTAAAATCATCTTCTTCTTAGTTTTCTTCTTAGATCTTCTTATTGATTGATGTTATTTGATTCAGAAGCATGACTAGGATGATTTTGATATCATTTTGTGGTTTGTTGATTTGATTTTCAAGTTTAGCTAGATTTGTGATATATTGAATGATTTGTGCTTATGCTTGATTGACTATTTCTAGATTTAGTTTCATTTTCTAAGAACTAGATCTACATCAATTGGTATATTCATTTCATTTATTTGACTTTTAGTTGATAACATGCTTAGGTTGTCTAGATGCATTTATGATTGATCTTTGAAAGCATAATCTAGTAATCTAATTGCATGTCCATAGAATTTATTGATCATCATTTTCTATGTTGAGTGCTTGTTTGCGATTTGCATTCATGATCACTCAAATGCCTTGTGAAGTGGTAGAAAGTCTCATATCTTAGAGCAATTGTAAGTCTTAGCTAGAGTTGGAGGGACTTGGATAGCTAAGCAAGTGGAAGTCTTGACAAGAGGTGTGAAACCTTGGATTGTTGAGCAAGGAAGTCTTGGCAAGAGGTGTGAAGCCTCGGATTGTAAATCAAGGAAGTCTTGGCTAAGGGTGTGAAGCCTTGGATAGTCAAGCAAGAAGTCTTGCCTAGGGTCGGGAGAATCTAGATAGGTGAGCAAGAAATCTTCTTAGAGATTGGTCTTGGATATAAAGTCGGCTTAGTAGAACACTAGGTTCAAGATAGAGTGAGAGTGAGAGCTTGTAGAGCATGTGTGATTGCTTGAGTGTGTAACTCTATTTGAAATAGTGGATTTGCTTTTGCCGGTGGTTATGGAATCTACCTGTGGATGTTTCCTATTTTGAGGTTTTACCACGTAAATATCGTGTGTCTTTGTTTACAATTTTCATTAAGCATTTAGAATTGCATTGTTTTTAAAAAGCAGATAAAAGTTGGAGCATATACTTATTCACCCCCCCTCTAGGTATATTCACACTATAAAGATAAAGGGAATTTAAATTGGTATCAAAGCCGGTGTCTAGACGCACTTAGATAGATCTTTTTTGTAGTGTTTGTTATCTTCATTTTATTTCATCATGATTAAAGAAATGTATTCTTTTGTGGCTTCTTTTGTTGAAGGTGAGTCTATTGACTTAGATGATCAAAAGATCAAAGATCTTATTCAAGAAAATGAAAAGATCTTTAAGATCAATAAGTCTCTAACTAAAAAGTTAGAACATCATGATTGTAGCTCAAAATGTGTTATTGATCTACATGACAAAATTCTTAATCTTGAGAAAAACTTGATTGATAGCAATGATAGATTAAGTATTTTAAAGCATGAAATTGAGCAAAGTGATGAATCTCTTGATCGTGGTAAGAGAATTGAAAATGTGCTTAGAGCAAAATTAATTGAGCATGAGAATCAAGAGAAAATGCTTAATGACAAACTTAATGAGGCTAAAGAGATGATTAACAAGATGTTATCTAGCTCTAACAAAGGGAAAGCTATCATTAAGGTTGGAAAGCCTTCAAGTGACAAAAGAGGTTTAGAATATATTAATGAAAAATCAACTCCTTCATCTAACAAATCTACATTTGTCAAAGCTTGTAGAAATTTAAGTGTAGGTACACTCTCTGACGGTAAAGCCATGAATGCTACCGGAGGTGCCTCAACATCAACAATGAAAGTCAAAGAAAAGACTCAACAATGCCAAAGACAAGCTACATCATCATCAAATGCAAAAGGCAAGACATCTAGTGTTGCAAGCCAAAGAGGTAAAAGTGTGAGAAGGCAAAATTAGTTCAATGCTCAAGCAAATGGTAAACTTCTCAAATTCATACCTATTTGTCATTATTGCAACATGGTTGGACATATAAGACCTAGATGTTATGAATACATTCGTAAATGTAAAATTGCCAATGATTTACATGATATGTCTTTAAATGGTCCTAGGCAATCATCCATGTATGGATCTAGAATTAGACCTAAGAAGACCTTGGAAAAGCATGTTGAGAATAAATGTGTTGATGATTTGTTTGTTAAATCTTGTGTTGTTCCTCGTTCTACTATGCTTAAGAAAGTTGATAATGCTTTGTTTGATTTGTTTGAAAATGTGACTAATGGAGTCAATGTGCCTAAAAACAAGTCAAAGCATGTTAATAAAAGTAGGAATGAGAAACATTCAAGAAAGTTTGGGTCAAGAAAAACACAACATAATGTTTGGTTGCACAATATGCTTTAAGTGCTAATTCATCCTATCGTTGGTACCTAGATAGTGGTTGCTCTAGGAATATGACCGGCAATAAGGAATTCTTTAAGAATCTTGTTATGAATGATGGTGGATGGGTTACATTTGGTGATGGCACCAAAAAACAAGTTCTAGGCAAGGGAACAATTTGTATTCCCGGATTGCCTAAACTTCGTGACACCTTGTATGTAGATGGTCTACAAGCTAATTTAATAAGCATCACTCACTTGTGTGAAATTTTTAAAGAAGTTAGCTTTAACAAGAATGTGTGCACGATAATTGATAAAAAGGGCAAAAATTGTTATTAAAGTCAAAAGGTCTTCGGACAATTGCTATTGTTTAGAGGTTGATCCACTAACATGTAATATTGCACTTGAGTGCAACAAGCTTGAATTATGGCATGAAAGATTGGGCCACATGAATTATAAAGATTTAAAGAAGCTTGAGAAATATGACATTGTTAGAGGTCTTCCTAGTCTTGGTAAAAAGCTTGATGGTGTTTGTGAACCTTGTCAATTAGGTAAACAAAAAAAAGTGTCTCATAAAAAAAACACTAATTTTACTACCAAGAAGCCCTTAGAACTTGTGCATATGGACCTAATGGGACCAATTCAAACCGAAAGCATAAATGGCAAGAAATACATTTTTGTATGTGTTGATGATTTTTCTCGGTTTGCTTAGGTATATTTTCTTAGGGACAAGACCGAAACTTTTGGTTACTTTAAGAAATTTTGTAATCAAGTTCAAAATGAAAAAGGTCTTGTAATTAAGAAAATATGTCGCATTAGGAGTGATCATGGGAGTGAATTTGAAAATGCTAGATTTAGTGAGTTTTGTGTTGATTATGGGATTTTACAAGAGTTCTCGGCTCCTAGAACTCCTCAACAAAATGGTATTATGGAGAGGAAGAATCGTGTCTTGCAAGAGATGGCTTGGGTCATGCTCAATAGCAAGAAAGTCCCTAGAAATCTTTGGGCCGAAGTGGTCAATACTGCATGCTATGTCACTAATAGAGTTTTTAGAAGGCTCGGCACAAAACAAACCTCCTATGAACTTTGGAAGGGCAAGAAGCCCAATGTGAGTTACTTCCACACTTTTGGGAGTAAGTGTTTTATTTTGAATGATAGAGATCACTTAGGAAAGTTTGATGCTAAAAGTGATATTGGTTTCTTTCTTGGGTATGCAAATAATAGTCGTGCATATAGAGTGTTCAACTTGAAAACTAATAATATTATGGAATCTATTAATGTGAAAATAGATGATCTCAGCATACTTGATTTGTGTGATAATCATGGTGTCAATAAACCTAAAGAACATTTGTTGAATGACACTAAAGCACCTATTGATATGACTAGTTGTGATGAAAGTGAATCTAGTCATAATGATGATAATGGTAGTGTTGCTAGAGAAGAAAGTCAAAAGTTAGAAAATGGTTTGAATGATAACCAACAAGATGTTGAAAATTCTAATTCTAGACTTAGGAAAATGCATTACCAACAAGACATCATAGGTGATTTGAATGAAGAGGTTAGAACTAGAAGGCAACTAGCTAACCAAATTTCATATGCTTGCCACACTTCTCAAATTGAGCCCACGAATATTAATGAAGCAATTATTGATGAATATTGGGTTTATGCCATGCAAGAAGAACTAAATCAATTTGAGAGGAATGAAGTGTGGTCATTAGTTCCTAGACCAAAAGATATCAATGTGATTGGTACAAAATGGGTGTTTAGGAATAAAACCTATGAATGTGGCAAGATTGTGAGAAATAAAGCAAGACTAGTGCCTTAAGGATACACTCAAGTTGAGGGTGTAGACTTTGATGAGACTTTTGCACCCGTTGCACGTCTTGAGTCCATTAGACTTTTGATGTCCATTGCATGTCTTAAGAAATTGAAATTGTTTCAAATGGATGTCAAAAGTTCTTTTCTCAATGGATACCTTCAAGAAGAAGTGTATGTTGAACAACCTAAGGGTTTTGTAGACCCACACTCTCCTAATCATGTGTTTAAGTTGAAAAAGGCTCTTTATGGCCTTAAGCAAGCTCCTAGAGCTTGGTATGATAGGTTGACTCAATATCTTATTGACAACCAATATAGAAGAGGTGGTATTGATAGAACATTATTTGTCAAGCATTATAACAATGACATTTTTGTTGCACAAATATATGTTTATGATATAGTGTTTGGGTCTACATGTAAAACCAAGGTTGATGATTTTGTGAATGTGATGTCAAGAGAATTTGAAATGAGTATGGTAGGTGAACTCAATTACTTTCTAGGCATGCAAGTGAAACAATCTAGCAATTGTATCATGTTGTCACAATCTAAGTATGCTAGAAATCTTGTTAAGAAATTTGGCCTTAAAAGTGGAAAAGAATTTGAAACACCTATGAGTACAACATTAAAACTTGACAAAGATTAAAATGGAAAAAATGTTGATCAAAGTCTCTATAGGAGCAAGATAGGTAGCCTTCTCTACCTAATGGCAAGTAGGCCG
Organism: Dipteronia dyeriana; assembly: GCA_032871835.1. NCBI lineage: Eukaryota > Viridiplantae > Streptophyta > Magnoliopsida > Sapindales > Sapindaceae > Dipteronia > Dipteronia dyeriana. The sequence continues at coordinate 36,632,753 of CM065302.1, forward strand.
GATATTTGTTTTAGTGTAGGTTTGTGTGCTAGGTTTCAAGCTAATCCAAAAGAATCTCACTTGAAAGCCGTTAAAAAAATCATTAGGTATATAAAAGGAACACATAATCTTGGTTTATTCTATTCCTTTGATACTAATGATATTCTTGTTGGCTATTGTGATACGGATTGGGCGGGAAACATTGATGATCGTAAAAGCACATCGGGCGGTTGCTTTTACTTGGGGAATAATTTGATTGCTTGGCTAAGCAAGAAACAAAATTCCGTCTCTCTTTCATCATCCGAAGCCGAGTACATTATGGCCGGAAGTGCTTGCACACAACTTCTATGGATGAAACAAATTCTCAAGGATTATGAGATAAATCAAGGTAAAATGACTCTCTATTATGATAATATGAGTGCCATTAACATCTCTAAGAATCCGGTTCAACACTCACGCACAAAGCATACAAACATTAGGCATCATTTCATTAGAGAACTTGTTAAACATTCAATAGTAACTCTTGAACATATGCCTACTAAGAATCAACTTGCAGACTTGTTCACAAAGCCCTTGGACAAAGAAAGATTTGTATCTCTTAAAAGATCCATTGGCATGATTTGTGTTGATTAATGCTTGTGTGTGGTTATGAGTGGCTTGATAAGCAAAACTATATTGTATATCAATTTCTTTAAGAGCTACTCATGTGAGAAGTAATGATCTTGATAAAATAGCTTTTATTGCTTCTAGATCATGCACTTAAGTTTTTGTAAATCTTGTTATTAAAAAAAAAAATGCACAAATGCTTCTGTTATATGTTTAAGTTTGAGTAATTGAGTTTGAAAGCATATAAATTATGGATTCATCTTGAAGTTCATTGTGTAGTACATGATAGATGACCTATGATTAATATCCATTTTGCTTCGCCATCTACATAGAACTCAATGAGCACCTTCATGAAAAGGGCTGCACACCTTGGTTATGAAGCCGCCCAATGTAGGAAAGGGCTACACCATTGTGATGAGTGAAAGTCGTCATGAAGAGTATATGTTTATGTTAGAAAAATCTAAGAAGTGTTAAAAAAGAATCAATTAAAAAAAAATAAAAAATCTTTGATACAAAGCCTAAAAAGAAATGAAGGAAGGCTTAAAATGGAGTATAGTTGAAAATTGTGATTGCTCGGATTGAAAAACAGAAATGGAATGACGAGCCACATGCACACACACGCTCATATGTTGAAATCTATTCTCTTTAAAGCAACAAATCTGGATGATAATCGGTTTGACCTTGATTGGAAAAGCTTTAGATGGATAGGTGTTGAAATAGTTTGCATGTTGATATCACAATAACTCTTTTTTTATATGCTTGAAGCATTTTTCACACACACACATTTTTTGCTTAATGTGCATGATTCATTAGCAATGTAGGATTATTTTTAAGAGAATAATGAAAATCTATGATTCTCTTGTTTAATGTTGAAAAATAATGATTTACTATCTTTTATTGTTTGAAATGTGTGATTGTGTGAGTCCCTTGTGAACAAGTTACCTTGCTTATTAATATGTGGAGCACATGTTAAGGGGGAGCTTAGTTTGTTAAACATAGTTCTCTATACAACTTGTTTGCTCACTATCTCATGATTTCATTGTGCATCCCTTATACCCTTGTAGACGTTTTCAATTGGCATTTATCTCTCTAGGTTGTGTACTATGTTTTTGTCTATTCCTTGTCCAAAAAGGGGAGAAAATGTTTCCTCACCATGTTACTTGCTTTTGATATAAAGGGGAGACAATCCATTAAGGGGGAGAAATTTTGGCTTAAGGGGGAAAAAGTAAGGAGAAGAAGTGTTAAGGGATCTTTTGTTTGGTATTTGTATATTGTTTGCTTATCTAACCTATCTTCTTTGTAGAAGATTTCTTTTGGTTGTTCTTATCTCATAGGTGTGTTGAATGTGTGAAGATATTCTTGAAGACTCATGAAGACATTTTAGTCTAGGAATATCTCTTGTAATGTGAGGATGTGAGAATGCAATCAACATTGATTATGGGAGATCATTGTATGGTGAGGTAGAGGTTTTGTCATGAAATAGCCAAAGGGGGAGATTGTTAGGTCCTAAGGGAGATTGTTAGGTCCTAGATTTGTGTTGGCTTGATTCCATAACAAAACTTCATTTCTTTGTATTTCTTAGTTGCTTAAGTGGTTCGTGATGATAAGAGCTTCAAAGAAGAAAAGCAACTTCTCATGATGCAAAGTTTGTCTTCAAGAGGATTGGTACTATTCTTGGATGCTAAGGTATTGAGATCCTTCTTCCTCTTGTAAGGCGTAAGCGCACACACACACAATTCATTCATATGTGTCCCTGCTTAGTTGTGCATCTTTAAATGCGCGCACACACACAATCCATACATTTGTTTCCCTACATCATAGCGTATCATTTGGTATAATACGTTCACACACTTGAAGTTGAATGCTCATGCATTGGTATGAAAGTAGCATGTTTTGGAAAATGCATGATTGGAGACTATCTCTATGTAGTTTGCATTCTTGAGTGAAATGTGTTTGTTTTTTTATATTTTTGTATAACATGGATCTTGAACTTGATTTTAGTCTTATATTGTTCTTGATTGAGTTCCGGTCATTTCGGTTACTCATTCTATTGATTTCAAGTTCTAAGACAAAAGATACTACACTTTCAACTCATGTTGCATACATTGTCTTCGTCTTCATATATCGAGTTGAATTCTTATTTTCAGGGTTGAGTATCTTATATGTCCATGTCCGTGAGGGAGTCTCTGTTTGTAATCTTCAAACGGATTTGAATTCGGAGTTCGGAAACAAAGAACGGTCGAAGAACGCGAGGACAGCTCAAGGGGTGAGGTGCGTGGCTTAAGCCATCAACATGCACCAACCTGAGATGGTGCGTGGCCATCTCGGCCCCAAGTATGTTCTGCCCCGAGATGCCCATGTACCATCTTGAGGAGACACTAAGGAAGTGGGGGAAAAAGGTCATTTGGTATTTTCACTCTTCAAAACCTCTCATTCCCTCTCATTTCAAATGATAAGAACAAGTGCAGAATTTTTCTCTCAACATTTTGATTTTTGTTTTTATGATAAATTCTTCATTTCTACTCCGAATCACTTAATTCAAAAACCGATTTCGAGTGTATTGAAGAGTTCTACAAACCTCCAGCATTTTAATAACCAAAGGATCTCTACATTTTTCGTTGTGATCTGATCTTCAGTTCGTGATTGCATCATTGTTGGTAAAATCATCTTCTTCTTAGTTTTCTTCTTAGATCTTCTTATTGATTGATGCTATTTGATTAAGAAGCATGACTAGGATGATTTTGATATCATTTTGTGGTTTGTTGATTTGATTTTCAAGTTTACCTAGAATTGTGATATATTGAATGATTTATGCTAAACTTGATAAACATGAAATTGTTTCTAGAAATCTTTTGTTCTAATGTTTGATTGACTATTTCTAGATTTAATTTCATTTTCTAAGAACTAGATCTACATCAATTGGTATATTCATTTCATTGATTTGGTTCTTAGTTGATAACATGCTTAGGTTGTCTAGATGCATTTGTGATTGATCTTTGGAAGCATAATCTAGTCATCTAATTGCATGTCCATAGAATTTGTTGATCATCATTTTCTATATTGAGTGCTTGTTGCGATTTGCATTCATGATCACTTAAATGCCTTGTGAAGAGGTAGAAAGTCTCATATCTTAGAGTGATTCTTTTATTTGAGCAATTGTAAGTCTTAGCTAGAGTCGGGAGGACTTGGATAGCTAAGCAAGTAGAAGTCTCGACAAGAGGTGTGAAACCTTGGATTGTTGAGCAAGAAAGTCTTGGCAAGAGGTGTGAAGCCTCAGATTGTCAAGCAAGGAAGTCTTGGCTAGAGGTGTGAAGCCTTGGATGGCCAAGCAAGAAGTCTTGCCTAGGGTCGGGAGGATCCGGATAGGTGAGCAAGAAATCTTCCTAGAGACAGGGGGTCTTGGATAGGAAGTCGGCTTAGTGGATCACTAGGTTCAAGATAGAGTGAGAGTGAGAGCTTGTAGAGCATGTGTGATTGCTTGGGTGTGTAACTCTATTTGAAATAGTGGATTTGCTTTTACCGGTGGTTGTGGAATCAAGCCGTGGATGTTTCCTCTTTGAAGGTTTTACCACGTAAATATCGTGTGTCTTTGTTTGCAATTTTCATTAAGCATATAGAACTGCATTGTTTTTAAAAAGAAGATAAAAATTGGAGCATATACCTATTCATCCCTCCCTCTAGGTATATTCACACTATAAAGATAAATAGAATTTTAGTGTGCTGCCCTTGTGCGCGGGTGTACAACAGCACACCTACCAGCGCAATAATGCCCTGTACCACTGTTACCTTAGTCCTTCAATCTCTCATTTCAGACTTCATCCGGCACACAATTAAAAATTCCACTTCAACATGCCTTATTCTTTTATTAATAACAAAAACAAACATGAAAAACATGAAATGAACAAAAAAGAAATAACATAAAAAATGTTCAATGGGATGCTAAGGGTGGTTTAACCAAGTTAGGAAATTCTTTCTTCTTAACTACCCAAGCATATTTAGGCAATTTCCTCATATCTTCATTTCCCATATTTCTCACTTGGTTCATTAAATTTTTCCTCACCCATACTTTCTTTACCCTAGGTGGACTCCTCCAATTTCTAGGATTTCTTGTTTTCTCTTGCTTTCTATTTTAACAAAAATAGTAAATAGGATAAAGGTCAGAGGGACTCCTTTTTGATAAATGACTTTGAGGTCGTTGGAGTTGATCCACTTGTAATGCTTTGACCTCTTGCTCCACCTTGCTCAACTTCATGATAAAGTAACCTTCCTTTTCCTTTGCTAATTTGAGAGCTTTATATTTCTTGTTGAGTGCTTCCACAGCTTTATCTATGGCATTGACCTTCAACTCGATCTCTAATTGCATTTCCTTTGAATTGTGAGTTGTCTCTTCTTTAAATTCCATTAGTGCCCTTGTGATGTCCAAATACTCATCTAATGCATTCCTTTTTGCGGCCTCAAGCCTCTGGAGTTGTTCTTCCAAATCCTTGTTCTTGGCAGAGACTTCACCATTCTTCTCCTTGAGTGTACCATTTTCCACTCTAAGTGTTTATACATTAAGTATGAGCCTCTTGCTTAGCTCTTGGAGTTTGTCAATCTTTGACACTCTTGAGGCCTCTTTGCCTTCTAACTCCTTCAAGAGATGCATATTTCTCTCACATTGTTCCCTAATGTCTTTTTTTTTCTTGGGAAACTTCCACCATTTTCTCTTGATGTTCTTCATTCTTTTTCTTCAACAACCCTATTTCAGAAACTGCTTCTTTGAGGATGTCCAATAACTCATCGTTCATCTTCATCATCTTGTTTTGTTCATCCTCAAGTCTACTTTGTTCAGATCATCCAAAGCAAAACAACTTCCTTGATTGTCTTCGTATGATGGAGGTTGCTTAAGGGTGATGTTCTCACTATAAGTCCATATAGAGTCGTGGTAAGTGCTTCAATCTTGGTTGTGAGAGTTGTTATACGGCTTGTAAATTGGCTCCGGGCTGTAGGAATCTCTTAATACGCTCATAGGTCCTTGACAACAAGGCTTTGATGTTTGATTTACTTTCTACAAAACTCAAGAAATCTATCTCTTAACCTACAACTCTCAAAGACATGTCCAACTTCACCACATATCTTGCACCCCACAATCTCTAATTGTCAATAAAATCCATCATATTTGAAACAAAGAAAAACAAAAATACCAAAAAAAGTAAAAAGATACAAAAGAAAACTGAAAACAAATAAGAATCCTAACTAGATAAATAGACAACTAAGAATAGCCACCTAATTAAGGCCATTCCCAGGCAGCGGTGCCATTTTGATGAACGCTAACTTTAGTCGTTATAAAACGCTCGTCAAACAATATTAATAAAACCTCAACAATGCCTAAAATGTTTACAAAACAAGTACAATGGCAAGTCGGGTGTCATCCACAGAGAAAGGGAAATCAAATGGCTAGAAGTAGTTAACTAATGTTTTCAAACTAAGCTTAGCATGAAAATGTAAAGATAAATGGTTTGGAGTTTGAAATGTTAATAACTAAATATGCAAACTAGGATTCGGAAAGTTAATATAAAATGCAATTAGTGTTGATATGCAATGGGTGTTAAATATGATGGTTAAGACTAAGGTATTGATGATCCAACAAGTGAATTATAGGTATGAATGAACTCTCATGAAATGAAAGCACTTAGATCGATTGCAACCAATCTAGATGTATAGTATCAGTTTTATTCCCTAATGAGTTTCCAATCCAGATGTATAGTATGGGCCACTCACAAGTGATTGTTCGTGAATGCACATCTATCAAATTAAGGGTTTAATATCTTTATAAATTCGCTAACCTAGATGTATAGTGTTGATGCTTAACCTATCATAAGCAACCAACCTAGATCACCAGTTCAAGATTAGATTAAAAATTGAGATTATTAAGTCTGGGTCTCACAGGTCTCACTTGAGGATGTACTCTTGTTTGACCCTTCCATTTAATTCAGCTTAGAGAGATTAAGTAGGTGTATACCCAATCACCCGTATAAGTGCATGAGTTTATGAAGACCAAATAGATGTATACCTAGTCAACTACTCAATTAATTCCCTCAATCAATTAGCTAGGAGAGGAATGTACAATCAAGGACAAACCATTCAAGGGACACAATTAAAACAATGAATGAAACATAATTGAAAGATTTAAATAGAATAAAATAGAGTCATTACAAAGCCCATTGTCCACAAGTGTTTCACATTGGTCCCTTAGTGGGATGTTTAGCTACTCATGACATTAACAATAAAATAACAAGAATAAAAGAGAAAGAGAAGACCCATGAAGAGAAACTCCTTCTTTCTTAAAGCTTTGATCCAATCTCCAAGTGTCCTTGAGTAGATGATGATGGAGGATGGTTAGTTTTGGTGGGCAATGATTCCTAAATCTAGGTCAGTAATAAGTGATGTGAGAAAGTGTATGAGAGGATAGGTGTAAGAGATGATGGAAAGGTTCTTGAAAGAAAAAAAAGAGAGAAGAAATGATTCTTTGATTCATAATTCATCTCCCTTAGATGATAAGAACAATATATATTTATAGGGTTTCCAAAATAGGTCTGAAAATGCTGATGTGGCAAACCTGTCATGTGAAATGTACGGATTGTACGAGGGTATCAACCTGTACAGGACTTGTGAAAATACCTGATGCCCTGATTTCCATCTCCCAGCTTAGGTGCAATGCACAGACACTTGCACGATGGTGCACGGGTCCAGTGCATTGCCCTGATGCTTCAATTCCAGCTCCCGGTTTTAAAGAAATGTGCAGACACTTGCATGATGGTGTGTGTGTGTGGACCCCGTATAATGGTCTGGCTTCTACTTCTATCTTAGTGTGCGGGTTATGCACTGGTTGGAACAAGCGCATAGCCCTAATGCTGTTTCATTAACTTTTTGACCTTTTTCTGTGTAAAAACCGCATCTTTTATCCAATTACCCGGAATGAACCTAATCACCTGAAAATATAAACAAAGAGCTATAAGAGACACAAAAACACCCGAAAACGAGACAATGGCTAAGGTAATGAGGAACAAAATATATAACAATTTTAACGCAATCAGATAGTAACCTATATCGTCGTTTCTCTCCCTCTTGATCTTTCTCATGACCTGAAGATGTTTCTCTCGGATCTAAGTTAAATTGGGTAAGGGTTTCTACTCAGGCATATTCTTTATCGACCTCTTAACACTTTTTTTCTTTTAGCAGGTCAATCTACATTACATCTGACTCTGTCTTTTTTCTATACAAGCTTAGGTTTGCTTTCCTGTCCCACTCCTGTGAATTCTTCATAATGCCTACCCCTATATCTGTTGAGAATTTGACTGCTAAGGCATAAGTTGTTATAATAGCCTTTGATTTTTTCAGGAAAGGTCTTCCAACCAAGGTGGATTTCTTTGTCGACTAACGTAAAGTCGAGGAGCACTATCTACTACCAAATGTAGGTTCCGATCTCAACTGTTGACTTGACTGTTCCGAAATACCTTACTTCTGCTCCACCAACCCTGAGTGGGATTGTCAATGGCTATACTTCTCTTTCACCAATATGGGCCGATACTACAATTGCATCGTTTAGTCTGACTTCAAGCCTATGTGCATCTGCTTCTGAAAACACGATCAGGTCTTAACCATTTTCGGCCATCATTTGGCCAGGCCCAACTAAGTTCATTTACAAGTTCTTCTGGCCACCTATCGCATCACAGACGTCTATCACTATTTCCCTGTTGCTTCTCCCTATGTACGACCCTCCAAAGATTGTGTTGATTACCCCCTCGTCTGCACTCCTCTTGGGGTTATTTCTTCCATTATGGTATTCTTTTCAAGTGTCCCTATGTTGGTTACCATTGTTTTTCAATACTAGATTCTTCAAGTGCCCTTCGCTGATCAATTTCTAAATGTAGTCCCTTAGTTGATTGCCATTTGAGGTTTCATGACCATTGTCAAGTTAGAACCGACAGTATTTTGATATGTCCCTCATTGCAAGACTGACTGCTTTCAGGGTTTTTTTATAAGTTCTTATCCTTTATCACGGTCAAAACTTCCTCATGCGTTTTATCTAAGGGAGTGTAATTGATAACCTACCTCTTGAAAATTCTATTGCCTTTTTGGTCATCATCGTTGTGACCATCTTTATTTTTTCCCAAGTTCTTGTTCTTCCAGTTCTTTTTTTGGTTACCCTTCAAATTACTCTCTTTGGGCTTTTGGCTCTCCTTTAGTCAACCGCTTGAATTGAATGAACTCCCCACTGTGAGCTATCTGTTCCTCTTCTGCCATCGTATATCATTATACATCATCCACCAGATGCGCATAAGAGGTTGCCCCTCTTTGTCTTAGACGAAGTGACAACTGGCTATATTGCACGTTGTTGACAAAGGCTGATACCACCACGTCATCATTAGGGTCTTGAACTTTCGATACCTCCTAGGAGAAGCGAGTTAAGTAATCTTTCAACTTCTCAACCTTCCTCTCTTTTAAGGTATAAATGATGGATATTGACTTTCTCCTCTAAATATTCCCTATGAACTGATTGGTAAAGGCTTGCACAAACTCTTCAAAGTTTCTAATCAAGCCACTAGCTAGGATACTGAACAATCTAGACCTTTGATCTTCTAAAGTTTATGGGAACATTTTGCACATAAGCGCAGTTAGGATTATGCTCGATAACAAGAGTGTAATAATGTGTTTGACAATCTTTTCATATTAATAAAGTGATTTCTGGTTTAACAAATCTTATAGCATTTATAGTTTAATTATTAAAAGTGTCAAAAGTAAACAATCATAAGGTCAAATGACTATGAGAAAAGAAGAATTGTTCATACATCTATATATGTATGAGGTAGACACAATTCTTTAGTTAGTCTTGAATAATATTCACAACTTAAGATAATGGTTGGGCGCCTTTACCACGTTAAAGCTGTAGATTCTTTTGCTAGCATTTGAATGGGATCAAATGTGTTATGATGAGTCTAAAATCATCAAAGTGTAGTGTCTTCGAGGAAAAAAATCTAGTGCACTGGGTGCATTGAATAGGATCACAACGAAATACTTTATCTATAAACTTCAATGGATAAAAAAAAATCATTTGAAGACAATCGGAGAGTCTATCTCAATCATGAGATAAATGATGGACTTATGGTTGCAAGTGTTATCATTTGAGCTATCAATGAGTACGATTATATGGCATAGTCTATCCTCGATAGTTTGGTGGTATTCATTTATTAATCAAAAGAGGACTTCATTTATAGATATGGACATCGTGGCTCTATTTATTAAATGTGAGTAGAATATAATCACATGAATATTTTGTGGTATTGGATATTCAATCTTAACGTTATGTTTTCAATAGTTTCTATTGAAATATGGCTTCAGGACAAGTCAAAATATCCAACTTTTAAATGTGGTCATATGAGTAAATATGGTAACTAGGAGAGCTATAAGCCGTCTATGAGTACTTGGCGATTACTGGTATTCTTCACGAGGATACACTTTCTCCATTAAGATTGTCTAGGGTATGAATGAGAAATATTAATTTTTAGTTATTTAGTGGAATGAACAAAAATTAATAAATCGGACCTAAGTGAATCATTTGTTGATTGTGATTAGGTTATAACTATTGGAGCTTAAATTTAGATGGCCCGTAAAGATCCCCAATCCACACGAACTTGCATTGATCACTTGATATATTCTACCGGACCATTTTATGGGTCCATTTAGAATTGTTTTAAGGCATGTGGACTTGTTTCTTTTTTTAAGAATGGGTCTAGTTGAACTTTTTTTTAAAGTCCAATAGATTTAATAAAACGGAAAAACAATATTTGGCCCATAGTTATATAGCTTGGGCGGCAAGAGCCTATATAATAGCCTTATATATTGTTTTTTATTTTATTATTTAATTAAATGGAAATTAATTAATTAATTAATTAATTGTTTAATTGAAAGTCAAAATCTTTTTCCTAGTTGGAGAAGGTCTCCAAGAGTCCTATTATTGTTGGAAATATGACAAGTATCGAATACTATATTTGATAAGTAGATAAACAAAACGAATTTATTTATCTAGTCCAATTATGAAGTATTTGATTTCTATTAAAACTATAAATTGACAACTAGTCAAATTAGGAAGTTTTGATATAGTCACAATTTAATTTATATTCAATAATTGGTTAATGAATAAATACACTATTGAGTTGGATTAAGGAGTCTTGGTGTGGAAAGAATTCCTCTTTGAAAAGGATTCTTGGTCATCAAGTAAATCCTCCTAGAGATAGGATTCTTGCCTACCAAGTAAATCCCCCTAAGGAGAGGATTTGGTAACATATATATATATATATATATATATATATATATATATATATTCCTATAGAGGAATTCGGCCAAAGCTAAAATTTCTATACCCTAGAATTCGGCCAAGGCTGGTTGGTGACTTGAGAGAAGTTCTTTTTTATTTTACTTATATAGTTAAAAAAAAACTTCATCCAACCATTGCGTGTAGAATTCGGCCAAGGAGAAGAAAAAAGGGGAACGTTTTTGTTTTCGTTAGTACACTAGTATCCCTTACATCAAACGGGTTTTATGTACAAAAATCGAATCGGGTTCACGTGAGTTTCAATCAAATGGATTGATAATTCACAAGTGACCAAACGTTCTTTGGTTTTCTCTTGGAGGTTTATTGTGACTAACAAAAGGAAAAAGTTTTTGTTTGTTTCCATCCTCAGGTATACAATTCAAATAAAAGGAAGTCCACACACCTAGGTGATTCACGTTCGCGATTGGATTGGAAGATCTTACGGATTCAATTCTATGCTAGATCAATCATCAAGAGAAAAAGGTACGATAATTTTAATATACATCAATTAATCTAGGGTTAAGGTTCTTTCTTTTAAAGGGAAAATTTTAAGATTTACTCAAATGCTACTTTCACTTCCGCTGCGTTTTGAGTCGATTTTTCCCTACAAGCGCATCATCATAATCGTAATACGCCATCGGACTCTAATACCTCCTGACATGCTCATGTGGGCCAGTGTTGGCCTTAAACTGTTCCATATGAGGAATCCTGAATTTCTCAAGAAATGAGCTTATTGAATCGAGTCGGAGAACTGACTACTAGAATTCCCGATCAGTAGATTACTCTGGCCCTACAAGTGCTTCAATGCTTCTATTCTTTTGTAGTAGGACTTCTCGCTTGCCCTCTGGTTCTCCATTTTCTTTAAAATTTTAAAGAATCGTGATCCCATAAGGATCACTGGTATACGTCCCGTAAGCTGAGCATTACGTTTGTCGAGCCTGAGCGGAGGGCTGGCCACTCGAATCCTTCTAGATGGAACATCTTGTTAGGTTTTTGAGTTTGTGTTGGAATAATTCTATATCAAAACAATATTTGCTTTGTATTGATTTATTGTCTAGAATTTATAGATAATCAAACTTCAATGAAGATTGGACAACATTTCAAGCAATGTGTTGGCAACAATATGAACAAAGCTTTAGGTAAATTGTGACTATATCAAAACTTCTTAATTTGACCAATTGTCAATTAAGAGTTTTAATAGAAATCAAATACTTTCTAATTTGGCTAGATAAATAGATTCATTTTATTTATCCACTTATCAAATATAGTGTTTGATACTTGTCATATTACCTACAATAATATGACTCTTGGAGACCTTCTCCAACTAGGAAAAAGTTTTTGACTTTTAATTAAACAATTAATTAATTAATTAATTAATTAATTAATTCCATTTAAATAAATAATAAAATAAAAACAATATATATGGCTATTATATAGGCCCTTGCTGCCCAAGCTATATAAATATGGGCCAAATATTGTTTTTCCATTTTATTAAATCCATTGGACTTCAATAAAAGGCCCACATGTGAACTAAACTCATTCTTACTAAAAGAAACAAGTCAGCATGCCTTACCAGAATACTAAATGGACCCATAAATTGGTTCGGTAGAATATATAAAGTGATCCATACAAGTTCGTGTGGATTGAGGATCTTAGCGAACGATCTAAATATAAGCTCCAATAGTTTTAACCTAATCACAATCAACAAATGATTCACTTAGGTCCGCTCTATTAATTTTAGTTCATTCTACTAAAGAACTAAAATTGATTCATAAAAAAAGATAGAATATGTTAATATTTTTCAATCATACCCTAGACAATCTTAATGGTGATAGTGTGTCCTCGTGAAGAATATCAGTAATCGCCAAGAGCACATAGACCGTCTATAGCTCTTCTAGTTACCATATTTACTCATATGACCACATTTTGAACATAGATATTTTGACTTGTCCATAAGCCATATTTTAAAAGACATTATTGAAAACTTAAAGTTACAATTTAATATCCAATACCTCAAAATATCCATATGATGATATTCGACTCACATTTAATAAATGGAGCCATGATGTCCATATCTGTAAATGAAGTCCTCTATTGATTAACAAATGAATACTACCAAACTATCGAGGATAGACTATGCTATATAATCATACTCATTGATAGTTCAAATGATAATACATGCAACCATAAGTCCATCATTTATCTCAGGATTGAGATAGACTCTAAGATTGTCTTTAAGTGAAAACTTTTATCCATTGACGGTTCTGGATAAAGTATCTCACTGTGATCTTATACAATGCACCTAGTGCACTAGATTCCTTTGCCCAGAGAAACCACACTTTGACAATTTTAGACTCATCATAACACATTTGATCCCACTCAAATGCTAGCAGAAGAATCTACAACTTTAACAAGGTAAAGACGTCCAACCTTTATCTTAAGTTGTGAATATTGTTCAAGACTAACTAAAGAATTGTGTCTACCTCCTACATGTCTAGATGTACGAACATTTCTTCTTTTCTCATAGTCTTTTGACCTTATGATTATTTATTTTTGACAATTAATATAATTAAACTATAAATGTAATAAGATTTGTTAAAATGGAAATCACTTTATTAAAATGAAAAGATTGCCAAATATATTACTCAATTTTGCTATCAAGCGTAATCCTAACAATCTCCTACTTGCTCTATAGCAAATGTGTCATATCTCTTATCCCCATATTCTCCAGGTGCCCATCAAAACTCTTTTGTGGAAGAGCCTTTGTGAAAAGACCCACTAGATTTTCTACTGACTCGATCTTGGTTATCGTTGATAAACGCTTTTTCTGTCGTTAAGAAATTGCATATCAAAAGAATATTTATAAAAGGTCCTACGCAATGTGCTCTAAAGTTTTGAAAACTAGTGAAGCGGTAAGCGTGGGTATCATCCACAGGGAGGTTTTATCCATCAATCGTTTCTCGTTTTAGTTATTATTGAAAGCATTGTAAATGAGAACAATGCAAGAGTGAGAGTGGTGCATGTGAAGTGTAAGCATTTGAGTATGTGTGTATGAACAATAATAAGTAACGAAAACATAAAAGAACGTGGAGAGATTAGAATGGTGATTAAAATGATAAATATAAATATATAGATAGGAGAGATGCAAGAGAATGGATACATAGGGTACTCATGACCACCCAAAACATTCGTGCCACCTAAAATAACTAACCGTAAAGACACTCATAAATTGGGTTCAACCTAGCCTTAAGTGTGACCTCTAAATATGGAAATGGGAGAGTCGACTAGTCCTATAACGCTACTCACCGAGATGTATCATATGAGTAACCACAAGGACCATGTTTAAGCACAAATATAAAAACATATTATTGACCACCGATCGCTACTCATCGAGATGTATCGCGCGAGCAACTACCAATGGAAGCACTAAACATAAATGGGCCCTCAACCACTACTCACTGAGATGTATCGTACGAGCAATGGCCAAGAATCACGATCCGAATGCTACTCACCAAGATGTATCGTGTGAGCAACGCTCAAGGGTCGCATAAGCGTGTAAGCTTATAGAACCGAAACCCATAAATGCAGATGTATGCTATTCATGAATTACACCCAAACAAACAAAAGCACTCAAGCCAATCGAAAACAAGCATTTCAAATAATCCATCAACATATGAGCAATCATGGGATGCTTAATTAATCTACTCCTAAATTACATTAATCTACTCCTAATCCCAATCATAAAAACACATCAATTTCTACCCCACAAGCCATGAAAGTAAAGACAAGAGCTATCCCTAAACATGCATCAAGAGTTGGGTTGTCAATCCACCTCAATACAAGCCAAGAATCAATCAAGTGCAAATTGAATGGGCATAAAAGAAGAAATTAAATACAAGTCAATTAAATAAATGGAGCTAATATTAGGGTTTACATATTTCCCAAATGGGGATACACATCAATGAATAAATTAACAAGAGAAGAGTAAATAGAAGAAACCGAAGGTTGTCAATCCCAGATCTCTAGGCTCGAAGAGGGGTTCAATTGATATCTCGGATCTCCGAGCTCTGTTGAAACTCCTCCTTCTCATAGACAAGGTAGGGTGCACTTTCCTCTTGAAACTCTTTCAAAGATTGGTGGTTGAAGATAGAAGGTGATAAGGAGGAGGCATTCACGAAGGAAAAACCTCCATGGATGCCTTTGGAAGCTCCTCTTTCTCTTAATTTGGTGGAGAAGATTATGTGTGGACAAAAGGATGAATAAAAGATTAAAGGATTTTTTGAATGAAAGATTATTGCAAACCTTTTCCTCTTAGCTCTTTTCAATGAATCCTTCTGGTTGCATCATATAGATATTTTCGTCAAGACTTCCATTAAGGAAAGTTGTCTTGACATCCATTTGCCAAATCTCTAAGACTAGAGAAGCCCCAATGGATAAGAGTATCCTAATGGATTTAAGCATGGCTACATGAGAGAAGGTTTCCTCATAATTGATACCTTCCTTTTGTGTGTAACCTTTAGCTACCAATCTAGCTTTAAAGGTTTCCACAGTTCCATCTATTCCTCTCTTCCTCTTGTATACCCATGTAAAGTCCTAATTTATTGATTGGCTTATTTCATGAACAAATCACATTTTTTGGGTATTATGTAAGGGTAGCTTAGGCTCTCAATTCTTGTGCAATTCTTGTGCTTACTTGCTTTGAAGAGATAGTTGCACACACTCACAAATTCATGCATAATTCTTATTCATATATGTTGAGTGTTAATACTTGTGTGCATTTTGGTTTAAAAGACTATTGGTTGATATGTTTGCATCTTGTAATGAAAGTTTCATGTCATGTTAGGCATTTCTATAAAATGCATCTTCATCACTCTTGGACTTGTTGAAAATATGTGTTTGAGTGCTAAAGAAGTAGGTTGTAAGCTGGTGGTGCGCTACTCGACCAGCGCACCTCACCAGCACAACATTCTAGTGGAACGCCGCTTGTCATATGCCACTGAGCTACGCCATTACACCCGCATAAAGTTAAAAAAGTGGCCAGTGCACATGTGGCGCGCTACTCGACTAGCGTAGCCTTACCAGCGCAACATACCTATGGATTGTCGCATGTGTTGCGTCACTAGGCTGCGCCACTCGTCCAGTGCCTATTAAAAAATTAGGTTGTGTGCTACTCGACCAGCGCACGTCACCAGCGCACATAGAGGAAGCTGGAACGTTTTTTCCAAAATGACCTCACTTTGTTTGGATCTCATATATATATATAACTCTTTGCTTTAAGGTCGTGTAAGAGTTTAGAATATCATATATTTTCCTTAGAACACATTTCAAAGGAAACAAACTTCCAAGAACTCATCTTTAAACACTCAAAGCATTCCCATGTGCATAAAAACTTCATCTTGTATCATCTAAAGCCATTTAGAGTGCATCTATGGATAGGTTTACTTCATCACATCTTGTTTGGTAAGTTCTTCATTATCTTCTTACAAGTTAAGTGTTCTACTTGCTAACCCATCTCTTTAATTATTTGTATGCTCTTAGAACATATTGAAGATACAAATTAGAGATTGTTGTGATGACATGATTGAGTGTTGTATTGTGATAGCTTCATAGGATTGTTTGATCTATGTTTAGCTAAGCTTTTTGAACATGTCATTTAGCTCATGATATCTAGGATTGCATTAATTGTCATCTCATTATCCTAGATAAGTATATAGGGTTTCCTAGCCTTGTTTGTTTCTTGAATATCATCGTAGATTCACATAGGACATTTATCTCTTCATTGAGAAGTAAGACTTGTGTTGCTTCCGGGAGTAGGTATCTTAAATCGCAAGCAAGATGGACTAGGTTCACTTATACCGGGATTACGTAGTGGCGGTGGATTTAAACCGGATTAGGTTGTAATTCCTTTGCCATTAGTGGATTCGAGGTTCTAGTGTGGCGCACTCACCAACCCGTGGTTTTTCCCATTTGGAGGGTTTCCACGTATATCTCAAGTGTCTTTAATATTTCCGCAATCTTTACACTTGTGATTTTGTTGTAACTAGCTAGGGACTTTTTTGTCAACTTGACCTTTAACGAAAATTGGGTAAATTTGTTTAAAATCTATTCACCCCCCCCCCCCCCCCCTCTAGATTAATATTATACACACCATAATATTTGTTTCAACTCAGTTGCACCCAATGTGTTTTATCCTTTTAGGCAAGTCAACAAGAAACCGGACTTTGTTTATTAACACGGATTGAGTTTCGGATTGCATTGCCTTTTGTCAATGGCGACAATAGACATCTTTCACTGCTTTCTTGTTTCTGTAGGGATCATCATCATCCAGGAGATTCTCTACTGATTCCCCGAGACCGATGTATCTCTCGGGTTGTCTACTAACCTTCCAATTACAAAGAGGAATGGTAGGTTGTTGATCTTGTGTTTGTAGGGAAAAAACGGTTCAAAACGCAACGGAAGCGTGAAAAATCAGAATTAGTGTTTGTGTATAAATAAAAAAAACTTCTTTTAAATAACAAGAACCTTAACCTTAGATTAATTGATGTATATAAAAGTGTCGTACCTTTTTCTCGTGACGATTGAACAAGTGCCAAATTGATTCCGTAAGATCTTTCAATCCAATCACGAACGTGAATCACCTAGAAATGTGGGCTCCCTTTCTTTTAATCACATACCTGAGGATGGAAACAAACAAAATTTTATTCTTTGTTAGTTACAATAATCCTCAAAGAAGAAAACAAAGAACGTTAGGTCACTTGTGAATTATCAATCAATTTGACCGAAACTCGCGTAAACATTTATTCGATGTTGTACACAAAACATTTTGATGTAAAGGCTACTAGTGTACAATTGAAAACTAAACGTTCTTTCTTCCTATTTCTGCTTTCCCGAATCACACACTATTTCTTAGAGTTGATCGAATTTTGTCTAGAGTAAAATCAGATTTTTCTCCCTCAAAACTCCTATGATGGTAGAATTCTTCTCTTAGAATAATAGGGCTGGCCGAAATCTCTCTATGAAATAATCTTAGACTTGCCGAAATTAACAAACATATATATATATATATATATATGATCATAAATACTTTCATAAGATGAATTTACTTGGTTGTTAAGAATCTTTTCCTTAGTTAGATTTACTTGGTGGTTAAGAATCATTTTCTAAAAGGAATTCTATCCTACAGCAAGACTCCTAATCCAACTCAATAATGTATTTGTAAGCATATTAAAGACTTCCTAATTTGATTAGATAATTAATTCCTTTTATTTATCTAAATATTAAATATAGTCTTCAATATTAATTATACTACCAACAATAGTATAATACTAGGAGACTATCTCCTACTAGAAAAATATTTTGACTTTTAATTAAATAATTAATTAATCACCAAATTAATTAAGTTCCATTTAATTAAATAATAAAATAATATAATATAATTAAGCTATTCTAAAAAACCCTGCCGCCCTAACACATATATATGGGCCAATATATTATTACTTATTTTATTAAATCCATTTGACCTCTATAAAAAGTCCACATGTGAACTACACCCATTTTTACAAAAAGAAACAAGTCCACATGCCTAAATAAAATTATAGATGGACCCCTAAATTGGTCCGGTAGAATACCATATTTACTCATATGACCACATTTTGAACTTGGATATTTTGACTTGTCCAGAAGCCATGTTTCAATAGACACTATTGAAAACTTAATGTTAAGATTTAATATCCAATGCCTCAAAACATCCATATGATGGTATTCGACTCTCATTCAATAAATAGAGCCACGATGTCAATATCTATAAATGAAGTCCTCTATCGATTAACAAATGAATACCACCAAACTATCGAGGATAGACTATGCTAAATAATCGTACTCATTGATAGCTCAAATGATAACACTTGCAACCATAAGTCCATCATTTATCTCAAGATTGAGATAGACTCACCGATTGTCTTCAAATGAATTTTTTTATTCATTGACGGTTCTAGATAAAGTATTTCATTGTGATCCAATTCAATGCACCCAGTGTACTAGATTCTTTGGCCCAAAGACACCACACTTTGATGCTTTTAGACTCATCATAACACATTTGATCCCTCTCAAATGCTAGCAAAAGAATCTACAACTTTAACAAGATAAAAACGCCCAACCTTTATCTTAAGTTGTGAATATTATTCAAGACTAACTAAAGAATTGTTGCTACCTCATACATATCTAGATGTATGAACAATTCTTCTTTTCTCAGAGTCTTTTGACCTTATGATTATTTACTTTTGACAATTATAATAATTAAACTATAAATTCTATAAGATTTGTTAAACTAGAAATCACTTTATTAATATGAAAAGATTGTCAAATACATTATTACATTGTTGCTATCAAGCATAATCCCAACAATCTCCCACTTGCACTTTAGCAAATGTGTCATATCTCTCATCCCAATGTTCTTTAGATGCCCATCAAAACTCTTTTGTGGAAGAGCCTTTGTAAAGGGATCCGCTAGATTATCTGCTGACGCGATCTTGGTAATCATCACGTTACCCCTATGCACAATTTCCTTAGAAGGTGATACTTTCTTTCAATGTGTTTCCCTCTCTTATGACTTCTTGGTTCTATCGAATTAGCAACTGCTCCACTATTGTCATAATAGATAATGATCTGCTTATTCGCATCAGGAACCACTTCCAAGTCAATCAATCTCATACGGCAACATACTCAGCTTCCATGGTGGAATCAGCAATACAAGATTAATTGATATTCTTCCACCATACGATTGCCCTCCTCCAATAGTAAACGCAGATCCTGATGTTGATCTCCTGGAGTCAGAATCTGACTGAAATCAGAATCTGACTGAAAATCAGAATCTGACTGAAAATCAGAATCTGTATACCTAATGGGAATTAAATCCCATCCAGAGTATACAAGCATATAATCTCCCGTACTCCTACGATACTTCAAAATATGCTTGACAGCCGTCTAGTGATTAGGACCAGGTTTCGATTAAAACCTCCTAACTATGCCCACAAAAAAAACAAATATATGGTATAGTACAGAGCATTGCATACATAAGACTTCCAATTGTCGATGCATCTGGAACCCTACTCATGAATTGCTCTTCATGCTCATTCTTAGGAACTTGTTCCTTAGAAAGTTTGATTCCATGTCTGAAAGTTAACATACCTTTCTTGGAATCTTGCACGGAAAACCTAGACAAGATTTTATCTATGTATGAAGCTTGGGATAATGCAATCGTTCTATTCTTTCTATCCCGTTGGACTTAGATACTAAGAATATAACTTGCTTCTCCTAAGTCCTTCATATCAAATTGTTTTGCTAACCATTCTTTTATTGATGTCAATACACCTACATTGTTTCCGATGAGTAGTATATCATCAATGTAAAGAATTAGGAAAACCAACTTGTCGCCTTTAATCCTTTTCTATACACAAGGTTCGTCAAGGTTTTGAATAAATCCAAAACTTTTCACGACATGATCGAACCTTTTGTTCTAGGATATGGATGCTTGCTTCAATCCATATATGGATCTTTGCAACTTGCATACCCTTTCCTCTTGGCCTTTTTTAATGAATCCTTCTGGTTGCATCATATAGATGCTTTCGTCAAGCCTTCTATTAAGGAAAGTTGTCTTGATGTCCATTTGCCAAATCTCTAAGTCTAGAGATTCTGCAATGGATAAGAGTATCCTAATGGATTTAAGCATGGCCACAGGAGAGAAGGTTTCTTCATAATTGATACCTTCCTTTTGTGTATAACCTTTAGCTACCAATCTAGCTTTAAAGGTTTCTACATTTCCATCCATTCCTCTTTTCCTCTTGTATACCCATTTGCACCCGATGGGTTTGATCCTTTTTGGCAAGTCTAAAAGAGACCAGACTTTGTTTTTGAACGTAGATTCAATTTTTAATTGCATTGCCTTTTGCCAATGGTGACAATCAACATCTTCCATTGCATCCTTGTACGTATAGGGATCATCGTCATCCGGAAGATTCTCTACAGATTCTCCTAGATCAATGTATCTCTCGGGTTGTCTAATAACCCTCCCACTAAGACAAGGTATGGTAGATTATTGATCTTTTGTTGGTACAGAACTTACAATTGGACTTGGTTACGAAACCTTTTATGGAATTGTATATCTTAAAATCTCATTCAGGACAATTCTACTTTTAGGCACAAAATTATCATATAGTTCTTTTCCATAAATTTTTCATTTGTCTAAACAAATACTTTAAGATTTGAAGGACTATAAAAATAATATCATTTTGTTCTTTTTGGATACCTTACAAATATGTATGTTTCTGAACGAGACTCCATCTTTTCTATCTTTCCTTTTAACAAGTGTGTAGGACATCCAAATATCCTTAAGTGTTGTAAACTAGGCTTTCGCCCAGTCCATAACTCATGCGGTGTCTTTGGAACCGACTTAGATGGTACATCGTTTATAATGTACATGGCAGTTTGTACAGCATATCCCCAAAAAGAATTAGGGAGCGTTGAATAACTCAACACAGACCTAACCATGTCCAAAAAAGTCTTATTTTTCCTTTCTGCCACCCCATTTTGTTGAGGTGTGCCTGGTACAGAAAACTAACAAATTATCCCATTATCAATAAGATATTGCTGAAACTCACCAGATAGATATTCTCTACCATGACCAGACCTCAAGATTTTTATACCTTTCTCAAGCTGATTTTCTAGTTCAGCTTTAAATGTTTTGAACATGTCAAAAGCATTCGACTTATGTCTTATGAGATACACAAAGCAAAATCTTGAGTGATCGTCTGTGAAAATGATGAAGCACTCATATCCACCTCTAGCTTGGATGCTCATAGGTCCTCACACATCAGTGTGCATTGAAAATACAAACACGGTTAAATGCTCAAGGCTAACCTAGAAGGGGGGGGGGGGGGGTGAATAGGTTAGACACCTTTTTCGACACCCTTAGAAACAAACAGAAGTTTGTCCCTCTAGATTGCTTGTATCACAATATATATATTAAGTAAAAATACTTAATCAATATATAAAACAAGTAAAGTGTGATACAAACAGGTAATTGTAACACATACACAATCTATATTATAGAAAGGAAGTCAACTTACATAAAGAGTTATATCCATAGTATTCAAGTAACAAATACAAAATACTAGAGAGATAGGGATAGAGAAAAGTTGACACAAGATATAACGTGGTAAACCTCCAAAGAGGAAACATCCACGGGCTAGCAGCCACCGGCAAACAAAATCCACTAGTAGATAAGACAAGTAAAATCTCTCAAGTGACCACCTTTAAACTACCCTCCTATCCTACTCTTGAAGTTATCACCCTAATGCTCAACAATCTGAGGCCTCACACCTCTTGTCAAGACTTCCTCGCTCACCTTATCCGGATCCTTATGACCCGAGGCAAGACTTCTTGCTCATTTATCCGAGTCCTCCCGACTCTAGTCAAGACTTCCTCACTCACCTATCTGAATCCTCACGACCCTAGGCAAGAATTCTTGCTCGACTATCCGAGTCCTCACGACTCTAGCCAAGACTTCATTGCTTGCCAATCCAAGGCCTCACACCTCTTGCCATGACTTCTTACTCAACATAGGTCTCACACCTATTGTCAAGACTTCCTTCTCACAAGGCATCAAGGTGATCATGAATGCAAAACGCAAACAAGCATGCAACATAGAATGCTATGATCAACACATCCTATGGTAAATACTAGACATGAGCATGAATGCAAAAATCACATATAGTCTAGTTCATCATGCATGAGTAGTCAATCTAGATTATGTAAGATATGATCAACATTAATCACAAACTAGATTCATGCATATATCTAAACTTGAATCACAAGATATGATCAACAAATCACAAGATTAAGTTTAAATCACAAAAACCTAAAACATGCTAAAATCATTTGACAAAGTCAAATAGATCTAAGCATAAGTTCTAGAGCATATTCCTAATCATAGATTCAACAAATCACATGAATAGCTCAAAAGAACATAAACACATGTATTATGTGAGAATTTGGCCAAGAGAGCCTAATACATGTGAGGAACTATTTTTCATATAATCAATCAATAAAAGTTCATCAAATAGTCCTAGAATCAAAGCTAGCACAATACAATCCCAAACATGTGAAAACATAGGTAAGATCAAAACCTAATAAAGAAGAAAACCCAAGGCAATTGACCAAGTTTTAAAAGAAAACTTTGAGAGAAAATCAATACCTTAGTTGATTTAAGTGCAATCCAGTTTTTTTGTGTTTAGACTCTAAAAACAGCAACAAAACTTACACAAACCTTCAGCGAAAAGATGTAGGATGAATGGAAAAACACTCTCAACTTCGAATCACTCAAATCAGAGTTAAAATGAAGAAGTTATGGTGTTTGGAAGATGAGAAAATGTAGAGAGAAAATTTCTGCACACTAGTTTGAATTTCTTCTTATAATGAAATGTGTGAGGGAAGAAGAATATAAAGGAGAGGGAAAGAAAGGACCCAAAAGACAAAAATGCCCTCATTTGTTATTGATCCACCAAGATGTCATGTGGGAATCTCGGGGCAGCAAGGTGTTGCAGCCGAGATGGCCACGCGCCATCTCGGACTTGCACACCTTCATGGCCTTCGGCCATGGTGCAATCCCCTCACACTTCCCTCGCGTTCTTCGGCTGTTCTCCGGCCTCCGAGCTCAGAAATCAAATCCGTTTGCGGATTACAAACCATAACTCTCACATGGACATAGACATATAAGATACTCAACCCTGAAAATAATAAATTGACTCGTTATACGAATACGAAGACAATGTATGCAACATGAGTTGAAAGTATAGTATCGTTTGACTTAGAACTTGAAATCAATAGTATGAGTAACCGAAATGACCGGAACTCAATCAGGAATCATTTAAGACTAAATTCAAGTTCAATATCCATGTTATAAAAACATATACACACAAACACAATTCACACTACAATACAAACTACATAGAGATAGTTTCCAATCATGCATTTTCCAAAACATATTATTTCCAAACCAATGCATGAGCATTCATCTTCAAGTGTGTGAATGTGTTATACATGGTGCACAACGATACAGTGACACATATGAATGAATTGTATGTCTGTGTTTATAATGGTGCACAACGATGCAGGTACACAAATGTATGAATTGTGTGTGTGTGCCTAAGCCTTGTAAGAGAAAGATAAGGTCTTAGTATACCTTTGTAGAATCAAATTGATCATTTCTCTTTGAAGACTTAAAACTTGCTTTGACTTGTTGTTCATCCTTTTTTGAAGCTTGAATCATCATATATCTGAACAACTAAATCATTACAAGTAAACATCATTTTGATATGGAATTAATGCCAACACAAACTAAAACCTAACAATCTCCCCCTTTGGCAAATTCCATGTCAAAACACCTATACATTTACTACAAATATAAAAATGAAGATAGGTCACAAAATCACTCCCTCACATTACAATGAGTAAGATTCCTATAACTAATCTTCACCAACTCTTGAACTTCATCTTGATCTTCTCTTGAAGCAACCTACAAATCATCTCAAAGCACAATGCATAAACAAGAGAAAAACAACAAATGGCAACATATAATATGGATAAGGATATACAATTAAGTCCACAAATACATGTATCTCCCCCTCAATACATGCCAAAATACAAGAATTCTTAACCAAATCTTAAGACTAATTATTACATGCCATTGAAAGTTCAAAAGTTCGCAAAAACAACATAAAAAGGAAATTAAGTAACTAGCAACTCTTAGCAACTCTTTCTCCCCCTTTTTGACATGAAATGATGCCAAAAAGTAAGGAACATACCATGAGACTCAAATACTAGCTACTAGATCCACCAAAGAAAGATATGTGTGTAGTTGATCTAACATAATGCTTGAGAGGTGGTCTTGAAATTGAGGCAATACACTCCTTCAATTCTTTTATTCTAGCATCTTGTTTATCAACTATAGCACTAAGCTCATCAACCTTCTTCTTCAAATGTAAGGCCCAATCCGGAAGAATGTTTATGCTAGTCTCTTGACAATCAACTTGTGAACTACTAAATAGTCAAAAAGTATCACATGTCTTACCCTTATCCTTATATGATATGTATGACACACGTTTATCACTATACTTTTCCAAGGGTTGTACCAAAATATCATCTCCTCTACTCTTAACACCACGAGCCAAACACAAAGAAGTTATTAACCCCTGTAATGCAAGCTTCTTATCTCCTCTAGTTAAGAAAGCCGCATTATCTAAATAAAACATAAGTAAATCCCCAAGGTTTATAGGTTGATTTGTTATCAAGGCATATACTATTTTGATCTTGTCTTTATTCAACTCGGTTGAATTCGAAGATCCAATAAAATTAGTGCAAATGAATAGATGCCAAAATGCACTAGCCTCAGTTAACTCATGTTGACTAATATATGCTCTACTTTTCCACTCAAAAGAAGCATTGTCACAAAGAGTTCTACCCATGATATTAAGATTCTCAATGGCATCTACATCTAGAAAGTTTGAATCTATATCATTAGATAGCCCAAGAAACTTGTTAATGTTTTCTGGGTTAACTCTAAACACAACACCACTGATCTCCATCAAAGCATCCAATAAGGTGGCACTTTCTATATATTCAAGATAAAACTCTCTAACAAGAGTATCATTCAGTATTCCTAACATGCTCACCCAAGATTCCCAATTCCTATCCTTAATGCATTTAAGAACATAAGAATCTTTACATTTACCTAAGTCAATGCATCTCTCTTGAAATATCTTCTTAGTTCCAAAGATCCCTAAATCCTTTGACCTTGAAGTTTTCGATCCCATTAAGGTAGACTTGGCTTTCACACTGGGATTTGATTGATTTCCACTCCCGGTAACCTTGGTTCTTCCCATTTGTTCTTGTGATATAAGATGCTATAAACATACAACAAAAGTGAGTGAAAGACAAGACAAGCATATTAGTCACAAATATATAAACACAAAGACATATGACTTAAGAATGAATCATCATGCAAGACAAAGATAGTGAGTAATATCTTACAAGTATCATTAAGTCAAAATATGCTAACATGTAACAAAATGAAGCATGTGAACATATAATAAAAGAGAACAATGTCTAGCATACAATGCTCCCCCTTGATAAATGCTATAGCTAAAATCCATGATAGCATAAAGTTCACAAAGATGTTCACACAATCACACATTTAAGCAATTTGAAGAAATATCAACAAAATAAGCTTCATATGCTAAGAGAGATACACAAAGATTTTTCAAGTTCTCTCATAATTCTTCAACAATTGCTAAAATATCATCATACTCATAAACAAAGTGTGTGTGTGAGAGAGAGAGATATGCTTCAAATATATATCAAGAAGTAGTTTGATAATCAACATGCAAACAATCTCAAACAACTATTCATCTTAAGCTTTTTCCATAAAAAGTCAAACAGATTATCATCTGGAATTTTTGCTTTTAAGAGAATAGATTTCAACATATGAGCGTGTGTGTGCATGTGTCTCGTCATCCCATTTCTGTTTTTCAACCCAAGCTCATTTGATTTTCAACTAAACTCTTTTTTAAACCTTTCTCATTTTCTTTTTAGGCTTTGAATCAAAGAATTTTTTTTATGATTTCATTTCAACACTTCTTTGATTTTTCCATTTTTTTTACATAAAAAAAAAATCATTTCATGATGGCTTTCACAAATCACAATAGTGTAGCTCTTTCCAACATTGGGTAGCTTTCACAACCAATGTGTAGAGCCATGTTCATGAAGGTACTCGTTGAGTTCTACGTAATTGCCGAAGAAAAATTGATACTAACCATAGGTCATTTTAAATGTACTTAAGCACAAAAACTTCAAGATGTATCCAATGTTTACATATTAGTAAACTCAACCTACTAGCAAAACATATAAGAGAAGCAAGGTGTAATTTTAGAAAACCAAGATTTTATGGCTCATAAGCACATGATCTAAAAGCAATAAGTAGAGACTTATTCAAGATCATTACTTCACTAATGAGTAGCTTTCAAAGAATATGAAGCTCATATTTTCAAAAGTAATGCCACTCAATGTACCATTATACAAACAATCATCAAAGTTAAGATCAATGTGAACAATATCACTATTAGATCCTAAAATAGCAAATGTCAATGAGAACCATATGTATGTTATACAAAATTCTCTAATATGACATGCTATGAGATGTATATCAAAAATTGAGTCAAAAGATGAATAACTAAGAGAACATGCAATAGCGTGTAGAGATACCTTTTTGCACATTATATTCACCAAATATCATACTTCCGCCCTTTTTATGAGCACTCTTGCCTTGAATGTCCTCATGACACCAAGTTGACGATGTTTTACAACAAGAGTATCAAAAGCATAATATCTCTGCACAATCAATACGTATAACAAAAGAACTTCTTCAAAGTTAATCAACAAATTTTGACCATCATAACAATCATGATCTGAGATAACCAAGTTCATATCAATACATGGAGTATTCAAAGCTATCAAGCAAGAATTCTCAACACAATTGATATATAGCCTCAAAGCTATCTCACATGTGCTTCTTATTTTAGTGATAATAGCACTTACCCTTGAACCACTTATTCTTGGTGTACCTACACAAACATTTCTAATATCATCCTTGACAATAATGTTAAATCTAGAGTAAATTCCTTCAATGACTTGATTAACAAGAATATCATTAACACACTCTTTCTTAACATTTTCAACACAAGATTTGTCAAGTTGAACATGATTAGAATTCTTTCTACTCCTCAACTTCTTTTCGTGCTTAGCAAACTTATCATGTTTTTCAACTTTCAAATCTTTAGCATGTTCAAGTTGAAGTGTAATCTCCTTATCCCTATATTCATTTCCTAATTTGCATTTTTCAATATATTTATAATACCTAGGATTAATGTGACATATTGTGTTGCAATAATGGCAAATTGGAATAAAAGATGAGATTGTACCTTTTGGAGTTGAACTAACTTCACTAGGAGTTTGCAAAGATACCTTGCTCCCCAACATCTTCTTGGCTTTTGATCTTCTCTTTTTGTGTGGTTTCTTATCAATCATGACTTCATCAAAGTGTATAGGAATTGGTGCTTCCAAGTGCTCCTCTTCAACTACCTAGTCGTCTTCGCCACTATGAGAGTTAACAAGATTCCTAACACTAGACAGACTAACCGAATCATTCACTAAGTCCTTGATAGCCTTCTTAGCCATTTCTATCTCTTCCATCAATTCTTGTTCTCTCTTCTTCAAAGAAGATATCACATTATCCTTCTCAAGGTTTATATTTTCAAGTTATTTAAACTTCTTCACAATATCATCTTTTTCACCAAGAAGTCTACGAGTAACAACCACAAACTCATCTAGTTGCTTATTGATCAAATCATCTTTCTCAACTACTTCTCTTTAAGCATTATCTCTAGCTTCTTCAAGCTTTTCTATCTTTTTCAACAACTTAAGATTAGTAGGAATGGAACTAGAACTTTCATCATGATTTACATCAAGGTTCTTGTTAAAAGTTATTGTACCATCAACGTCTAGTGGAGAATGAGAAGCCGTTAAAGCTATAAAGTTGCTCACTAACTCTTCATCACTTGAAGACTCACTACTAGAGCTCTCATTGTCACTAGAATTATCATCACTCTAAGTAGCCACCAACACTTTGCCTTTCTTGTCTTTCTTAGATGGCTTCCTGGTGCACTCATTAGCAAAGTGACCAAAACCATAACAATTATAGCATTGAACCTCTTTCTTGTTCATGGCTTGACTATTCTTCTCAATCCTTGGAGATGATGTTCTTTTGACTCTCTTTTCCATAGAAGACTTGCCTCTAGACTTGGCATTCTTCTTTGGAAAATTCTTGAACCTTCTTACCAAAAGAGCCATCTCTTCATTTTCATCATCACTCTCCTCCTCAATAGCATTGAGAGCAATTCCCTTACTTTTGATCTTTGGCTTCAAGCACATCTCATAAGTTTGGAGAGACCCAAGCAACTCATCGATGTTCATACTATCCACATCCTTGCTTTCCTCAATGGCCGTCACCTTTGATTTGAATCTCTTAGGAAGAGACCTAAGGATTTTCCATTTAAAACGCTATTTTAAGATAGGTACTCCTAGTGCTTGACATTGGTTAGCTATGTTATGAAGTCGGAATTGGAAGTCTTCAAACTTTTATTCTTTACTCATAGTTAAACCTTCAAATTGTGATGCCAACATTTGAAGCCTCGATTTCTCCACCACTAAGGTTCTTTCATTAGTAACTTGGAGAGTATCCCAAACTTCCTTTACGGATTCAAGATTTTGAATGTAGGAGAATTGATGCCCATCAACTTCAATGAAGATGGCATTCATAGCACGATGGTGCCATTTAGCAACCTCAAACTCATTCGTTATCCATTCACTCATTGGCTTGAGTATCATGGTTTCATCCTCTTGAACCTTGGTAGGAGGACTATAACCTTCTTCCACTACCATCCAAGCCCTTTCATCAATAGAGTGGATGTAGGCTTTCATCCTCAACTTTCAATACCCATAGTTAGTGCCACGAAGTAATGGTGGCCTAGTATTTGAGGCTCATTCCGCCATTCTATCATCTTGTAAACCCATGACTTCAAACGCCTTGCCAAAACGGTGAATGTATCACCCCAGACTCACACTAAGTGCAATCCAGTGTCCTTCTTTGATACCAATTGAAAATACGAACACGGTTAAATGCTCAAGGCTAACCTATAGGTGGGTGAATAGGTTAGACACCTTTTTCTACTCCCTTAGAACCAAAAAAAAAGGTTGTCCCTCTAGATTGCTTGTATCACAATATATAAATTAATTAAAGACAATTAATCAATATATAAACACAAGTAAAGTGATATACAAATAAGTAATTGTAACACATACACAACCTATATTATAGAAAGGAAGTCAACATACATAAAGAGTTCTATCCATAATACAAATACTAGAGAGATAGGGATAGAGAAAAGTTGACACAAGATATAACGTGGTAAACCTCCGAAGAGGAAACATCCACGGGCTAGCAGCCACTGAAAAACAAAATCCACTAGTAGATAAGACAAGTACAATCTCTCAAGTGACCATTTCACCTAGAAACTACCCTCCTATCCTACTCTAGAAGTTGTCGCCCTATGCTCAACAATCTGAGGCCTCACACCTCTTGTCAAGACTTCCTCGCTCACCTTATCTGGATCCTCAAGACCCAAGGCAAGACTTTTTGCTAAACTAAGTCCTCACTCTAGTCAAGACTTCCTTGCTCACCTATCTGAGTCCTCTCGACTCTAGGCAAGACTTATTACTCGACTATCCGAGTCCTCCCGACTCTAGCCAAGACTTCCTTACTCGACAATCCAAAGCCTCACGCCTCTTGCCAAGACTTCTTGCTCAACAACATAGGTCTCACACCTATTTTCAAGACTTCCTTCTCACAAGGCATCTAGGTGATCAAGAATGCAAAATACAAACAAGCACGCAACATAGAATGCTATGATGAACACATCCTATGGAAAAAACTAGACATGAGCATGAATGAACAAATCAAATGTTGTCTAGTCAAACATGCATGAATAATCAATCTAGGATATGTTCAATATTAATTACAACCAAGATACATGCATAGATCAAACTTGAATCACAAGATATGTTCAATAAATCACAAGATCAAGTTTAAATCAAACAAACCAAAAACGTGCTAAAATCATACGACAAAGTCAAATAGATTTAAGCTAAAGTTCTAGAGCATATTCCT
Organism: Dipteronia dyeriana; assembly: GCA_032871835.1. Classification (NCBI taxonomy): domain Eukaryota; kingdom Viridiplantae; phylum Streptophyta; class Magnoliopsida; order Sapindales; family Sapindaceae; genus Dipteronia; species Dipteronia dyeriana. Next base: position 36,663,526 of record CM065302.1, read on the forward strand.
AATCATAGATTTATAAAAAACACATGAATAGCTCAAAAGAACATAAGCACATGTATGATGTGAGAATTTCGGCCAAGAGAGCCTAATACATGTGAGGAACTATTTTTCTCAAAATCAATCAATCAAAGATCATTAAATAGTCCTATAATCAAAGCTAGCACAATACAATCCCAAAGATGTGATAACATAGGCAAAATCAAAAACTAACTCAACATGAGTGATTTCAATTGAAACTCAACCTAGCTTTGAAAGAGTTCAAAACTCAAGTAAAAACACTCACAATATGTAAATATATGTTGAAGAAGAAAACCCAAGGCAATTGACCAAGTTTTAAAAAAAAACTTTGAGAGTAAATCAATACCTTAGTTGATTTACGTGCAGTCCCGTTTTTATGTGTTTAGACTCAAAAAACAGCAACAAAACTCACTCAAACCTTCAAAGAAAAGATGGAGGATAAATAAAAAAACACTCTCAACTTTGAATCACTAAAATCGGAGTTCAAATGAAGAAGTTATGGTGTTTGGAAGGTGAGAAAATGTAGAGAGAAAAATTCTGCACACTAGTTTGAATTTCTTCTTAGAATGAAATGTGAGAAGGAAAGAGATTATAACGGAGAGGGAAAGAAAAAAGCAAGAATGAAAAAAATGCCCCTCTTTGTTAATGCTTCTCTGAGATGGCACGTGGGCATCTCGGGGCAGCAAGGTTGTGCGGCCGAGATGGCCACCCGCCATCTCGAGCGTGCACACCTTCATGGCCTTTGGCCATGGTGCATTCCCTTCGCGCTTCCCTCGTGTTCTTCGACCCTTCTCCAGCCTCCAAACTCGGAATTCAAATATGTTTGTGGATTACTAACCATATTTCTCACATGGACATGGACATTTAAGATACTAAACCTAGAAAATAATAATTCGTCTCATTATACGAATACAAGACAATGTATGCAACATGAGTTAAAAGTGTAGTATCTTTTGACTTAGAACTTGAAATCAATTGTATGAGTAACCGAAATGACCGGAACTCAATCAAGAATCATTTAAGACTAAATTCAAGTTCAATATCCAAGTTATACAAACATATACACACACAAACACAATTCACACTAGAATGCAAACTACATAGAGATAGTTTCCAATCATGCATATTCCAAAACATGTTATTTATATACCAATGCATGAGCATTCATATTCAAGTGTGTGAATGTGTTATGCATGGTGCACAATGGTGCAGGGATACATATGAATAAATTATATGTGTGTGCCTATAATGGTGCACAATGACACAAGGACACATATGAATGAATTGTGTGTATGTGCCTAAGCCTTAAGAGAAAGATAAGGTCTTAGTGTACCTTTGTAGAACCATATTGCATCCTTTCTCTTTGAAGACTTAGAACTTGCTTTGACTTGTTGTTCATTCTTCTTTGAAGCTTGAATCATCATGAATCTAAATAACTAAATCATTACAAGTAAACATCATTTTGATATGGAATTAATGCCAACACAAACTAAAACCTAACAACATCAACTTATTCTATCTTTAATTAAGAGTTCAATTTTAGTTCTTTAGTGGAATGAACTAAAATTAAATTGATCGGACCTAAGTGAATCATTAGTTGATTGTGATTGGGTTGTGTTTATTGGAGCTTAAATTTAGATAGGCCGCCAAGATCCCCAATCCACATGAACTTGCTTGGATCACTTGATATATTCTACCAGACCAATTTAGGGGTCCATCTAGAATTGTATTAAGGCATGTGAACTTGTTTCTTTTTGTAAGAATAGGTTTAGTTCACATGTGGACTTTTTAGTAAGGTCCATTGGATTTAATAAAATTAAAAAAATAATATATGGCCCATAAACATGTGTTGGGCGGCAAGGCTAATTAAGAATAGCTTAATTATATTATTTTTATTTTATTTTTTTATTAAATAGATATTAATTAATTTGTTGATTAATTAATTATTTAATTAAAAGTCAAAATCTTTTTTCTAGTAGGAATTGGTCTCCTAAAATTTTACAACTGTTGGTAGTATAATTATTATTAAAGACTATATTTGATAAGTAGATAAATAAAAGGAATTATTTATCTAATCAAATTAGGAAGTCTTTAATATGGTTACAAATACACTATTGAGTTGGATTAGGAGTCTTGGTTGAGGATAGAATTCCTTTTTGAAAAGGATTCTTAACCACCAAGTAAATCTATCTAATGAAATGATTCTTAACTACCAAGTAAATCCTTCTTAGGAAAGGATTTGTGATCCTAATCTATATCTTATGAAATTCGGCCAGCCCATGTTTATATACAAAAGGTTAGAATTCCTTTTAGATAAGGATTCTTAACTACCAAATAAATCCACCTAAGGAAAGGATTCTTGTAATCCAAGTAAATCCTTCTTAGGAAAGGATTTGTGATCCTAATCTATATCTTATGAAATTCGGCCAGCCCATGTTTATATACAAAAGGTTAGAATTCCTTTTAGATAAGGATTCTTAACTACCAAATAAATCCACCTAAGGAAAGGATTCTTGTAATCCAAGTAAATCCTTCTTAGGAAAGGATTTATGATCCTATATATATATATATGTGTGTGTGTGTGTGTGTGTGTGTATGTATGTGATTTTTGGCCAGCCCTAAGATTCTTAGAGCAAAAATTTCGGCCAACCTAAGTGTTTTCTAAGAGAGAATTTTTCTTGGCAAGAGGGGATTTTGAGAGAGAAAAATTTAGTATTTTACTCTAGACAAAATTCAATCAACTCTAAGATATAGGGAATGGAATTCGGCCAAGGAGAAAAGAGAAAAACAGAACGTTTTTGTTTTTAATAGTATACTAGTATCCTTTACATCAAAAGGGTTTTGTGTACAAAATCAAATCGGGTTCACGCGAGTTTCAATCAAGTAGATTGATAATTCACAAGTGACCGGACGTTCTTAGATTTTTCTCTTGGAGGATATTTGTAACTAACAAAGAAAATATTTTTTTTGTCTCCATCCTCAAGTATACAATTTAAAGAAAGATAGCCCACACTCCTAGGTGATTCACGTTCATGATTGGATTGGAAGATCTTACTGAATCAATTCGGCGCTTGTTCATTCGTCACGAGAAAAAGGTACGACACTTTAATATACATCAATTAAGCTAGGGTTAAGGTTCTTGTTATTTAAAAGGGAATTTTTTTTATTTATAAGCACAATAATTTTATTAAATTTTCTCACACTTCCGTTGCGTTTTGAACCGTTTTTTCCCTACAAAAATATGCAAATTTTGAATGGACATAAGAGTGTCGAGAGTCTTTTAAAAAGATAATTGACCTTTTAACATCTGCTCCTATCATGCAATCCCCTGATTTGTCCTTGCCTTTTGAATTGATGTGTGATGCGAGTGATTTTATTGTTGGAGCAGTCTTAGGATACAGTAGAAAAGGTAAGCCTTTTGAGATTTATTACGCAAGTAAAACTTTGAATAGTACACAAATGAATTACACCACCACTGAGAAAGAATTACTTGTTGTGATATTCGAACTGGATAAATTTTGGTCATACTTGATTGGCGTTTCAACCATTGTTTTTACTGATCAAGTTGTTGTGAAGTATCTAATGTCTAAATAGGATGTGAAGCCAAGGCTGATTCGTTGGATTTTGTTGCTACAAGAATTCAATCTCACAATCAAGGACAGAAAGGATGCTGAAAATGTTGTCGCAGACCATTTATCAGGACTCACCGCTGAATCGTTATTTGATAAAGCACCTATCAATGATTATTTTTCTGATGATCTTTTATTCTGTCACAGTTGTACCTTGGCATGCTGACATTGTTAATTATCTTACAATAGGAATGATGCCACTTGATTGGATTACACAGGATAAAAAGAAATTTTTTGACCGAGGTAAAACATTTTTACTAGAAAGACCTGTACTAATTCAAGTATTGTCCTGATCAAATCGTTTGACGGTGTATTCCAGACAATGAGGTAAGTAATGTCATTAAATTTTTTCATTCTGAAGCATGTGGTGGTCATTTTTCATCAAATAAACGGCTGTAAAAATATTGTAGTGTGGATTTTATTGGCCTAGCTTGTTTAAAGATGCACATGCATTTTGTAAAACCTGTGGAAATTGTCAAAAATTAGGATCCATTTCCAAGCGAAACATGATGTCTTTAAACCCCATTCTTGTCATTGAAATATATTATTGTTGGAGAATTGATTTTATAGATCCATTCCCACTGTCATTTGGATTTTTGTACATATTGGTTGCCGTTGATTATGTGTAAAAATGGGTTGAGGCAATTCCTTATCGAAATAATGATCACAAAACAGTGATTAAGTTTTTACAGGAAAATCTTTTGAGTCGATTTGGAATCCCTCGAGCCATTATCAGTGATGGAGGCAAACACTTTTGTAGCAAACCTTTTGAGTCTTTGATGAAGAAATATGGAGTTACACACAAAATTGCCACACCATACTACCCTCAAACAAGTGGTCAAGTTGAGTTAGCAAATTGGGAGATAGAACAAACCTTGTAAAAACGATTAACCCTAATCAAAAAGATTGGTCTCTTAGACTAAATGATGCACTTTGGACTTACCGTACTGCATTCAAAACATCTTTAGGTATGTCTTCTTATCGTTTAGTTTATGGGAAACCTTGTCACTTACCTGTTGAACTTGAGAACAAAGAATATTAGGCCATTAAAGCTTTCAATTCTAACCTAAAAGATGCTAGTGAATTACGCAAGTTGCAAATAAATGAACTTGAAGAATTAAGAAATGATGCACATGATAATGCAAAAATTCTTAATGAAAAATCTAAAACCTTTCATGACAAACAAATTTTAAGAAGATCATTTGAAGTTGGTCAAAAGGTTTTGCTTTATAATTCTCGACTTCATTTATTTCTTGGCAAATTGAAATCAAAATGTAGTGGTCCATCTGTTGTAAAACACGTGTATCCATATGATGCCCTTGACATTGAGAATCCTAGGAATGTTAATGTGTTTAAAGTAAACGGAAAACGTGTGAAACCATTCTTAGAACATGCAGATTTTCAAAAAGACTCTACCGTCCTATCTGACCCTTGTTACAACAATGAGTAAACAAATCTCTTGCTTTTGACTTTATTTGTGTTTTCAATTATTATTTTTGTATTTGTTCTCTTTTCAATTTTGAATTTTTGCAGGATTAATTTCTAGGTTAGATTTTTGCTTGGTGTGTTTTGCTATATAACTCCGGTTAAGTGGCGGATAACGGTACCCCATGACAATTCAAGTCAGTTTAACTCAGTTTCCCAAATAACTGATTCCCAAAAACAAGACATGGATGAAATTTTCACAAACCTGTGAAAACATTTTCCATTGTTGCCCCAAAATGCTCTTAAAAAGATTTACAAAGCACGGTCCGAAAGATTGCGCTTACTGATGATGTACAACATTCCTACTGATATTCACTGGTTGATCGAAGCTAAGGTACGTCTTGCAGGTGAGTCTTCTGATTCATTTTTATCTTACATGTCTGGTTTTGAAAGAAGTAACCTTATAAGAAAACGAAGAGCTAAGAAGTTAGGTGTTACTTGTCACAAATATGCACGTACAACTTGCAACACACGTTGTCGCTCTTCACGAATGGTGTCTGATAATTGAGAGGATAAAATTTTATTCATTAGGCATGGTTTGCATAGGGATTCAAAATGAACATGCACACTTGCGAATCTGACATTAAAAGACCCTGTGTTGGTTGCAAAATAGCAAATAAAAATAATAAAAACCTTGCAAGTGCACAAATCATAAACAATAGCACAACGAAAAAGCAATGGTCGATCCCATAGAGAATTAATTACCTACTAAAATAACGAGCTTATCTATGACACTCTAGGACTCTAATGTAACTAAAAATAAGAAAACAAAATCACTTAACGCACAAACACGAATAGAGTTTTTGATTTGATTATTAAAACTAAAGAAAAATAAATAACAATAAATAAAATGCAACATAAAATCTAATGAGGAAAATTATATGGTAAAACACTAGTTAGAACCTCTTATCCACCGCTAAACAATCATCCAATCCATTAACAATAATAAAGTTAGAAGATAATCAAACTTGATGAAGATATTCACGACAAGGTGTTGGCATCCCACTCGAGTCATATAGATTCTCTCTTAGTTAGTATGTAAGTTGTATGGTATCTACATAAATACGTGTATTCTAAATTATAACCTAGTATGGGCATCTACTAGAATTAATAATAGGAATCCATTAAGAGCAAAGAGAATATGAACATCACATGAACCCTAAAACATGGTATCTATCATAGGTAATTCATGAATCAATTTCCCTTAATTGGATCTTATTCCAATTAATTGTTTCAACCAAGGATAGATTCGTATGGTGTCCGACTTGTATCCTTGCAACATAGATTCTATAATAAAATAATTATGCTCTAAGGTGATCAATCAAAGAAGCATAATAATAGAATAACAATTTTTATGGAGAAATTGAAATCATCATGTTGAGAAAATAATACTTCATTAAACAAGACTTGTCTATGGAATTGAAATCATGATTAGGGCTTTAAGAGAGCCCTAACTAATAAAAAAATTAGTTAGACATAAAAACTAGAAAAATAAATAAAAACATTTAATCTAAAGAAAGGTAGAATAAGAGAATGTTGATGGAGTCTTCAATCTTCAATCTTCAACTCTCCATGATCCCTCTCTTATAGAAAACTCTTGGTATTTATAGGTGACTTCTCCTTGTAGATTCCCAATTTGTTTTGTTATAGAAAATACACCAATTAGGAAAGAAGAATGAAATAAGGAATGAGAATCCTTTCCTAACTTGGATTTCTTCTTTTGATGATTAACTTCTAATTTGAGTTTAGGAAGTTTCCTAAACATGTCTTGATCTTTTAGAGTCATTAGAATTTGATTTGGGAAGTTTTGAGACAATTCTGGACCAATTCGAATTAGAAATACGCCAAAAACACATAAACACTGTTGTCCGGGTCACTTTATAGGTCACTTGCACACACCACGGTCCAGCAAGCATGACTCCTCCACTGATTACTGCTTCCTAGGTCGCTACGCTGGCGAGGTGCATGCACAGCGGTTTAGCCCGCGATAGACTTCTCCAACTCAGACCTTCGGTTACTAAAATGACCATAACTTACTCTAGAAAACTCCAATTGACTAAACGTAAAGTTGACTGGAAACTAGACTTCCGAGGCTTCCCAAAAACATATAGATCTCCACCTGGTTCAATCTAAGGAGGAAGATATGGTCATCACAAGTTGGATGTGCTGCAGAGGTATTTCTCCAAGCTTCACCAAAAATCACCTTTTTATCTTCAAACTCACTCTAAGAGCTATCTTCTACACAATCTTAACAAACACTAAAACGTGCAATTATACTCAAGAACATAACATAAAACATAGGAATTAGGGGTCTCAAATATCAACATTTATCGACCTAACACCCTGTTTTCCAATTTATAAGAAATTTTGATAGGAAGCATATCCCCGATCAATAGAGGGCGTTGAAGCCGTTACTAGACGTAAAACCAAAGGAAGATGTGAGCCATAATCACAACTACCAGTAAATATCCTTCTGTTTTTATTATCTTTTTCCTTCTACATTTAATGTCTTTTACAATTATTGTTGTTTACTTTTGATTTTTGAACCATTTGGATATATTATCATTGACAAATGCACTGCCGTATACATATAGGCGTATCATTGTATTACCTTTTCGGGATCTATAAATACATGTATCTGTTTTCTTTTTTGCTCCAGAGCAATCATAAGCATTAGAAAGAAAAATTCAGAAAGTGCATTAATGGCGTCACTTTCAGCTAAACGATTCACAAACGTTTGTGTGTTTGGTGGCACTAACTATGGGAAATACAGAGAGTTTGTTAAGGCTGCAACTCATCTTGGTAAGGTTTTGGCTGAATGAAAAATACACCTAGTGTATGGAGGAGGTAACTTGGGATTAATAGGGTGTGTTTCACGAGTTACACGAGACGGAGGTAGTCAAGTTCTGGATATTATCCCAAAACCTATGGCCGTAGCAGACATCATCGGAAAGACAAACGGTGAAGAGCTAGTTGTTTCAGGTATGCATGGAAGACTGACTACAATGCTACATCTTGTTGATGCATTTATAGCTTTTCCATGTGGTTTTTGAACCTTAAAGGAATTCTTTACAATGGCATCATGGGTGCAACTACACATCCATGAGAAACCAATCGGTTTGTTAAATGTTAATAAATTTTATGATGGTTTGCTTTCATTTATTGACCACGCTCAGAAAAATTATTACATTTCACCTTTAATCCGAATAATCTTTATCTCTTCTTCAAATGATCATGAACTGATTGACCTGTTATAAACTTTTAAATATGAGCCAAATCCCTCAACCTCTTAAATAGATTGGTCTAATGATGAAGACAACAAGAAATGCAGAATTGATTTGAAGTTCAATTTGTAATTATCCAATGCATTTTAATTTCCTTTCTTTTGTATTACTTTTGTTGTTTTTGCAGGATTTTGTTGTCTTTCAAGTTGTTCAGGTGATATGTTCTAAACCTTACCTCTTTCTAAAGACATTGTAGACAATGTCTCATTCTGGTTTGGGGGAAGGGATAGTTGACATTACTGTGGTTTTAATAACTTCTGTTTTTCAAAAAAAAAACTAACTTCTGACCATTTTTGTTTTTTAAGATGGTCGAGTAAGGAAATCTTTTAGATACTATTGAGACGCATCTTTGTAGTTCTGATGCATTTTTTCCTCTCTTCAGGCTATTCAAATTTGTAAACTCTCCATTGCGATATTATTGACTAATCCTTTTGTTCATTCAATCATCTTGAGAAATTTTTCGAACTATTCTTGACACACACACACATTGACACATGATTATGCATAGTATGTTGAGATTTTGTGATATCTAGTTCTGAAACATCATTCAAGGGTAACAACCGAAGGCAGTGGTCTTATATAAAATATATAATAATAATAATAATAATAATAATAATAATAATAATAATAATTTTGTGTGTTTTGACCAAAACTCTTTCTTAGTAGACGAGTCTCATGCCTCAGCAAGCATAGAGTGTTCACGTAAAACGGTGGAGTCTTGATAAGAATAAAGTGCAGTTTCATAGCCTTTTTAACTCGAGCAATTAAGTCCGAGGGGTGCTTCAACACCTAATGCCCTAAGATTAACTGGTCTAGGAGTCATTGACCCCAAAGCTCGCTACACGGGTTAAAGAGAAAGCTTAAGGGAATTGTACTAATAAACAACTGCAATCCAAGTAATTAAGCTCGTAGGAGTGTTTCAACACTTAATGCCCTAAAGACAACTGGTTTGGGAGTCATTGGTCTAAAGTTCGCTACATGGATCAAAGATTGAATGTTTGTTTCCAATTTGGTTATATTTTCTAGTAAAAAAAAAAGAATAAGAAGAGAATAAAAATGTTGCCTAAGGAAGAAGCCCTAATACGATTTCGGAATAAAAATGTTGCTTGATTTCAATTGAATCTCATAGTTATTGTGTTGATCTTTAGTGAGCACAAGAAAATTTTGATTGATATCTCGATTGATGACTGGTTGTCAGAGGGTGAGAAAAGAGGTCTCGATTTATGTTTACTAAGGGATAATATCATCATTTTACACTTCCAATATGATTAAATCCCCAATTTAGACATAATTTCGTTCGCTAGCTTAAATAAATGTGTTGTGTAGTAATCAATATATTTTTCTTTGTATTTCATAGGTAATATGATCAGTTCAGAATGTCAAAAACCCTAGGAAGGCCACGAAGGGCATTTTTATAATTTTGATTATCCACTGTTCACAGTTAACTTTCACTGTTTACAGTTGACTTTTACTATTCACAATTGACTTTTAATGTTCATTGATGATGTGGCACATTCCTATTGCACCAAATTATGAGTGCACCATACACGCGACTGCGGGGAGTCACATTTTGGAAGACTATTGACTTTGTCTATTGACTGATGACGTAGCACATTTCTATAGGATCGAATTGTGAGTGCACCATACACGCAATTGCAGGGAATCATATTCTAGAAGCCAATGCACTGTTTACTGTTGACTTACACTGATGCGGTTATTATTTACTATTCACTGTTCACTAATGACGTGGTGGAATCTGGACGCTCCATTCTAAATTCATCCGATTGTCAATTTTCATCCGTATTTTATATAAATAGGGGGATCTTCCCCCCTAATTTGGGCATCCTGAATCCTAATCTAACCTTAGATTTGTGAAATTCTCTCTCTAATGTTCTCAAATTCTAAGTTTAAATAAAATAGTTATTTTCAAGTTAAATTATGTCTAGCTAATTGAATATAGTTGGGGTCTAAGGTGATACTGTCGGTATGGAAAATATGATCCAATTTTGGTAAGTTTATCATTTTTTTTGTTTTCTCCCCTCTTATTTTTTTGGAGTTTCGGCTCACTGTAGACATACTGATGTTATTTGGCATAGTGGGTACTTTACCCATATTTATGAGAGAGTGGTCAGTAGAGTGAAATACTCTCCCATAAATCTGGACTAAATATTAATAATTGGATTATTTTCGAATTACCAACCGTGTATCTCTTAGCCCCAATTTTAATTTTAATTGATTTACATTTTATAACTAGCTTAATAATTAATCTAGATAATTAATTCTACAAGGACAAGTGAACAACCTCTCTGTGGTTCGACCCGGTCTTACCTGTTAATTTATTACTTTTACACTCTTATACTTGGGAGTATGAACAATTCTTTAGGACGTGTCAACAGATATCGAATACTTCCTAATTTGACTAGATAAATAAATTCCTTTTATTTACCTACTTATCAAATAAAGTGTTTGATACTCATCATACTACCAACAATAGTATGACACTAGGAGACCTTCTCCTACATAGAAAAATTTATATTATTAATTAAATAATTAATAAATTAATTAACTTCCATTTAATTAAATAATAAAATAAAACAATATACTAGGTTAATATTCTTAGCCTTGCCGCCTAAGCATATACCATGGACAAGATATTGTTTTTCCATTTTATGAAATCCATTGGACTTTAATAAAAAGTCCACATGTAAACTAGACTCATTCTTACTAAAAAAGAAATAAGCCCACACGCCTTAAATTAATACATTAATATAACTAGATAACCCATTTAATTAAAATGTGCAATTTATATTCTTAATGTTGAAAATACAAACACGGTTAAATGCTCAAGGCTAACCTAGAGGGGGGGTGAATAGGTTAGACACCTTTTTCGCCTCCCTTAGAAACAAACAAAAGTTTGTCCCTCTAGATTGCTTGTATCACAATATATATATTAATTAAAGATACTTAATCAGTATATAAAACAAGTAAAGTGTGATACAATTAAGTAATTGTAACACATACACAATCTATATTATAGAAAGGAAGTCAACTTACAAAAATTGTTCTATCCATAGTATTCAAATAACAAATACAAATACTAGAGAGATAGGGATAGAGAAAAGTTGACACAAGATATAACGCGGTAAACCTCCGAAGAGGAAATATCCACGGGCTAGCAGCCACCGGTAAACAAAATCCACTAGTAGATAAGACAAGTACAATCTCTCAAGTAATCCCTTCACCTAGAAACTACCCTCATATCCTACTCATGAAGATGTAGCCCTAATGCTCAACAATCCGAGGCCTCACACTTCTTGTCAAGACTTCCTCGCTTACCTTATCCGGATCCTCACAACCCAAGGCAAGACTTCTTGCTCAACTATCTGAGTCCTCTCGACTTTAGTCAAGACTTCCTCGCTCACCTATCCAGATCCTCACGACCCTAGGCAAGACTTCTTGCTCAACAACATAGGTCTCACACCAATTGTAACGACTTCCTTCTCACAAGGCATCTAGGTGATCATGAATGCAAAACGCAAACAAGCACGCAAAAAAGAATGTTATGATTAACACATCCTATGGAAAACACTAGACATGAGCATGAATGCACAAATCAAATGTAGTCTAGTCAATCATGCATGTATAATCAATCTAGATCATGCATAGATCTAAACTTGAATCACAAGATATGTTCAATAAATCACAAAATCAAATTTAAATCACACAAACCAAAAACATGCTAAAATCATATGACAAAGTCAATTAGATTTAAGATAAAGTTCTAGAGCATATTCCTAATCATAAATTCAACAAAAGTACATGAATAGCTCAAAAGAACATAAGCACATGTCTTGATGTGAGAAAATGAGAGCCTAGTACATGTGAGTAACTATTTATCACAAAATCAATCCATCAAAGATCATCAAATAGTCCTAGAATCAAAGCTAGCACAATACAATCCCAAACATGTGAAAACATAAGCAAGATCAAAACCTAACTCAACATAAATGATTTCAATTGAAACTCAACCTAGCTTTGAAAGAGTTCAAAACTCAAATCAAAACACTCACAATATACAAATATATGTTGAAGAAGAAAACCCAAGGCAATTGACCAATTTTAAAAGAAAACTTTCAGAGAAAATCAATACCTTAGTTGATTTAGGTGCAGTCCTGTTTTTGTGTGTTTAGACTCCAAAAAAAGGAACAAAACTCAATTAAACCTTCAGAGAAAAGATGGAGGATGAATAGACAAACACTCGTAACATTGAATCACTCAAATCGGAGTTCAAATGAAGAAGTTATGGTGTTTGGAAGATGAGAAAATGTAGAGAGAAAAACTCTACACACTAGTTTGAATTTCTTCTTAGAATGAAATGTGAGAGGGAAAGAGAATATAAAGGAGAGGGAAAGAAAGGAGCCAAAAGACAAAAATGCCCTCATTTGATATTGCTCCCCCAAGATGTCATGTGGGAATCTCGAGGCAGTAAGGTGTTGCAGCCGAGATGGCCACGCGCCATCTCGGGCTTGCACACCTTCATCCCCTTCGGCCTTGATGCAATCCTCTCGCGCTTCCCTCGCGCTTCCCTCGATTTCTTCGACCGTTTTCATGCCTTCGAACTCAAAACTCGAATCCATTTTCAGATTACGAACCATAACTCTCACACAAACATGGACACATAAGATACTCAACCCATAAAATAATAATTTGACTCGATATACGAATATGAAGTCAATGTATGCAACATGAGTTGAAAGTGTAGTATCTTTTGACTTAGAACTTGAAATCAATAGTATGAGTAACCGAAATGACCGAAACTCAATCAAGAATCATTTAATACTAAATTCAAGTTCAATATCCATGTTATACAAACATATACACACACAAACATAATTCACACTAGAATGCAAACTATATAGAAATAGTTTCCAATCATGCATATTCCAAAACATGTTATTTCCATACCAATGCATGAGCATTCATCTTCAAGTGTGTGAATGTGTTATACATGGTGCACAACAATGCAAGGACACATATGAATGAATTGTATGTGTGTGCCTAAGCCTTGTAAGAGAAAGATAAGGTCTTAGTAAACCTTTGTAGAACCATGCTGCATCATTTCTCTTTGAAGACTCAGAACTTGCTTTGACTTGTTGTTCATCCTTCTTTGAAGCTTGAATCATCATGAACCTAAACAACTAAATCATTACAAGTAAACATCATTTTGATATGGAATTAATGCCAACACAAACTAAAGCCTAACAATCTCCCATTTTGGCAAATTACATGTCAAAACACCTATACATTTACTACAAATAAAAAAATGAAGATAGGTCACAAAATCACTCCCTCACATTACAATGAATAAGATTCCTATAATTAATCTTCACCAACTCTTGAACTTCATCATGATCTTCTCTTGAAGCAACCTACAAATCATCTCAAAGCACAATGCATATACAAGAGAAAAACAACAAATGGCAACATATAATATGGATAAGAATATACAATTAAGTCCATATATACATATATCACCCCCTCAATACATGCCAAAATACAAGAATTCTTAACCAAATGTTAAGACTAATTATTACATGCCATTGAAAGTTCAAAATTTCACAAAAACAACATAAAAAGGAAACTAAGTAACTAGCAACTATTTCTCCCCCATTTTGACATGAAATGATGCCAAAAGGTAAGAAACATACCATAAGACAGAAATACTAGCTACTAGATCCACTAAAGAAAGATGTGCGTGTAGTTGACCTAACATAATGCTTCAGGGGCGGTCTTGAACTTGAGGCAATACACTCCTCCAAATCTTTTATTCTAGCATCTTGTTTATCAACTATTGCACTAAGTTCATCAACCTTCTTCTTCAAATGTAAAGCCCAATCCGGAAGAATGTTTATGCTAGTCTCTTGACAATCAACTTGTGAAGTACTAAATAGTCCAAAAGTATCACATGTCTTACCCTTATCCTTATATGACATGTATGACACACATTTATCACTATACTTTTCCAAAGGTTGTACCAACACATCATCTCCTCTACTCTTAACACCACGAGCTAAACACAAAGAAGTTATAAACCCCGGTAATGCAAGCTTCATATCTCCTCTGGTTGAGAAAGCCGCATTATCAAAATAAGACATAAGTAAATCCCCAAGGTTTATAGGTTGATTAGTCAACAAGGCATAAACTATTTTGATCTTGTCTTTATTCAACTCGGTTGAATTCGAAGATCCAATAATATTAGTGCAAATGAATAGATGCCAAAATGCACTAGCCTTACTTAACTCATGTTGACTAATATATGCTCTACCTTTCCACTCAAAATAAGCATTGTCGCAAAGAGTTCTACCCATGATTTTAGATTCTCAATGACATCTACATCTAGAAAGTTCGAATCTATATCATTAGATAGCCTAAGAAGTTTGTTAATATTTTTCAGGTTAACTCTAAATACAACACCCCTAATCTCCATCAAAGAATCCAATAAGGTGGCACTTTCTCTATACTCAAGATAAAACTCTCTAACAAGAGTATCATTCACTATTCCTAACATGCTCATCCAAGATTCCCAATTCCTATCCTTAATGCATTTAAAAACATAAGAATCTTTATATTTACCTAAGTCAATGCATCTCTCTTGAAATATCTTCTTAGTTCCAAAGATCGCTAAATCCTTTGACCTTGAAGTTTTCGATCCCATTAAGGTAGACTTGGCTTTCACAATGGGATTTGAATGATTTCCACTCGCGGTAACCTTGGTTCTTCCCATTTGTTCTTGTGATATAAGATGCTATAAACATACAACAAAAGTGAGTGAAAGACAAGACAAGCATATTAGTCACAAATATATAATCACAAAGACATATGAATTAAGAATGAATCATCATGCGGACAAAGATAGTGAGTAATATCTTACAAGTATCATTAAGTCAAAATATGCCAACATGTAACAAAATGAAGCATGTGAACATATCATAAAAGAGAACAATGTCTAGCACACAATGCTCCCCTTTGATAAATGCTATAACTAAAATCAATGATAGCATAAAGTTCAAAAAGATGTTCATACAATCACATATTCAATCAATTTGAAGAGATTTCAACAAAATAAGCTTCATATGCTAAGAGAGATACACAAATTTTTCAAGTTCTCTCATAATTCTTCAACAATTGCTGAAATATCATAATACTCGTAAACAAAGTGTGTGTGTATGGGAGATATGCTTCAAATATATATCAAGAAGTAGTTTGATAGTCAACATGCAAACAATTTCTAACAACTATTCATCTTAAGCTTTTTCCATAAAAAGTCTAACCGATTATCATCCAGAATTATTGCTTTTAAGAGAATAGGTTTCAAGATATGAGTGTGTGTGTGCATGTGGCTCGTCATCCCATTTCTGTTTTTCAACCCGAGTTCATTTGATTTTCAACTAAACTTCTTTTTAAGCCTTCCTCCTTTTCTTTTTACGCTTTCAATCAAAGAATTTTTTTTATGATTTCATTTCAACATTTCTTTGATTTTTCCATTTTTTTTACATAAAAAAAATTCACTTCATGACGGCTTTCACTCATCACAATGGTGTAGCTCTTTCTAACATTGGGTAGCTTTCACAACCAATATGTGTAGCCCTTTTCATGAAGGTGCTCGTTGAGTTCTATGTAATTGCCGAAGCAAAATGGATACTAACCATAGGACATTTTAAATGTATTTAAGCACAAAAACTTCAAGATGTATCCAATGTTTACATATTAGTAAACTCAACCTACTAGCAAAACATATAAAAGAAGCAAGGTGCAATTTTAGAAAACCAAGAATGTATGGCTCATAAGCATTTGATCTAAAAGCAATAAGTAGAGACTTATTGAAGATCATTACTTCTCTAATGATTAGCTTTCAAAGAATATGAAGCTCATATTTTCAAAAGTAATGCCACTCAATATACCATTACACAAACAATCATCAAAGTTAAGATCAATGTGAACAATATCACTATTCGATCCTAAAATAGCAAATGTCAATGAGAACCATATGTATGCTATACAAAATTCTCTAATATGACATGCTATGAGATGTATATCAAAAATTGAGTCAAAAAATGAATATCTAAGAGAACATGCATTAGAGTATAGAGATACCTTTTTGCATATTATATTCACCAAATAGCACTTCCGCCCTTTTTATGAGAACTCTTGCCTTGAATGTCCTCATGACACCAAGTTAACTATGTTTCACAACAAGAGTATAAAAAGTATAATATCTCAACTCAATTAACACATATATCAAAAGAACTTCTCTAAAGTTAATCAACAAATTTTGACCATCATAACAACCATGATGTGAGATAACCAAGTTCATATCAATACATGGAGTATTCAAAGCTAGCAAGCAAGAATTCTCAACACAATTGATATATAGCCTCAAAGCTATCTCACATGTGCTTCTTATTTTAGTGATAAGAGCACTCACACTTGAACCACTTGTTCTTAGGTGTACCTACAGAAACATTTCCAATATCATTTTTGACAACAATGTTAAATCTAGAGTAAAGTCCTTCAAAGACTTGATTAACAAGAATACCATTAACACACTCTTCCTTAACATTATTAACACAATCTTTTTCAAGTTGAACAAGATTAGTATTCTTTCTGCTCCACAACTTCTTCTCCTGCTTAGCAAACTTATCATGTTTTTCAACTTTTAAATCCTTAGCATGTTCAAGTTGAAGTTTAATCTCTTTATCCATATATTCATTTCCTAATTTGCATTTTTCAATATATTTATAACACCTAGGCTTAATGTGACCTATTATGTTGAAATAATGGCAAATTGGAATAAAAGATGAGATTGTACCTTTTAGAGTTGAACTAGCTTCACTAGAAGTTTACAAATATACCTTGTTCGCCAACTTCTTCTTAGCTTTTGATCTTCTCTTCTTGTATGGTTTCTTATCAATCACGACTTCATCAAAGTGTGTATGAAGTGGTGCTTCCAAGAGCTCCTCTTCAACTACCAAGTTATCTTCACCACTATAAGAGTCAACAAGATTCCTAACACTAGACACACTAACTGAATCATTCACTAAGTCCTTGATAGCCTCTTTAGCCGTGTCTATTTCTTCCATCAATTCTTGTTCTCTCTTCTTCAAAGAAGATATCACATTATCCTTCTCAAGGTTTATCTTTTCAA
The DNA here is from genome assembly GCA_032871835.1 of Dipteronia dyeriana. Classification (NCBI taxonomy): domain Eukaryota; kingdom Viridiplantae; phylum Streptophyta; class Magnoliopsida; order Sapindales; family Sapindaceae; genus Dipteronia; species Dipteronia dyeriana. The sequence continues at coordinate 36,681,144 of CM065302.1, forward strand.
GTTCACTAAACTTCTTCATAATATCACCTTTCTCACTAAGAAGTCTACGAGTGACAACCACAAACTCATCTAGTTGCTTCTTGATCAAATCATCCTTCTCAACTACTTCTCTTTGAGCATTATCTCTAGCTTCTTCAAGCTTTTCTATCTTTTTCAACAACTCAAGATTAGTAGGAATGGAACTAGAGCTTCCATGATGATTTGCATCAAAGTTCTTGTTCAAAGATATTGTACTATCAATATTTAGTGGAAAATGAGAACCTGTAAGAGCTACAAAGTTGGTACCAACTCTTCATCACTAGAAGACTCACTACTAGAGCTCTCATTGTCACTAGAATTATCATCACTCCAAGTAGCTGCCAATACTTTGCCTTTCTTGTCTTTCTTAGATGGCTTCCTGGTGCACTCACTAGCAAAGTGACCAAAACCATGACAATTATAGCATTGAACCTCTTTCTTGTTCATGGCTTGACTATTCTTCTCAATCTTTGGAGATAATGTTCTCTTGACTCCCTTTTCCTTAGAAGACTTGACTCTAGGTTTAGCATTCTTCTTTAGTAACTTCTTGAACCTTCTAACCAAAAGAGTCATCTCTTCATTTTAATCATCACTCTCCTCCTCAACTGCATTGAGAGCGATTCCCTTACTTTTAATCTTTAGCTTCAAGCACATCTCATAAGTTTGGAGAGACCCAAGCAACTCATCGATGTTCATACTAACCACATCCTTGCTTTCCTCAATGGTCGTCACCTTTGATTTGAATCTCTTAGAAAGGAACCTAAGGATTTTCCAATTTAAACGCTCTTTTGAGATAGGTACTCCAAGTGCTTGACATTGATTAGCAATATTAAGAAGCCGAAATTGTAAGTCCTCTAACTCTTATTCTTCACTCATACTTAAGCCTTCAAATTGTGATGCCAATATTTGAAGCCTCGATTTCTTTACCGCTAAGGTTCCTTCATTAGTAACTTGGAGAGTATCCCAAGCTTCCTTTGCGAATTCAAGATTTTGAATGTAGGAGAATTGATGCCCATTAACTCCTCCAAAGATGGCATTCATAGCACAATGGTGCCATTTAGCAACCTCAAACTCATTCGTTGTCCATTCACTCATTGGCTCGAGTATCATGGTTCCATCCTCTTGAACCTTGGTAGGAGGACTATAACCTTCTTCCACAACCATCCAAGCCCTTTCATCAATAGAGCGGATGTAGGCTTTCATCCTCAACTTCCAATACCTATAGTTAGTGCCACGAAGTAATGGTGGCCTAGTATTTGAGGCTCTTTTTGCCATTACATCATCTTGTAAACTCATGACTTCAAATGCCTTGCAAAAAGCATAAATGTATCACCCCGGACTCACACTAAGTGCAATCTAGTGTCCTGCTCTGATACCAATTGATACAACCAATAGGTTAGACACCTTTTTCTTCTCTCTTAGAAACAAACAAAAGTTTGTCCCTCTAGATTGCTTGTATCACAATATATATATTAATTAAAGATACTTAATCAATATATAAAACAAGTAAATTGTGATACAAACAAGTAATCGTAACACATACACACTCTATATTATAGAAAGGAACTCAGCTTACATAAAGAGTTCTATCCATAGTATTCAAATAACAAATACAAATAATAAAGAGATAGGGAAAGAGAAAAGTTGACACAAGATATAACGTGGTAAACCTCCGAATAGAAAACATCCACGGGGCTAGCAGCCACTGGCAAACAAAATCCACTAGTAGATAAGACAAGTACAATCTCTCAAGTAACCCCTTCACCTAGAATCTGCCCTCATATCCTAATCATTAAGATGTCACCCTAATGCTCAACAATCCGAGGCCTCACGCCTCTTGTCAAGACTTCCTCGCTCACCTTATCCGGATCCTCACAACCCAAGGCAAGACTTCTTGCTCAACTATCCGAGTCCTCCCGACTCTAGTCAAGACTTTCTCGCTCACCTATCCGGATCCTCATACCCTAGGCAAGACTTCTTGCTCAACTATCTGAGTACTCCCAACTCTAGCCAAGAGTTCCTTGCTTGACAATCCAAGGTCTCTCACCTCTTGCCAAGACTTCTTGCTCAACAACATAGGTCTCACACTTATTGTCAAGACTTCCTTCTCACAAAGCATCTAGGTGATCATGAATGCAAAACGAAAACAAACATGCAACATATAATGCTATGATCAACACATCCTATGTAAAATACTAGACATGAGCATGAATACACAAAACAAATGTAGTCTAGTCAATCATGCATGTATAATCAATCTAGATCATATAAGATATGTTCAACATTATTCACAACCTAGATATATGCATAGATCTAAACTTGAATCACAAGATATGTTCAATAAATCACAATATCAAGTTTAAATCACACAAACCAAAAACATGCTAAAATCATATGACAAAGTCAATTAGATTTAAGCTAAAGTTCTAGAGCATATTCCTAATCATAGATTCAACAAAAACACATGAATAGCCCAAAAGAACATAAGCACATGTATTGATGTGAGAAATAAGCCAAGAGAGCCTAATACATGTGAGGAACTATTTTTCACAAAATCAATCAATCAAAGATCACCAAATAGTCCTAGAATCAAAGCTAGCACAATACAATCCCAAACATGTGAAAACATAGGCAAGACCAAAACCTAACTCAACATGAATAATTTCAATTGAAACTCAACCTAGCTTTGAAAGTGTTCAAAACTCAAATTCAAACACTAACAATATACAAATATATGTTGAAGAAGAAAACCCAAGGCAATTGACAAAGTTTTAAAAGAAAACTTTGAGAGAAAATCAATACCTTAGTTGATTTAGGTGCAGTCCCGTTTTTATGTGTTTAGACTCCAAAAAAAGCAACAAAACTCACTCAAAACATCAGAGGAAAGATGGAGGATGAATAGACAAACACTCTCAACTTCAAATCACTCAAATCGGAGTTCAAATGAAGAAGTTATGGTGTTTGGAAGGTGAGAAAATGTAGAGAGAAAAATTCTGCACACTAGTTTGAATTTCTTCTTAGAATGAAATGTGAGAGGGAGAGAGATTATAAAAGAGAGGGAAAGAAAGGAGCCAAAAGACAAAAATGACCCTCTTTGATATTACTCCCCGAGCGAGATGGTTTGTGGGCATCTCGGGGCAGAAAGGGCCAAGATGGCCACGCGCCATCTCCGGCTTTCGCACCTTCATGGCCTTCAGCCATGATGCAATCCCATCGCGCTTCCCTCGCGTTCTTTGACCGTTCTCCGGCCTCCAAACTTGGAATTCGAATCCATTTGTGGATTATGTACCATAACTCTCACACGAACATGGTTATATAAGATACTCAACCCATAAAATAATAATTCGACTCGATATACGAATACGAAGATAATGTATGCAACATGAGTTGAAAGTGTAGTATCTTTTGACTTAGAACTTGAAATCAATAGTATGAGTAACCGAAATTAACGAAACTCAATGAAGAATGATTTAAGACTAAATTCAAGTTCAATATCCATGTTATACAAACATATACACACACAAACACAATTCACACTAGAATGCAAACTACATAGAGATAGTTTCCAATCATGCATATTCCAAAACATGTTATTTCCATACCAATGCATGAGCATTCATCTTCAAGTGTGTGAATGTGTTATACATGGTGCACAATGATGCAGGGACACATATGAATGAATTGTATGTGTGTGCCTAAGCCTTGTAAGAGAAAGATAAGGTCTTAGTATAGCTTTGTAGAACCATATTGCATCATTTCTCTTTGAAGACTTAGAACTTGCTTTGACTTGTTGTTCATCCTTCTTTGAAGCTTGAATCATCATGAACCTAAACAACTAAATCATTACAAGTGAACATCATTTTGATATGGAATTAATGCCAACACAAACTAAAACCTAACAAATGTATTAATGGAATGCTAATTGCACCCCATTAGGGACGCCCAAGGGTTCCCACATCCTTGGCTGTTCATACCAGGTATTTGAAGAGCTACCGCGTATCCTAATCACACATGACCGCACCTCTCCAAAAGTTTTAGATTTCGAAATCCAAAAACAATTCTAGATGGACCCAAAAAATTGGTCAGGTAGAATATATCAAGTGATCCATGCAAGTTCGTATGGATTTAGGATCTTAGTGGGCTATCTAAATTTAAGCTTCAATCGACATAACCTAATCACAATCAACAAATTATTCACTTAGGTTTGATCTATTAATTTTAGTTCTTTCCATTAAAGAACTAAAATTGAACTCTTAAATAAAGATAGAATAAGTCATTATTCCTCATTCAATCCCTAGACAACCTTATTGGAGATAGTGTATCCTCATGAAAAATATCAGTAATCGCCAAGAGCTTAAAGACCGCATATAGCTCTCTTAGCTACCATATTTACTCATATGACCACAATTTGAACTTGGATATTTTGACTTGTCTAGAAGACATATTTCAATTGACACTACTGAAAACTTAACATTAAGATTTAATATCTAATACCTAAAAATATCCATATGATTGTATTCTACTCACATTTAACAAATGGAGTCACGATGTCCATATCTATAAATGAAGTCATCTATCAATTAACAAATGGATACCAAAAACCATCGAGGATAGACTATGTTATATAATCGTACTCATTGATGGCTCAAATGATAACACTTTTAACCATAAGTCCATCATTTATCTCATGATTGAGATAGACTCTCCGGTTATTCTTAAGTGAAATTCTTTTTCCCAAAGACAATACACTTTGATGATTTTGGACTCATCGTAACACATTTGATCCCACTCTAATACTAGCAAAAGAATCTACAACTTTAACAAGGTAAAACCGCATAACCTTTATCTCAAGTTGCTAATATTAAAGAATTGTGTCTACCTCGTACATATCCAGAAGTACGAACAATTCTTCATTTCACATAATCTTTTGACCTTATGATTATTTACTTTTGACAATTATAATAATTAAACTATAAATGCTATAAAATTTGTTAAACTAGAAATTACTTTATTACTATGAAAAGATTCCCAAATACATTATTACACTCTTGCTATTGAGCATAATCCCAACAAAATCTACCACTTGTCCAACAAATTCATAAAAACCAATAATTAAATTATAAAACGAAATAAGGAATTGATCATGCAAAACGTAGAGTTTTATGTGGAAAACTCAAGAAGGAAAAAAAAACAGGGTTGCCGGAGACTGTTAGGGAAGGGTTTTCACTATGTAAAAGATAAATTACACACTCAATCTCTCTTACGTTTTTTTGTACGTTTTTCGTAACCTTGTATAACCATATGTAATGGTCTATTATACATGCATAGAACCTTAGTAAATAAGGAAAGTTGACTAGGTTTGGTAGGACTCTAACTTGTAGGAGTTGTTTTTATCTTCTTTCTTGTTTTGAATATCTTGCACATTAAATGAATTAAGTCTTTTTCCGGAGTTCGACTCTGGTATCTCTAAGGAAATTTGTTTCCTTATTAGAGTGTACTTTGTTGGAACCCCGTTCACCGGTTACGCAGCGAAACTAGGTTTTAAATTTATTTATACATATCATAATTTGTTTCTTGGACCAGTGAACTTGGGATCGTAATTATTTTTCGGAACTAATACATACAATATGCAAACACAGGAAATTGTAATCAATAAAATCAGAAGAAGAACATACTAACGTTTGGAGGCTCCTTCACTTTACGTTATGCTTATGTCTGAATCACTCAATCTTCCTCGCCATCTCCCGGGACTGGTAACTGCGTGTGGACGCAACACGATCTCAAGAACTTAAATGGAGGATGTTGAAGAGAGAAGAAGAAACTATTTCTTTTAAGTGAAAATCACTAGAACAATTCTAGTAAAAAAATAATATTATTATTTTCCTTTTGTTTTAAAGGTGTAAATTTTACCAAAACCTTTTTTCTCTCTTTTGATATCACCAATTCACTTTTCTATCTCATAACCTTTGCAAAACGTGAACCTTTTTTTGATATCAGGTGGTGTTCTTTATTTTTATTTTTTTTATTATTAAACTCACGCACGCACTCAAAACCAAACATACCAATTTGCATCAAATGCAAATTCAATAACTCATTTATGCATTTTTCTCTTAAAAAAAATATAAAACATATATATCATATATATATCGATAAAACCAATCAATTTAAATATTTTAAGATATCTCATATCTTTAAAGATATTAATCAATTTGTTTTGAATTCAAACTCTTTAAATTCAAAATTAAATATCTAATTTAATAAAAATAAAATAATCAAATTATCTTATCTTTAAAAATTAAATATCAATCAACACTCTCAGCTATTGATTAATCACATAATTAAATAATCTAATTATTTAATTAACATAATCATTATCATTCATTAATTATATAATCTTATTATTCAATTAATTCCTGAATAAATATATGTCACTTTCATAACAGGAATAGTTGGACAAACCAATTAATTAACCGTGACCCTTATTACCAAAATGGACCGGGCTAGCAAGGGGACCTAATGGACCCACGGTATTTTGAGCTCCAACAATCATCGAAATCATTAATTAAACTCTTTAATTAATATTCTTTGATTATTAACTCCGGTGTTATTCAACTAAAACCTGAAGCTGCACTCTCTCAACTATAGACGCTTTTACACAAACTGATACAACTCGGTATCCATCGATATAGCTATTTCACATGGTGTGATCCTCCACAGTAGTTCATAATTAGAGATCGGTCATAATGTCCGTTATACCCCACTAATTACATATATCCTTTAAGTACCGTTGATTCTCTAATGGACGATAAATCCTATTTCCTCACAGAACTAGGAGAGCGCTCATATTGTCCAAGCCCCGAATCAACCCTTAAAGGAACTACTATCTACTTCTCACAAGAAGGAGTGGATTCCACTATTGTGTACAAACCTTTCCGGCCACAAGCCAAACTGCAATCCCAACATACGGAGCATATTGATCAGAAAATGCATCTGACCCCACCCATGGTATATCAAAGACCACGATTTAATCTGAAGGAGTTGATTAGACACTCGGGATTAAAATCACCCACATATAGCCATCATTAGTTCATATATATAAATCTCATCGGTAAACGGATCTTGGTGAGAGATTTATATAGATCATGGCCCAGCCCTATATGATCACATCATACAAGGTGCCTCCATTCCTATATCTCATATGAATGATTCAGGATAGAATCACCGTACATTACAGAGTGGACTGCATTTATAGATTAACCACAAATAAAGTATCAAGCTTTATTTGCTATCTATGGACTCTTTAGATTGCACGTCTCTTACTGTATCCATCCGTATATGACACTCATATACACAGTTCGTGATTCCATCCGACAATCTTGGATGTTAAATATATGCACAAGTTATAAATTAAACATTACAACAAGAATGAATTGAACTTTTCCTTTTATTAATTTCATAAATCCATTTACAAATTACATCTTTAGGGCATAAACCCCAACAATCTCTCACTTGCACTAAAGCATGTGAGGAATGTTTTGTAACCCTAGACTTTCTAGGTGACCCGAAAACACTTTAGCCGGTAAGATCTTTGTAAATGGATCAACATGATTGTCTTGTGTGTCTATCTTGGTGATGATCACATCTCCTCTTTGTACTATCTCTCTAGATGATTCCTTGTTTATAGCTTCTTGGTTCTTTGGAATTAGCCACATCACCACTATTATCACAATAAAGTGGGATAGGCTTATCCAGATCTAGAACAACTTACAGATCACTCAATAACTTACGGAGCCAAACAGCCTCTTTAGCAGCTTCACAAGTGGCTATATATTAGGCTTCTATGAAGGAGTCAGCAATGCAAGATTGCTTGATACTTCTCCACACAATGGCTCCACCACCCAGGGTGAATATTTATCCAGACTAGGATTTCCTAGAATCCCTGTCTGACTGAAAATTAGAATTCGTTTATCCTAACGAGATCAAATCCTGTCCGGAATACACTAGCATATAGCTTCTTGTTCTCCAAAGATACTTGAGAATATTCTTGACAGCAACCCTGTGATCCAATCCTGGGTTGGACTGGTATCTGCTGACTACTCCCACAACATAGCAGATGTCTGGTCTCATGCATAACATAGCATACATGAGACTACCTACTGTTGATTCATGGGGTACACGTCTCATATCCTTAACTTCTTTAGGTGTCTTAGGACACTGTTCCTTAGATAAGTGAACTCCATGTTTGGAAGGTAAATTACCTTTCTTGGAGTTCTACATCGAAAATCGCACAAGAATCTTGTCGATATATGATGCATGAGACAGTGATATGAGTTTGTTCTTACGATCCCTTACAAGTTAGATCCCTAGAACATAACTCGCCTCTCCAAAATCTTTCATTTGGAATTGGCTAGCCAACTAGCCCTTTACATCAGACAACACTCCAACATCATTCCCAATGAGTAGGATATCATCTACGCATAGAACCAAGAAAACTACTTTCTTGTCAATGATCCGCTTCTAGACACAAGACTCATCAACATTCTGCTTAAAGCCATAGGTTTTGATCACATCATCAAATCTGATGTTCCAAGATCTAGATGTTTGTTTAAGTCTATAGATTGACCTTTGCAGCTTGCAAACCTTTTGCACTTGATCTGGAGACACGAATCCCTCTAGTTGCATAATATAGATGCTCTTGTCAAGGTTGCCATTCAAGACTGGAGTCTTGACATCAATTTGCCAAATTTCATAATCAAAATATGCAGCAATGGATAAGAGAATCCTAATAGACTTAAACATGGCTACTAGCAAGAAGGTCTCTTCATAATCTACCCATTCTTTTTGGGTATAACTCTTGGCCACTAGCCCTAGCTTTGAAGGTCTCTACCTTCCCGTCTACTCCTCTCTATCTCTTATAGATCCACTTACACCCTATGGGTTTTACCTCATCCGGTAAGTCTACAAGATCCTAGACTGAGTTAGAGTACATGGACTCCATCTCGAGATTCATGGCTTTAAGCCATTCCTCTTTATCAGGATCTTCCATTGCATTCTTAAATGTCAATGGATCATCCACACTATCAGCAGAGACAACACCTTGTCCCTCTCTTATACCTGAATAGCGTTCAGGTTATCTCACAACCGTCTCACTACGTCTAGGTTGTAGTGTATCCTGATCAGGAACCATTTGACTATCAGATGTTTATGGATCAACAACTCTTATTGATGAAGCACTAGTTTCATCAAGCTCCAACTCATTCAATACATTCTTAGAATGAGGTTTATGGTCACTAATATAATTGTCCTCAAGAAACGTTGCATTTGTCGATATAAATACTTTGTTATCTTCGGGACTATAGAAGTGTCCACCTCTGGTCTCCTTGGAGTATCCTACAAACAGGCAGACCACAGACTTGGAGTCTAGCTTTCCACTTCTGTTCTTTAGCACGTGTGCTGGACACCCCCATATGCGAAAATGTCACAAACTAGCTTTACGACCATTCCATAACTCTAGGGGAGTCTTAGAAACATATATGGTTGACACCACATTCAAAATGTATACCGCTGTTTGTAACGCATATCCCCGGAAGGAATTCACTAATGATAAGAAACTAATCATAGATTTCACCATTTCTATTATGGTTCTATTTCTCCTCTCCGCTACACCATTTTGCTGATGTGTACCGGGAGCTGTGAGTTGGGATACTATCCCATGCTCGACCATGAAGTCTTCAAACTCTTGGTCAAGGTACTCACCTCTACGATCTGATCGTAGTGACTTGATAGTCCTACCTAATTGAATCTCAACTTCAGCTCAGAATTCTTTGAACATTTCAAATGTTTACGACTTCCGTTGTATTAGGTAGACGTATCCATATCTTGAGTAGTAATCTATAAAGGTGACATAATACTCATAATTACCCCTAGCTTTAATATTCATCGGTCCGCAGACATCTGTATGTATAAGCTCTAGCGGTTCTTGAGCTCTAAGCCTTTTTCCAGTAAAAGGTCTACTTGTCATCTTACCTTCCAAAAAAGATTCACAGACAGGTAAAGTGCCAACCTTTAACTCACTTAAAGATCCATTTTTTACTAGTCTGTCTATCCGGTCAAGGTTGATTTGACCAAGCCTTAGATGCCAGAGATACGTGTCATTATCTGGAGAAATCTTATGTCGTTTAGTTTTTGGTTTTTCAACAATAAAAAATTTGGTGTTGAGCAACATAGTATGTATTAACGGTCTTAACACATACAAATTATTTTCATTAATTTCTGAACAAATATTCAGACCATTCTTTCCAATAATAACAGACTTATTATTAAAAGAAACAGAATATTTTTCTTCTAACAACTTAGAAACGGAAATCAAATTCCCTGTAAATCCAGAAATATAAAATACATTGTCGAACAATATATAATTATTACAAAAACGTAATCGAATTACGCCCACTGCTCATGCCGACACGATATCCCATAGCCCCACACTCATGGAGAAGGTTTGCTCCTCTAACTGTGTTTAAGAATCAGTCCATTGTAAATAAGAACAAACATGGTTAGTGGCCCCTGATCAACTATCCAGGGTAAAGAATCATCTTCCATTAAACATGACTCAAGAACAAGTAAATCATATTTACCTTTCTTGGACTTCTTCTTTCTTTGGGCTTTCTTGGGTTTAGGCTTACCTTTCGCCTTCCCAGCAGACCTCTTCCTCTTCTTATTATTGGAGGAAGATGGTTCGGCAACATTTGCCTCACCGGTCTTGCCCTTGTTGTCCATAGTCAATGACTCAAAGGTAGTGAGCTCATTGAGCAACTGTGTGAGACTGAACTTTAACTTGTTCATCCCGTAGTTGCTCTTAAGCTGATCGAAACTCTTCGGAAGAGACGTCAGTATGATGCTCACTTAACTAGGTTCATCAATGGCCCTGCCATTAACTTTTGCCATGTTGAAGTAGGACATCATGCTCAGGACATGTTCTCGAACTGACATACCTTCCTTCATACGAGCGAGCATAACGGAATGATCATCTTCGTGTCGGTTTTGCTCTGAGGGCTGCCCAAACATAGCTTGCAATGACTCCATGATTTTAAATGCTGAAGTTATTGCTTCATGCTTTATGACAAGCACGTTTGTCATAGAAGCCAACAAATATGTTCGGGTCTTCTCATCAGATGAGACCCATCGCTCATATGCCCCACGAACAGTTCGTATGGCATTGGCAACAGGCTCTGGAGGACATTCCACCATAAGCACAAACTTGAGGCCTTTGGTGACAAAAATTGCATTAATGTTAAGTTTCCACTTAGTGTAGTTATCACCAGTTAATATGTTGTTTGAGAGAATTTGAGGTAATGCAGAAGACATTATTGTTGAAATAAATAAAACATTCATTCGGTCATTTATTTAAAACAAGTGCGAGTGTTTTGGCATAAATTTAACATGATGCATGGACATGTTTAACGAACCAGAACTACCCTAAAACTAGTTACTATACCACGACAATCCAACATACCATGAAGAAGTGCCGCATTAGGGTCGGTCAAGTCCTTACACGTTGGACCGAGACATTCTCAATCAAATGATATTCTAGAATAACTCTTATTCTGTATCATTCAATCATCATTTATTCAGTCAGGTTTTTAATTAACAAACTTAATCAAAACCTTCATGAGTGTAACCCACCATTTCAGATCTCAAGAGCTTAACTCGTGAATTGCTGCCTTAGGGTCAGTCAATCCCGAAATACCCTCATATATCCTATCCATTAGGAAGTCAACCTTGGTATTGAACTTTGTGGAAACCTTCCTTAGGGAGGACAAAAGCAAAGCCGTCACAAGTCCCCACTCGGATCTCACGGTGTTGAACTAATGATGGAGATCGCGGGATATAAATGTGATATATCCCTCTCCCAAAAGCTATCTTAAAAGTAGGGTTTTCTATTAACCGTTAATACACCTAGATTCTACAAGATTAAACGACTAACTTTAATCAAGTTATCTAGCGCATTAACTAATTAGAAACTGTTATGTTTTAGTTTGTGTTGGCATTAATTCCATATCAAAATGATGTTTATTTGTAATGATTTAGTTGTTTAGATTCATGATGATTCAAGCTTCAAGGAAAGATGAACAACAAGCCAAAGCAAGTTCTAAGTCTTCAAAGAGAAAGGATGCAATTTGATTCTACAAAAGTATACTAAGACCTTATATTTCTCTTACAAGGCCTAGGCACACACATACAACTCATTCATATGTATCCCTGCATCGTTGTGCACCTTTAAAGGCACACACATACAATTCATTCATATGTGTCCTTGCATTATTGTACACCATGTATAACACATTCACACACTTGAAGATGAATGCCCATGCATTAGTTTGGAAATAACATGTTTTGGAAAATGCATGATTGGAAACTATCTCTATGTAGTTTACATTCTAGTGTGAATTGTGTTTGTGTTTGTATATGTTTGTATAACATGGATATTGAACTTGGATTTAGTCTTAAATCATTCTTGATTGAGTTCCGGTCATTTCGGTTACTCATACTACTGATTTCAAGTTCTAAGTCAAAAGATACTACATTTTCAACTCATGTTGCATACATTGTCTTCATATTCGTATATCGAGTAGAATTATTATTTTTTGGGTTGAGTATCTTATATGTCCATGTCTATGTGAGAGTTGTGGTTTGTAATCCACAAACATATTTGAATTCCGAGTTTAGAATCCGAAGAACGGTAGAAGAATGCGAGGGAAGCGCGAGGGAATTACACCATGGCCGAAGGCCATGAAGGTGTGCAAGCCCGAGATGGGGCGTGGCCATCTCGGCTGCAACACCTTGCTGCCCCGAGATGTCCATGTGCCATCTCAGGGGAGCAATATCAAAGGAGGGCTTTTTGGTCATTTAGCTACTTTCTTTCCCTCTCCTTTATAAACTCTTTCCCTCTCATATTTCATTCTAAGAAGAAATTCAAACTAGTGTGCAGAAATTTTCTCTTTACATTTTCTCACCTTCCAAACACCATAACTTCTTCATTTGAACTCCGATTTGAGTGATTTGAAGTTGAGAGTGTTTGTCTATTCATCCTCCATCTTTTCTCTGAAGGTTTGAGTGAGTTGTGTTGCTGTTTTTGGAGTCTAAACACACAAAAACGGGATTGCACCTAAATCAACTAAGGTATTGATTTTCTCACAAAGTTTTCTTTTAAAACTTGGTCAATTGCCTTGGGTTTTCTTATTCAATATATATTTGTATATTGTGAGTGTTTTGATTTGAGTTTTGAACTCTTTCAAAGCTAGGTTGAGTTTCAATTGAAATCATTCATGTTGAGTTAGGTTTTGATTTTGTCTATGTTTTCACATGTTTGGGATTGTATTGTGCTAGCTTTGATTCTACGACTATTTTATGATCTTTGATTGATTGATTTTGTGAAAAATAGTTCCTCACATGTATTAGGCTCTCTTGGCCGAATTCTCACATAATATATATGATTATGTTCTTTTGAGCTATTCATGTGTTTAGGTTGAATCTATGATTAGGAATATGCTATAGAACTTTAGCTTAAATCTAATTGACTTTGTCATATGATTTTAGCATGTTTTGTTTTGTGTGATTTAAACTTGATTTTGTGATCTATTGAACATATCTTGTGATTCAAATTTAGATCTATGCATATATCTAGGTTGTGATTAATATTGAACATATCTTATATGATCTAGATTGATTATACATGCATGTTTGACTAGACAACATTTGATTTGTGCATTAATGCTCATGTCTATTATTTTTCATAGGATGTGTTGATCATAGCATTCTATATTGCGTGCTTGTTTGCGTTTTGCATTCATGATCACCTAGATGCCTTGTGAGAAGGAAGTCTTGACAATAGGTGTGAGACCTATGTTGTTGAGCAAGAAGTCTTGGCAAGAGGTGTGAGACCTTGGATTGTCGAGCAAAGAAGTCTTGGCTAGAGTCGGGAGGACTCAGATAGTCGAGCAAGAAGTCTTGCCTAGGGTCGTGAGGATCCGGATATGTGAGCAAGGAAGTCTTGACTAGAGTCGGGAGAACTCGAATAGTTGAGCAAGAAGTCTTGCCTTGGGTCGTGAGGATCCAGATAAGGTAAACGAGGAAGTCTGGACAAGAGGTGTGAGGCCTCGGATTGTTGAGCATTAGGGCGACAACTTCAAGAGTAGGATATAAGGGTAGTTTCTAGGTGAAGGGGTCACTTGAGAGATTGTACTTGTCTTATCTACTAGTGGATTTTGTTTGCCGGTGGCGTCTAGCCCGTGGATGTTTCCTCTTCAGAGGTTTACCATGTTATATCTTGTGTCAACTTTTCTCTATCCATATCTCTCTTGTATTTTTATTTGTTATTTGAATACTATGGATAGAACTCTTTATGTAAGTTGACTTCCTATCTATTATATAGATTGTGTATGTGTTACAATTACTTGTTTGTATCACACTTTACTTTTCTTTATATATTGATTAAGTATCTTTAATTAATATATATATTGTAATACAAGCAATCTAGAGGGACAAACTTTTGTTTGTTTCTAAGGGAGTCGAAAAAGGTGTCTAACCTATTCACCCCCCTCTAGGTTAGCCTTAAGCATTTAACCGTGTTTGTATTTTCAGAAACAAATTCTAATTGACTAACAAATTATTAATGATTTTTAACAATTAAAAATCTAATCTATTAGTGAATAATCTAAGCTTTTGTAAACAATTTACTAAAGTCAGATTATTATGTTAGTGTTTATCAAGTTTTAACTATTAAAACTCTAACATTTTATTCAGTTCATTTATTATTAGGTTATTAATTATATTAATCATAATTACAATAAATGATCCTATTAATCTAACTTATTAAACTCTTTAATAACTAGATTAATATTAATGAGAATTACCAAGTTTTTTAACCATTAAAAAAACTAATCTCATTATTCATAACCATTTATGCATATTGCCCATTTTAATCACATTAAAATTACATAAAATATCAGGCTATGATGCATGTGTGACATATCAAATATATTTGTATAGGCACATCTAATTTAAATGACATACGTATGCATGACAATGATTTTATCATCACGTAATATAATGCATACATAAATTGACCGAGTACTGTGGATTATTTAACCTAAAAAATTGGAATCTAAAATTACAAAAAAATTCCCAAGGCATTCCTTGGTCTTCTAGTAACTTCAGATATCTTCTAGTCTCTTCAGGTATCTTCTAGTAACTTCCGAAACGGGAAATCTGCACGGAACGCACCAGGCAACACTCGCCAAAGGAACCGTGCGTGAACAGTACCATATGAACAGTGTTCAGTGAACAGTCCGCATGTATAGTACCGGTGAACAGTGTTCGGCGTCGCGCGTTTTCAGTTCTTCGTTTACAGGTTACAGTTATATTTATTTATAATATAATAACAGTAAAAATAAATAAAATAAAATAAAAATTATACAACCCATAAACCCTAAATCCACAGTACCATAAAAATTTACTATCAACCAAGTTTAAATTAAATAATTTAATTATAAACATTCATACAATCATAAAGGTGGTGCCTACACATTCATATATACAGGAGCATCGAAAACAATTTCATGTTTCGAAAAATAAATTGGCTCTGATACCAATTGTTGGAACCCCGTTCACCGGTTATGCAGCGGAACTAGGTTTTAATTTTTTTTAAACAAATCATAATCTGTATCTGGGACCAGTGCACTTGGGAACGTAATTAATTTTCGGAACTAATACATACAATATGTAAACACAAGAAATTGTAATCAATAAAATCATAAGAAGAATACACCAACGTTTGGAGGCTCCTTCACTTTATGTTATGCTCCTGTCTGAACCACTCGATGTTCCTCGTTATCTCTCGGGACTGGTAACTGCATGTGGGCACGTCACGGTCTCAAGAACTTGAATGGAGGATGTTAAAGAGAAAAGAAGAAACTATTTCTTTCAAGTGAAAACCACTAGAACGATTCTAGTAAAAAAAAATTATTATTTTCCGTTTGTTTTAATGGTGTACGGTCCACCAAAACCTTTTTGCTCTCTTTTGAAATCACCGATTCACTTTTCTATCTCACAACCTTTGCAAAACGTGAACCTTTTTTTTTATATATCAGGTGTTGTTCTTTATTTTTATTTTTTTTATTAAACCCACGCACAAACTTAAAACCAAACATACCAATTTGCATCAAATGCAAATTCAATAAATGATGTATGTGTTTTTATCTTTAAAAAAAATTATAAAACATATATATCATATATATATATATCATATATATATATATATATATATATATATATATATATATTGATAAAACCAATCAATTTAAATCTTTTAAGATATCTCATATTTTTAAAGATATTAATCAATTTGTTTTGAATTCAATCTCTTTAAATTCAAAATTAAATATCTAATTTAATAAAAATAAAATAATCAAATTATCTTATCTTTAAAAATTAAATATCAATCGACACCGTCCAACTAATGATTAATCACATAATTAAACAATCTCATTATTCAATTAATTCCTGAATAAATATGTGTCACTTTCGTAACACGACTAATTGGACAATCTAATTAATTAATCGTAACTCTTATTACCTAAATCGATCGGGCTAGCAAGGGGACCTAATGGACCCATAGTATTTTGATCTCTAACAATCCTCGGAATCATTAATTAAACTCTTTAATTAATATTCCTTGATTATTAACTCCGGTGTTATTCCTCTAAAACGAAGTTGCACTCTCTCAACTGTAGACGCTTTTACTTAGTTCGATACAACTCGATGTCTATCGATATAGCTATTTCACATGGTGTGATCCTCTATAGTAGTTCATAATTAGAGCTGGATCATAATGTCTGTTATACCTCTCTAATTACATATATCCTTTAAGTACCGTTGATTCTCTAATGGACAATATATCCTATTTCCTCACGGAATTAGGAGAACGCTCATATTGTCCAAGCCCCGAATCAACCCTTAAAAAAACTACCATCTACCTCTCACAAAAAGGAGTGGATTCCACTATTGTGTACAAACCTTCCTAACCATAAGCCAAACCGCAATCCCAATATACGAAGTATATTGGTCAGGAAATACATTTGACCTCACCCATGGTATATCAAAGACCACGATTTAATCCGAAGGAGTAGATAAGACACTCAGGATTAAGATCACCCACATATAGCAATCATTAGTTAATATATATGAATCTCATCGGTAAACGGATCTTGGTGAGAGATTCATATAGATCATAGCTTAATCCTATATGATCACATCATACAAGGTGCCTCCATTCCTATATCTCATATCCATTCCTATATCTCATATGAATGATTCATGATAGAATCACCGTATATTATGGACTGGACCGCAGCTATAGATTAACCACAAATAAAGTACTCAGTTTTATTTGTTATCTATGGACTCTTTAGATTGCACGTCTCTTACTGTATCCATCCGTATATGACACTCATATACACAGTTCGAGATTCCATCCGGCAATCTTAGATGTTAACTATATGCACAAGTTATAAAATAAACAACACAACAAGAATGAATTGAACTTTTCCTTTTATATATTTCATAAATCCATTTACAAATTGCATCTTTAGAGCATAAACCCCAACATACTTCACGGTTCCTTGTTTGAGTAAGACTCTTTCTCTACGTATTTGAGTCGTGGTTGTTTGAAACTTAACCTCTTCCACGTGTTTACCCCGACTAATCATCTAAACGGACCAGGTCTCATTCACCCTGACCAGCTACTCAACCCCGACCGGATTCTTTGGCACGATCTGCTAGTTAAACCAAATCGGGCCATCTTTACTCGATCAATCTAGTTAACCCGATCGAATTATCTTCACTCAATCACTTGGGTAGATCTTATCGGGTCTTGAGATTATCTATCGGTCAACTTGGGTTGGTTTCTACTTGTTGACTTTTATCGACATGACATATCTAATTAGCGTGTTTTCTAGTAATAATGTTAATCCGTCAGTTATCCGAATTTTACCAAGAACAATACTATCAATTTTTCTTTACATTAAAAAGATCATTTTTATTAAAAAAAAATCTTATTTTACGAAGATCTAATTTTTTTTTTATATATAACCGGTATTTTGTTCAAGTGCCCAACGTGGTCAAAGGTAATATAACCACCCATTTTGTAGTAAAATTTCCAATATACAAAACAAACACCAGTTATTGAATTTTAAAGGCTGCTATGCTATGGCCGGCCATCTGTTCACTTAATTGGAACCATAAGATTCTATGAAAACCACAATCCACCAAACTGCATGGCTCCATGTGATTGATATACGTCTCGTGTCATCTACCACGTAACCTTGCCCAAGTGTTTGAATCATTCAATTTTTGATAACTCTCTCCATGCCTGCTGCAACAACTTACCCGGGAAAATGGGCGAGAAAATGTGCCACAAACTTCCACACTGTCCTCAGCTTTATCGTTTTCCTCTTCCTTGACTTCCTTGAAACTCTGCTGTGCGTTATATTCAGATATCTTGATGAGTGCTTTGAAGGCAACCCACCTCACTGTTACTGTGATCAGAAGAAGAAGAGAGAGCAGAAGCTTTGTGAAGAAGAAAAGAATGAGTTGTCAGAAACTTTGTATGTCAGGAAAAATGTGTTCAGGAAAATGGGGTTTCTTGGATTTGCCAGAAAATATGAAGAGTGCATGAAAACAAGTGGTGGGCAGCTCAAGAACATGAACAGGTGGTCTGATTGTGTTTGTGAGTCTTGTGTTTCTTGGACGATGAATGATGACAATAAACTTCATGTGGTGGTGAAGGAGCCCTCGCAAGGTAACCCAAATACTCTTGCTTAGTTTTTGTTTTATATATATGGTTATACTAGAATTTGTTTGGTATCTGAGAAAAATACAAAGTAAGATAGAAAATTTTATCGTTTGCTCGTTCGAAATAGGTGGATATTATGCTAAATTAAGACTAGGATTTTAGTTGAAGCCCCCAGCAAAATGCAGAATCCAGCAGTCAAAATAGCTATTTAAGGCAAACTGTTGGGTTGTTATCTGCTGAATCCTATATCAATTCAGGAACTTAATCATATATCAATTTAAAGTTTGTTAAGATGTATATTAGCAGCTTCTTTTGGTGGTATTGAATTGTGATTTCACCATTTTTAGGGTCATTTCAATTGAGAATGGCAGACGCCAGTCCATCTGTTATGTAAATATTCATTATTGGAGAGACTTAAAGATATGAAAATCGGACAGGGTTGTAGTTGTTCCAATTCTATGTTCAGAGATCAGAAATCTTTTTAAGATTTTCAATTATATATGGTGCATTATTGAGGATTTTGGCACCACAATCTTTGTCTGGTTACATGTTATCAATGAATTACTGAAAGCTTACTTATTATGCATGTTACACATTGTCACGTCAGGTTGTATTCTTTTCAATCTAGCCTCTAACATAGGTTACTTATGTTACTGCTATATGTGTTTGACAGCCTCCGTTAAGGATTCAACGGGAAATCTAATTGTAAATATGATTTTCCTGCATGGTTTCATTAGTTCTTCCTCACTTTGGACAGAGACGGTGTTTCTAAATCTATCCAAATCTGTAAAGGGTTATTATAGGCTGATTTCTGTTGATCTCTTAGGATTTGGAAATAGCCCAAAGCCAAGAGATGGCTTGTACACATTGAGAGAACGCTTGGATATGATTGAGAAATCTGTAATTTGTCCGTTTGAATTGAAATCTTTCCATGTGATTGCACATTCCATGGGATGCACAATTGCATTGGCTGTATATGCAAAGTACGCAAAGTCTGTTAAATCTGTCATCCTCGTTGCATCTGTGAGTGTGGTAAATTTATATGGTAGCTGTGAATTCTTATCTTACTTGTGCTAACATTGAAGAAACATCCACAGCATCAAATTTTGCTAATGATGTTACATATAGCTTTAATCAATTCTTGATTTTAGCCTTACCTTCCATCTTTAAAAGATGAAGCAAGTTTCACCGTGCTCAATAGGCTCACTGACAGGAGATTGTGGCCACCGTTGTTGTTTGGTTCATCATTTATGTCGTGGTATGAGCACCTGGGTCTATGTGTCTGTTTTGTCATTTGCCGTAACCACAACATATGGGAGAGTATGTTCAAGCTACATACTCGAAGAAGGTAACAATTACATTTATGTGTTTGTTCTTCAAATCAAAATGACACAATAATTATAGTTTTATGTATAAAACTTGTGTATTGTTTTTTTTTAAAAAAAATCTTCCCCAGGGAAGTGCATTTCATGATCATGGACTTGACCAAGCACACGCATCACTCAGTTTGGCATAGTATGCATAATGTGGTATGTGGTGGAGCGAAATACGTAGAATATTATTTGAACACTTTGATCGAACATAGGATCAAAATGTGTGTTATTCAAGGTGATCAGGATGATGTTAAACCTCTGGAGTGTAGCATTAACATTAAGAAGAAGGTGCCGGATGCAGAGGTGTGTATCACTTCAAATGCTGATCACAGGACAGCAATCCTTGGTAGAGAGAAGGAATTTACACGGTCTTTGAAGCGAATATGGTCCTCTTCTTCTGTAGATACGAACACGATGCAGGAATGATGTTGTGTACTATGTCAAAAGTTTCATCTCCAAATTTGATTCAATGTGCATATGAAAATATCAGATTCTGTGGAGGTTGGAGAATCGATCGTGTATATATATATATATATATATATATATATGACAAACTAAAAGTTTTATAGACTTTTCATCGGAGAACACAGGCAAGCATACAACAATTCAAGTTACTCAACAACGATAATTTTCCATTAGCCATTCTACTGTTGATTAAAAACAAGTTTATTTGCTTACTAACCCACCGAATGACTATTATGTTAACTTTATTGAGTCATTTGTCTTGGCCACGTCTTCTCTAATCTCTATGTTTGGCAATATAATTAAGAAGATTTTGAATAAAAAAAACTTAACTTACGAAGGATTTGACTAAATTCAAAAAACAATCTTGTAGTTTTAGGATTAGATAAAAATCCATAACAGAATTTTTGAATAATAACATAGGCCGACAAGGGGTTATTAGCCTAAATTATTTACAATGTTGATCTTGTTAATTTCACGGAGAATGGGTGGTGCACACCGACCACTGAAAATATGATATGTAATCGTGTCAAAAGTGTCACATGTAGGGGCAGAGCTAGAAATTCAATTCTCTTCTCCAAACTGAGAATTCAAGTCCAAAATTAAATCTGGATGTCTTAATATGAACAAATAAACTAATTGTACATTTGTATATATACAACCAGAAAAAAATTCAGCAATTGTAGTAAGTAGTAACCAAATTTTTTTCGATTTTGTACCCTGACAAGAGCTTGTAAGTTGTAACCAATATTGAATATTTGCTCAAACTTTCAAGTCTCTTGCTGTTACACACATTCTGTTCAAGGCAAACTGAACCATGATCGTGCCAAAATTGTTATATAATTTGGCCCTTATTTCCTTAGCCATTGTCTCGTTTTGGGTGTTTTGTGTCTCTTATGGCTTGGTATTTGTGTTTTTAGATTATTAGATACATTTTGAATAATTGGATAAAAGATGCGATTTTTGTACGGATAAAGGTCAAAAAGTTAGTGAAGCAGCATCAAGGTTGTGCGCTGGTCTTGCGCGGATTCTAACCAGCGCATAACCCGCGCACTATGAAGGAAGTCGAAGCCAGGCCATTGCACGGGTCAACACCCGCGCACCATCTCGCAAGTGTCCGTGCATTCCTCTAAAACCGAGAGTTGGAACTGAAGCATCAGGGTAAAGCGTGGGTCAACACCCGCGCACCATCGCGCAAGTGTTCGCGCAAGTGTTCGCGCAATGCACTTAAATCGGGAGAGGAAAATCAGAGCACCAGGTATTTGCAAGGGTCTCAACCAGCGCAAACCCCTGCATTTCTCGAGACAGGTTGCCACATCAGCAGTTTTCAGCCATTTTGAGGGCACCTATAAATTGAATCCATTTTGTTAGGAGCGAGACACACACACACATCCATCAAAAATAGATTTTCTCTCTCTAGATCTAGGAATTCATTTTCATCGAAAAACCCACATCATCCATTTCATCTACTCATCAAAGGAAGGCAAGAAGATCAATCTGGAGCTTCAAGAAGGGGTATTCATCCATGGGTTTACTTCTATTCTTTTCCCTTTGCCTATTTTCTTATAAGAGACATGAGTAGCTAATCACTTCCTAGGGAAATGATGTGACTCTTAGTTTAATTGTGGGCTTGTAATGAATCTCTAACATTTTTTATATCAATCTATCAATTTTGTTATATTCATTGCATTAATTGATTTCAATAATGAATTGCTCTTGATTGTTACATTCCTTTCTTTAGCAATTTGTTTGAGAAGTTATTCAAGTGTTTTGATTAGGTATACATCTACTTCATCTTAATTAACTTATTTGAATGGAAGGGTTAAGCAAGAGCACATCCTTTAGTGAAATCCGGATTTTATAATCTCTCTTTTATTCTAATCTTCAATGGGTAATCAAGTCTATACATCTAGTTTGCTTGCTCATGATAGGTTAAGCATCAATTCTATACATCTAGGTTGATGACTTTATTAAGAGATTAATCCCTTAATTGATAGATGCTCATTCATGGAAAATCAATTATGAGTTGCCAATGCTATATACATCTAGATGGGGCACTCATGAGTGATATACAATCTAAGTCTATGCATCTAGCTTGGTTACCTTTGCCTATTGCTCATTAAATTGTAAGTTCAACTTGCCAATAATTTACCTAATGAATCCATTATTGCCCTAGGATCCACATCATATATCTTCTATCCATTATGTGTGCATTTTTAGTAGTTTAAATTAGTTTAGATTAAATTTTTATTTTACTTCAATCTTTAACCATGCAATTTACTTTTCTAGCGTTAACCTTAAAGCTTAATTTGATCATATAAGCATACCATAATCTCTGTGGACGATACCCATATTTACCACTATATTGTTTATAAACTTTGAGTACAATTTGAGATTATAAATTTTATTTGACGAATTATTTTATATATATATATACACAAAAAGGCATTCGTCAAACCACAACAGTTTAATTCTCTCTACATTGTTTTATGCTAATGAGTCAATACACCACAGGCCACAACTCGACATTCCTATCGTATCTCTAATCCGAGAAAACTCATAACACACGAATATGTCCTTCATTGAAAAACCCTTTGGTGCAATACTAAAACACAACATTTAGATTACAGGACTTCAAAAACTGCATAAAAATGCAGCAGCATTTCTTTTCAAAATCAACCATAACTACAGACTTTCTGGAGCTTCCAATTTCTAAGCAAACAATAATTCTTGATTGTGCACACTGATGTCATTCAAGAAAATTTAAATTTCTATCCATCAGGCCATAAGACTCGAAAAACTTCACTCTCACTTAACAAAGTATGTGAAGTAATATCAGGATGGTCAGCAAAATAGAAAGAAAAGGTAAAACAAATGTTTCAAATCATGATAATGCCTACTTTTGTCAAACCCAAATATAATAAATCAACTTAAAATATGTAAATTAATATGCAGAGCCTGTTTTCAAGGAGTACTTGGTTTATTACTTCGCTTGCTACCAGCTTCTGCCCTATCTATTCTTTAGAAAGGTCCTTAACGGCTTCTAGCATGATGATGCCTCATCAAAGACAACATGTGGTGAAACGTATGCTTTATTGTTGGTGACCCAGAACTTTAGCACTTTGATCCATCTTGAGCCTACAAGCCAGAATAAAATAAAATAGTCCTCATATGGATGAGGTCAGAAAACTGAGAATCTTTCATAACAACTTCTTTCGTATGACCTTCAGGAAAAGGAAAAGAAAGCTTCTTATCTAGACTGATTACAACACTTATTACTTATGAGAATAGCTTGAAAGCAAGGAACATTCTATAGCGGTAGAGATTAGAATTGCTGTAGTTGATATGTCAAGATAGACAGTAACAGAGAAATGGATACACTAACCATATAGTTCAAATGCAAGTGCGAAAGAACACAACAATATAAGTCGAATCGCAGAAGGGACAAAATAATTCATAAAGAATAATCTATTGGCTTACAAGTGCTTATAAGTTCCTTTCGGTTGCATTATGCTATGGAATTCCTTTAAAGGAAAAAATGGGCTCAAATGTTAACAAAAGTGATAATCACAATGAAAATCTTCCAGAACTATAAAACACATGAACTCAATTTCTAAAGGAAAAACTGACAATGTGTTCAGCGATCTTTGTATTGATTATAGAGAGTACAACAAAACAAGATTCAAGAAGTTAGAAGGTTAAACTCTTAAGCCTTCACTTCCACTTGTTTTGGAGCATTTTGTGGGAACAGGTAAGCAAACTCTTCCTTGTTATCAGCATCCAAATATGCTTTGCCTTTGTTCTGATACAATGGGTTCGAAGTCAAAATTCGCAACCCCGAATTGCCATTAATCTCCAAGACCTCAGGCAACCCATTAATGCACCCCTTTGACATACCCACATCAATCCTTATTGCTCTATCATCACAAACGCCATTAATCCCAACCTCCTGAATAGTATGACCCATAATCATCCTCTTCACACCAGGGATGGTAGCAAGAACATGTTCAAGAGCAGAACAATCACAATCCTTGGCCAACTCATTCGAATACTTCCTCAACCAAACCAATGAATCCCTCCCTCTACAATAAGGCGGAGCAGGTGCAAACTTCCCCATCAACCCATTAATCCAATCTCTCACTTCTTCATTAATCCTATTCAATCCGTAATCAACGTGGTACTTCAGCAAGCCTCCATGAACAAAAACTGAATCACCTATAACTAAAACAGTGACATTTTGAGATAAAAACCGCCTAGCAATTGGACCATCGGGTCGCAAAGCAGCAATCCTGGCTCTGATAGCATGTTGATATTTTCGTGGAACATTTTTACAAACAAGTGGAATGCCATAAAAAATATCACTAGGCTTTTCCAAACCAGCACATAAACTTTTGATTTGACTACCAATAGAAAACCAATTAGCCCAATCTTCAAACTCTTTCAAGCCATTTCGTGTAACATATCTGAAATCAGCTTCTATATTCATTATTTCATGATTCCCATTCATAGTAATGAGTTTACCTCCAGTTTTTTGAGCCTCACGCTTCAATTTCTCCAAAAAATAAAGGATCTTGATCTCATCATCGCCTCGATCAAGCACGTCACCGATTTGAACGACGGTAGAGGAGCCACCAACCCATCGATCGGAGTCGTCGATGAGACCAGCCATCTTAAAAGCTTGCTTGGATTTCCCCAAGTCGCCGTGAAGATCACCGATGGCAATCAGACGATCAGGAGTTGGGTAGCGAGTGATGATAGTATCAGGGCCATTTTGGGGAGAAGTGGAATCTGGGTTTGGCAAGAAAAGACCACCACTAACAGAGAAATCAACCAAAGTGTCAACAAATGAAGAGACCAAATTTGGAAGGTTTTCACATGTAATGTTACTCATTTTTGTTGTTGTGATGTTGCTCTGTGTCTGTGTGTGTCACTATGTCTACTGACCAGAAGCGGAGAGAGAGAGAGAAGCAGTGGTCTGGGTTATGACTTACGGTTTCCTTACGGGGGCGGCTGAACAACACAACTTCCTTACGATCCTATGCACTTGCAGTCTTGCACTGTGCCAGCCCAACGACCACTGCTTTTGCTTCTCGATTCGGAATTCCCTTTTCTATTTATTATTATTTTTTTAATAAAAAAAGTAATATTATATATCACAACTAAAATCACAACTATTCCGTCACAACACATATAAAAGTCGATATCAATTCATTATTGGATATAACATAAGTAAGATAAATCATTATTATTGTGTATCCACTCATAAATTAATACATCAACTACCACATATATTGTGATAGAATATTGCGATTTTAGTTGTTATACGTAGCATTACTCTAAAAAAAACTTTTATTATTGATACTGTAGGTGTGGACAAAAAACCAATAAACCGATTCAATCGGTTTTTTTTTTCCGGTTTTTTATACTGGAAGGTTCAATTTGATTTTTTTTTTTTTTTGAAAAACGATTGGATCGGTTCGTTTTCCGATTCGCTGTCTTGAACCGGAAAATTGAACTGAGATCCAACTTATATATATATATATATATTAAACCTAATTTAATGTTAATCCGTTTATGAAACTATGTAACTGTGAAAGTATGTAACAATAGATTTTTTTTTTGTTTTTTTTTTAATATTATTTTAAATCAGTATTTTCAATTTGTTCAAACCCATAAATTAATTTGATCAAATGCCCAAAAGACTTAAAATATGATAAATTGAAAATCTATGTATTAATTAAAGCCTATTAATTTAACTCAATAGGCTCGAAACAAAAAAAAAATGAACCGGTCCAATTCAATTGGTTTTTGATCGGCTGATATTTGTAAATTTTATTGGATTGGTTCATTTTGTTTTATAAACCGAATTTTATTGGTTTTTTTTATTGGTTCAATTGAAAAATGAACAGACCCATTAAACATCCACCCCTGATTAGTAGTATTTGAACCACTAACTTTGAAAGCATTTGTCTAAGCCTCAAACTCGTCGATCTACCAGCTGAGCTATGCTCATAAGGGCTTTCGATTCAGATTTCTAAATGTATAACTAAATTTCATTTTAGTCTCTAAGATTTTACCAACCATCACTTTTTACTCTATACCATGAAAACCAAAAAATTAAAATTACATTAAAATTTATTATTAAAATCAAATCAAATATATATATATATATATATATATATATATATATATTTATTTATAGTAATGTTCAAATGAGAGATTCCTTACATTAATTTCAAATGAGCATCAACATTATACTTTCTCTAGCAATAGTTGTTGTTTCCCCATTAGTTCCCTATGCTCTGATCGGTGGTCCAGGAGAAATTTGGATGATTCCTTAAACCCGGATTATATGTGTTTGAGAAAGGATCATTTCGAGGTCTGTGATTGAAATTGTTCATGGCTTATGCTTTAACCATATCAGGGCCTTTTGTTTGGCAATCAGCACCATACCCTGGTTGTTCATATCCTATGTAACGCGTGTCTCTCAATTGTCCCGCCTAGTTGACAAGTAACTCGATGGACTTTTGCATATGTGCCATTTACATTGAGTTCTCTATGTTGGCATTTACCTTATAAATCCCTTTCATTCTCCTAAAAATTTTATGATGAGAATTTTTGGAGAGATTTTCGAAGATCAATTGTAACTCATCTAGAGTCTTATCAGTCATGGATCCTCCACATAAATTATTTACCAACACTGTTGAGACATCATTCAGTCCATCATAGAACTATTGACAAAGTTGGTGAGTTTGATACTCGTGCTGAGAACAGTCAATGAGAAGCATCTTGTAACGCTCTCAGGCTTCATGGAATCTTGTGAAGCTGGAGGCATAGTCAAGAGCCATGTCTTCGTCTTTTCCTTTAGAGCATGTGGGATACACCTCATATGTAACTGGCCTTCTATCACCCAATTGTTTGGAAAAGCTTCAATTGCCGCTTAGAATTCTCTGAGAAACTTAAGCACATCTTCATTCGGCAATCCTTGGAAATATGGCAACAAATTTTAATAGAAACTCTTAAGCTCATAATTTCTTACTGCCTCATACAATGCAATACACAAGGGATCATCATCAATAATTGGTCTACTGTAATCCTTCATGGTCTTGATAGGTTCAGCTAATGCAATTGGAACCTGCTAGATGAAGCGATTTACATTCTAATTGTCTGCCATTGTTGCTTGTCTAATACGATTGATCTTGTCGTTCAACAATAGTAATTCTCCTTGAAGAGATCTTCTACCTTACATTCACCATTGAAACCTTAAATAAAAGATAGACACACGGTAAACTACAAAAAAGAAAAAAAAAATCAAAACTAAAAATCTAAAAATTAATGACTCGACTACCTATTAACTAAATCTATTAATTAAGACTAAAACTACAATTAACCAATAAATTCAACTTCTCCTCGGTAGCGGCGCCACAAAATTGATATGTGTAAACCTTGTTTATAAATCAGTACTCGCAAATGCACGAATCATGAAAATAGCGTATATCGGCAAGTAAGGATTGTTCCTAAGAGCAAAAGAGATTTACTGATTGAAAACTAATTTTAATTAAAGTTAAACTAAAAGTAACAAAAGATTGATTTGATTGATTAAACTAAAACTAAATTAAGAAAGCAATTAAAAAGAATTCATTCTAATCAATGGAAAGAAGTCACTAGGTCATCAATGATCCTCAATTATGAATACTCAATGTATGGAATTAATTTGTAAACAACTTCAATCAATTCAAGAGTTCATTCTTTATCTTTAATATGACTATTATCGTATGATCGCGGGATGAGTCACGTGTTCCCAACCATTATTCACCCATTGATCTATGGTGTGAACAATAATCAGAAACCCATTAAGTTCAAGACTAAACTTTGCTTTGATATATGCTAAAGATAAATTTTATTTATTCAAGTGATCATTAATCAAGATTAGGTTTTGATCTATACTCTAACCCTATTTCTCAGATAATCTTAACTCTAAAATCATGTCAAATAATCATCCACTTTTTGATCAATGGTGTGAATAAAAATTAAAACTAATAAGAGTCAAGCAATTAAGCCTAATGAATAATTAATAATTAATCAAAACATGAGCATTCACAAAAGGTTTACATTGATTCCTTAGTTATGGGATTAGTTACACATCATGCAAATAAAAATATAAGAAAAAGACTAAATGAAACCCTTTGAAATCTTCAAGTCTTCGATTGAAATCTTCTTAGTCTTCTAATCTTCGATGTGTAAAGATTATGAGAGAATTGTGTAAGGAGTTTATGTAAGGGAAAATAATGGTTGAGAGAGCAAGAATGTGTGTGTGTTATTCTATATAAAAATAATAAGAACATATATAGTTCATCTACAGAATAGAGTTTCAGATTTCCCTAGAAAACAAGAAATCCGCATGACGCTTTCTGTAACACGGCACAGACACATGCGCAGGTCGCGACGCTCTCAACGATGTGCTCTTTGGGCTCTTGCGCGAAAAGCGGCCTACACAGCGGTAGATGACAGAATTGTCATTTTCTTCTCGTTAAGCTCCATTCCTTGAAAATTTCATCGAACACCTCATCTTTAAGGAAAATGACCTACACATGCTCAATAAAAAAATTAAATAACCTAAAATACTATAGAGACAAGCTTATTACATAGGAAATAAGGGAGAAAAACATATATAAAAATAGACTGATCAAGTCGCCATCAGGATGCAAATCCTGGTTCCATCAAAAGCGGATGTGCTCTTTGTAGTGCCCTTTTACTCCAAGTAGTTTTGGTAGGGAGAAAAAATTCTTCTATGAACCCCTGCCTTTTTAGGTGGTTAACAAAAAGGTAACTCTATCACTCCCTCTTCGGTGACTATTGATGATAACAATGATGTAGGTCTCATGCCTACTATATTTTCAGAAAACAACACTATCTCCTATAGTATTGTGCTGAAAAGTGCTCACCGTGGTCTAAATAAAGATGCTCCCACAAGCAAGCCTATGAACCTGAAATTCTACCAACCTTTTCAAAGTGGAAATAGAAAATGTGTCTCTCCCCCCCTCCCCCTCAATGGAAGCTAAGGATGGTTCAAAAGCTTGGAAGAACTGTTTGATGGGTTATTTCATTGAGAAAAAGCTCCCTCTTTCTCAATTTAACAACATAATTTTGTGAATATGGGGCAATCATGGCCTGGTGGAAGTCTTGGCTAATGAAAAGAGGTTTTATTTCTTAATATTCTTGAATGATGAAGCTTGTTCTAATTTGTTAGAATCAGGCCCTTGGTTATCTACTGGAAGGATGGTAATCCTCAGAAAATGGCATTCTAGACTCATTCTAACTAAAGAAACCTACTTTAAAATTTCGGTTTGGGTTAACTCTTTAATATTCCCTATGAATATTGGACTAAAGAAGAATTGTGCCACATTGCTAGTGCTGTTGGCAAGCCTCTCTATACGGACAACCTAACTGAATCAATGAAGAGAATTTCCTTTGCTAGGGTTTGTATTTAAATTGATGCCACTTGTGACTTAGTAGATTCTTTTACCTATTTATTAGCAATAATGTTGATCCAAATTTGGGTGAAAGTGTGGAAATCTTGGTTGATTACCAATGGAAACCCAAAATATGCAAAGAATATAAGTCATTGGGGCATAGGGATGGCAATTATACCCAAACCCGCGAGTACCGAACCGAACCCGAACCGTATGGGTCGGGTCTGGGTCCTCACATTTGGGTCACGGGTCGGGTCTGGGTCTAAAATAATAGATCCGATTCGGGTTCGGGTCGGGTCTGGGTCTGAAACATAATTGTTATTTCAATTTGTGTGGTTATTTCAATTCTCAACCTAATAATCAATCATCTTTGTTATTTTGTTTTATTTCAATTCAAGTTAATTATTCATTTATTGAACAAGTTTTACTGGTTAAAAATTGAATAGGTAAAATTAAAAATAGAAAGGAAAAATGAAAAAAAAAAAGAGTTTTATTAAAGGTTTTATGGGTCCTCGAGGCGGGTCTGGGTCCGCTGAAGACCCGCGGGTCCAGATCCGAACCTGAACCTGAAAATTTTCATGGGCCTGGGTCTGGGTCTGGGTCAGGGTCAAAAAAAATTTGTGGGTCTGGGTCTGGGTCTGGTAGGACTCGACCCGAACCCGGCCCATTGCCATCTCTATTGTGGCACTCTATGGTAACATGACCTATGCTCAAGCCCTTACAAACTCCCTCTAATTCTGATTAAGCTCCCAAGATAAAGTAAGAATGGAGAAGAGTCAATAGAAGGGATACTCCCTTTGCTTCCTTGAAAGTTGACGAAGTTATATCCACATATTGTTCTGAAACAGAGCATTCTTCATGTTCTTCCATCGTGACAATTCTGAATTGTTCCAATGATCTCCCTTTGGGAAGTGTTGTTAACACCTCTAACAAGTTCGTAGCCCTTTATAAGGTTGGAGACAATTGTAATGATGAAGATTCTCCTACTACAGCCTCTCTGGATTATTCGTTATGACTAAAATATTAGAAACATAGATGGGGTTGCGATTATAGGTCTATGTAGCCCAACAGAGTCCTCTAGTGAGAAGAAGAAGAAGAAATGGACTGCTAATAAAGGCAATTACTAGCTCACAAGCTAAGGTGGTGCCTCATCAACCTCTAAATGATTAATCTAGCTTATTGGAACATTAGAGGACTGAATACTACCCCTAAACAATCAGAAGTTAGGAAGTTGTTGTTTGACCAAAAGCATAGTCTAGTTTGTTTAATAGAGACAAGAGTGAGAAATAACAAGAAGCCTCTTGTTGTCATTTCAGCCTTCAAGGATTGGGATATGATAGACAATTACAATAGTCATGGTCTTGGTAGAATTTGGGTTGGGTAGGATCCTAGAATTTTCAATATCACTAAAATTAATGAATCCGACTAGATTATCCACTGTAATGCTCGTATTTCAGACACTAATGACAAGTTCTGAATCTCCTTTGTTTATGGCTCTAATGATGATAGATCAATAAGACCTCTTTGGCAAAGTATGTGTGCAAGTCTGCATGGTTCTCCTTTACTTGTTCTTGGTGATTTCAATGTCTCTAGGAGGGTGGATGAGTCTATTAGGGGCTGTTCCATAATTTTAGTGGATTTGGAGGAGTTCAATTCATGTTTTCAAGCTTTAGAGCTTGATGATCTTCGCTTCTCTGGCTTTCTTCATTCTTTGTGCAATAAGAGAAACAATGGTTACATCTTTAAGAAATTGGATAGAGTTCTTGTCAACAATGAATGGCTTGTCAAGTTTGGACATTCTGAAGTGATATTCTATCCTCCCAGCATTTCGAATCATTATCCATCAATGGTTGAACTTGGGTTGCAAGGTATTAAGAAAAATCACTCTTTCATTTTTTTTTTAATTTTCTAACGAATAGTGTAGATTTTCTCCCCTTGGTTGAGAGTTGTTGGCAAGAGCAAGTGCATTGCAGCATGCAGTACAAGCTTTGCTCTAAGTTTCATAATTTGAAGAATGTTTTAAAAACCATTAATAATGACAAAGTGTGAGACTTGACAATTAAAACAATTGAAGCCAAGGTTGCCCCTGATGATTGTTAACTTTTTCTTGATCTCCAGCCCCTTGATTCTAACCTCAGAATTTGAGAAAAAGAGCTTAAAAGTTGTTACACTTCGACTCTTATGGCTGAAGAGAACCTTCTAAGGCAAAAATCAAGAATCTAATGGCTTAAGGCTGGTGACTATAAATCTTCTGATTTCTTCAAAGTCATCAAAGGTAAGCACAATAGAAGCAAGATCCACTATATTATCGGAGAGAGTGGTTCCTTGATTGAAGGAGACATTCTGGTCAAGAATGAAGCTATCCGTTATTGTCATAATATTCTTAGTTGTTTGATGTCTGCTAGACATACTTTTGGTAGTTCTTTGAGCAACATCATTGATAATGTCATTTCCAATGATCAAGCTGACTTCATTCGTATATTTGTCACTAGTGATGAGATTAGTGACGTTTGCTTCTCTCTCCACCTAAATAACGCATATGGTCATAATGGCTCAAACGCTCATTTTTTCAAGAAAACATGGGACATTGTTGGTGAAGATGTTATTAATGATATCCAAAAGTTCTTTAGGTCTAGTCTTTTACGCAAGAAACTCAATGTTACAATGATTACTTTGGTCCCTAAAGTTCCCAATCCATCGAAGTTGAAGGACTTTAGACCCATCTCTTATTGTAACCCTATCTATAAGATCATTGCCAAGATCACTGCTAATAGAAACTAGTCTTACCTTTTGGATATAATCGGTCCCTTTTTAATTGACTTTTGTGGCAGGCAGGAGTATTGGTGACATCATCCTTCTTGTGCAAGAGCTTATGAAAAACTACCACAAAGATGTTAGCCACCCTAAGTTGGCTCTTAAAGTGGATTTGATGAAGGTTTTTGACATGGTGGACTGGGGCTTTTTGCTTGAAGCCCTTGCTGCGTTTCACTCCCCTCCTAGAATCGTTAAGTGAATCCAAGATTGACTTACTACCCTTAAGTTCTCTATCTCTATTAATGGTGAGCTTGCCAGGTTTTTCTTCAGAAAGAGGGGTCTGAGGCAAGGGATTCCCATGTCCCCTACCTCTTTGTTATTGCTATGGAAGTTCTATCTAAAATTCTGGCTAAGAGCATTACGGACTCTTTTAGCTTCAAGTTTCATTGAAGGTGTGATACAATAAATCTTTCCCACCTCTGTTTTGATCCCTCTCCTTAGCTCTAGTTCTCAAATCACCACTTGATGAGTTCTTTTCGTTATCAGGCTTTCTTACCAACCATGGCAATAGTAACATTTTCACTTCAGGTGTAACTTCTACCATCAGCCAATAACTTATCAATCTCTTTGGTTATACAGTTGGCTCTCTCCTCTTTCATTATTTAGGCATCCGTATCATCTTCACCAAGTTAAGTCTTCAAGATTGTTCCCTCCTTGTGGACAAAGTCTTGGCCAGATATTCTTCTTGGTTGAACTAAGTCTTAACTTATTGTCGGCCGCTTGCAGTTAATTGTTTCGGTCTTGGCTAGTTTACAAGTTTTTTGGGCCGATTATATATGTCTCCCTAATAAGGTTTTGAAGATTTATTGAGCAGATGTTTATAAGATTTTTATGGAAAGGGGTTGAAGGAGATATCAAGGGTTCAAATATCTCCTGGTCTGAAATTTGACTCCCAAAGAAAGAAGGTGGTCTTAGAATTAAGAATCTATCCTTTTGGAACAAGGCCCTCATGATTAGGCGTCTTTGGATTCTGATTTATACCATAAATAACCTATGGTCTTCTTAGATCAAAGCTTATCACCTCAAGGACTCAAATATTTGGGAGGCTAAAGCTACCACTTTCTGCTCTTGGAACTAGAGAAAACTCCATCTTATTTGGCTCATTGTTTGCCCCCTTATCCAACCCATCATTAGAACCGATTCTAGCACCTCCTTTTGGTTTGATGCATCCAGATGGTTCTCTTCTTTCAAAATGGAGCACTCGTGTTGTCAATGACTTGGGCATCCCTATCAATGCAGCGGTTAGTTCCATTGTTCATGGTGATTCTTGGAGATGGCCAGTTGCTATGTCTGTTAGGTTTCTGGAGTTGTGTTGCCATTAATTCCATATCAAAACAATGATTCACTTGTGTTGATTAGTTGTCTTAGATTGATGATGATTCAAGCATCAAAGAAGATATGGCAACCTATCAAGCAAGTTTAAGCCTTAAAAGAGAAACGTGCTTCATTATGTGACAAAGGTATATTTAAGACCTCATTTTTCTTACAAGGCTTAGGCACACATACATTGCATCCATTTGTGTCCCTGCATCATTATGCTCATTTTGTATAACACATTTACATACTTGATTTTGAATGTTCATGCATTTGTACTAAATTGACTAGTCATAGAAATTGCATGTATTTGGACTATGTCTAGGAAATAACATTCTCGTGTGAAATGTGTTTGTATGTTTATATGTTTGTATAACATGGACCTTCAACTTGAATTTGGTATTATATTGTTCCTTATTGAGTTCCGGTCATTTCGATTACTCATACATTTTATTTTGAGTTCCAAGTCAAGAGTTATGAAACTTTATGGTCACGCTGCATGCGTTGTCTTCATCTTCGTATATCAAGTCAAATTCATATTTTCTTGTCAAAGTTTCTAAGATTTTCGTGTGCATGAGAGAGTCTTGGTTCATAATCCATAAGCAAATTCAATTTTGGAGTTCGAAGGCTGGTGAACGGTCGAAGAACGCGAAGGAGTATAAGGGAGGAAGCCGGCGGCCAAAAGGCCACCAAGCCTCCATCCCCGAGATGGCGCGTGGCCATCTCGGGCAAGACACCTTGCTGCCCCCTAGATGCCCACATGCCATCTCAGGGAAGCAGTAGGCATGGGGGTGTTTTTATCTTTTCACTCATTCTTTCCATTTGCTTTAAATATCTCTTCCCTCTCACATTTTCATTTGAAGAAGAATGTGTGCCGAAAATTTGTCTCACTTTTTCTCACCTTCCAAACACTATATCCTTTTCATTTGAACTCAATTTTGTGTGATTCAAATTGGAGAGTGTTCATCCTTCAATTATCTGTCAATTTCAAGAAGGTTTGAGAAGTTTTGATTGCTGTTTTTTGTAGCTCTACACACAAAAATGGGACTGCACATTGTTGCTTAAGGTATTGAATTCTTCTTGAGTTTTATTCTCAAACTTGTTCAATTACCTTGGATTTTATTCTTTAATATATATATATATATATATATATATATATATGTATGTATGTATGTATATTGTATAAAGTTTAATTAGAGTTTTAGACTCTTTTGAAGCTAGATTGAAATTGATTGAAATCTCACATGTTCAGTTAGGTTTTGATTTTGCCTATATTTTCACATGTTTAGGATTGTATTATGCTAGCTTTCTATTTAGGACTATTTTGTGAACTTTGGTTGATTGTTTTGACAAAAATAGTCTATACATGTGTTATATTCATTTAATTGTATATATTTAGAAATAAGACATTTGATTGAGTTCTTAGAGCTATTCTTGAGTTTAATTGTATATTGTGAATACAATATGCTCTAGGATTTTTGCTAGAAATCTAATTGACATTGTAATTTTAGCATATTTTTGTGTATGTGATTGTTAACCAAAAATTCACTCAAGGTGAGGAATATTAGCTACCACCCTCAACCCGTTACCTAGGTAGGTTACGGGGGATAGTTACTTCATACCTAGGAGATTTGAGAGATGAAGGAAAAAAAAAGAGAGAATAGTGTAAATGCTAATGGTGAGCTGTTTTATTAAACAAATGGACGATTTGATTACAAGGATGATCAATGATCATTGAAATGGTACAACAATAGTAACACTATGTTCTTTCTTTCTCTCCCTTTCTCACTCTCAAATCGTAGTTGGAGATGGTGAATTCGTTTTGGCTAAATCCTCTGAAGTGAGAGAAATGGCGAAGAAGCTTTGCAGTTTTTCTCCCAATTTTTCAATACCTTGTCTGGATCCTGATGTCCCCTTTTAACCCCTATTCGGTATCAATCAAATCCTGGTAGTTTAAACCAATTAACTGGCCATGTTAATGGAAATGATTGGTGTTAATGGGAGGAATCAAATTACCCGGGAATTGCCCCTGTTGATTGCATCAGGTTTCCGTTTAAGTTTAAATTCAAATGAATGGAGAATCCATTGACCTAATTGGTCACATGATGGTGCTTTAATAGAGAAAGAGGTCAACCTTTTTATTTTGTACATCTTAGAGAAGTATTCAGGTTATGTGTATTGATGGTGAGGTACTTCGGGGTACCGGTCTGATGACGTGGTGCTTGATTAATTGTACTGGGATTTCTTGGTTGTCTTCCTTCTTGCTTGATGGGAAAGATACATACCTCAAAGAGATGGGGAGACAGCATAGAGGTGCCTTACGATTTCTTGAAATGTGAATGTTGATCCTCTTCCAGATAGTGATGTAAAGGTACCTAGGTGGTACGTGTTCTGGCGTTTCGAGGTAAGTTGTAGCAAGCTGGCCATATCTGGTACCAGAAAGTATGTCCTACCAGGTACTAGTTGGGTGAAAATTTTCTCTTTGGTCCCTTGTCTAAATGACTATTAACAGAAGTCCCCTCTGACTTTAACACCGGTGACTGGTTGGGGTTAGAGTTTGTTTTCCTAGAACGTTGGGGAAATTTTCCATCTTTAACTTGTTATCAGAATTTGGGAGGAAATCTTCACATTAAATGCAGTGATCCAAGTGATAGGTGAGGGAAACATACCTGTTTGAAAAAACATAAAGGTTCTAGTAGCACGCGTATATCATGATTACCTTGGTCAAAAATCTTATCTCCTAGATCACACTTTCATCATCTTTTATTGTTCCATTATGTCTATTTAAACCCAAAGCCTCTTTCGTACTCTTCACGCTTCATATTTTCCTCT
Organism: Dipteronia dyeriana; assembly: GCA_032871835.1. Lineage (NCBI taxonomy): Eukaryota > Viridiplantae > Streptophyta > Magnoliopsida > Sapindales > Sapindaceae > Dipteronia > Dipteronia dyeriana. The sequence continues at coordinate 36,718,280 of CM065302.1, forward strand.
TTTCAAAAATTCAAAATCCCTAACCTGCTCATATTCCCTTTTTCGTCTTCTTCAAACCTTCTTCCTTCAATCTTCAAACCAACCTTCTACTGCTAACATGTCTAATTCCAACAACGACGGTGTAGATCGATTCACGGAGGGTGATTTTACCATTCTCGTATAAGGAAAATGAGCTAGGAAAGGCAACAATAGTGGAAGCGACCTTCCCACCCCTCAACGCCGTCGTTCCAATCGGAATGTTACCATTGATGCCAGAGCTAGTAGAGACCTGGCTGGGGTAGAGTCGACCTTACAAGAGGGTGTTCACTCTTCCTCATGATTTTCTATGCATCCCAGATTCTACTGCTACCACTGATACAATTCGACGATTGATGCGAGATTTCTTGATTCTTGATAGCATCACCATCACCATACCACACCGGGGTTATGATACACTCCCCATCTAGGTGAGCTTCCGATACATGCAGCTGGTTTTGATATTCGAGTCAGGCTACCATTCCACCCAACACTTCGTAGGGCACTCTACGCCTTACAGCTTACTCCCTTTCAACTGACACCAGGGTTTTGGAGACAATTGGTTGGCTTTCTCATACTGTGTAAGGAGTAGTGTGAGAAAGAAGATCTGAACAGGGAATTTGGACCGGATGAGTTGAGGTTCGTTTTCCAGGTTGCTAGCATATCTCCTGGCCTAAAGAGGCAGTTCAATGCCATGATCAAAAATAGTTTGAATTTTGTGGTTCCTTATTCCACTAAGAAGGATAACCTCTAGAGGGAGAAATGGGTCGTGGTAGGTGGTGGCTAGGGTAGCTCAGTACACAGCGGGGGAATGGAGTTCAGGGTCTCTACCCGGTTCAACGGTAAGCCTTCTAAAGAAAGGGCCCTTTTTACTTAGTTAGAGGCGATCCTGAAGGCTAACATCAAACGGTCCAACCTGAACCAACAGTATCCCACCTCGGATGCTTATGATACTATGTAGGTCAACCGCTACCTTAGTATCTCTTATGCTTCTCCATATAGATGAGGTCTTTTGATTCTACTTTGTTATTCTTTTCTATTGCTTTTAATAGATATTAACTTCTCCTTGTTTCTCCTAGTTTCTACGGTCTCTCTACCGGTCCAGAAAGAGCCTGAAATTCATGAAGTTTGACCTTTCTCCCTGTATACCACTTTTCTTGGGTCCTCTATCAGTCAGACTGCTAGGATTCCTTCTTTTTCTACCCAGATAGGATGCGGCAGACAGGTATCTATTCTAGTCGGGGGACCAGGGCATCATCACCCTCCTCCTTCTAGACCCAGGTCACAAATGGATGTATTTGCATCCATGTTTGTAATGGTGAGGGATCAAGACTCTGTTATCCCTGCTAATTCTGGTAGCATTCCTATCGCTACTTCCTTCTCTACTGTTAATACTTCTACTGCTGGTGTTACTTCTACCGTTGAGACTATTGCTCCTAACTCCTCCCATGCTGTAACACTTGCTTAGGTAGAGGGAGACCTTTGCCTTACTACAACTACTGCTGCTATCACTCCTCGAGAACAGACCCGATCCCGGTCAAGGATTAGTGGCCAAGACGAGGTGATGGACTAGTTCATTGCTTCCTACCCAAGTAGGGGGCTAGGACCCATGACTTTTATGCCATCTGACATGCTGATCATCAAGGGCTTAACTCTCTTAGCTGAGGTATAGAGCTTTACTCTCGTCTTATTTACTATATGCATGCCTAATACTTGAAAGGTAGCTAACACTTGTGTTGTACCATGCAGGTCTTTAAGTTCAATGTCGCTCTACGACACCAGATGGACTCTCTCAAGAGGCGGGCTGAAGCTGTTGAGGCCAAGCTTAGACCAGTTTAGGAGGAGCTCACCCGAACACAGAGCGTCGTGTAAAATCTAAACTATGATTTAGACAGCACTGAGAAAATTCCAGATGAGGTTCGTTGTGACTTGGAGCGAATGAAACGTGTTTATGACCAAGAATCCCTAAGATCAATTCGTCGTGCTCTAAAAATAAATACCCAAAGTGAAAAAGTCAAAGTCCCGAAGGAAGAGAACCAGGCTTTACATGCCAAGGTTACCAGTCTGGAGGCCGAGGTGGACACCTCCTTTGAGGATGACTTCTTCTACGTAACTTACTAGATGGCTCAGGCCCAACCTCAACCCTTCGATCTGCACTCCATAGAGAATTGGGACATGGTGGAGATTACGTAGAAGGCTAAGAAAATAGTTATCCCTGTAACCGAAGAGGCTGGCACCTCTCGAGCTGCTGGAACCGATGAGAGAGCAGATGAGGATGAGAACCATCAACCTATCTCTTATTTTTTACCTAGTACTGGAGCAGATCCCTCTTTGAAACTCTTAATAAATGTGCGGCCCAGGCTTAAGGTGGAGACCTTGTCTTGCCTACTCCTAGACTTGTTGAGATGGTAGGGATCATCCAATTCCCATTGAAGTGGTGGAGAATCAGCAGGCTACCAAGAAGCTGGTGGAGAAAACTGAGTTGGACTTGGTGGAGGAACTTCAGACCGGTCTAGCTTAGGTACTGGTCTTGGCTGAAGCGGTGCAAGTGTTTGCAGAGGAACGTGCTGCTGGTGAACTTACTGGGGAGGCGATTATAGGTGTAGGATTAAGAGCTGAAGAAGAGAGGAACCCAAATGAGGCTAACGTATGATCCAGTGGTATAAACTCATTATATATATTGCCTAAAAGAAGGGGGGGTGGTTACTTGCAAGATCTAGAAGAAAAAGCCAATCCTTTGGGGTTATTATTAAATTTTTTAAATGGGCTTCCTATTTGGTGAATGAAAACTTCTCATTTTTATCTACTGGTTTCTCCTTCGGTAGAATCTATACATCTCTATACCTATCACTGGCTAGAACAAGAAGTCAGTCCCTTGCCTCCACCTGTCTTAACACTTGTTGATAACAGAAAATGGCTTAAAATCTATCAAGTATAAGAAATCAAGCATAACATATGGATAATACAAGAATACCAAGGTAATCAGTCCTAAATTTTTCCTAAAGCACATTATCAAGCTCGATCATTCTTTATGGGAGATCAAGGTACTACATGTCCATATCCGAAAGGCTCTATTACTTAGGTGGAAAACCAATCCAACTAATCTCGGTACCTAGGACTCCTATGTTCATGGTTCTGTGGTACCTCCGCGGCCGCGGTGTCAAACATCAAGTCCCATGTGTATTCCTGATAACACAAGAAAACTTAAAAACTGATAAGGTGAATAAACCTTGTGATAAGTGACCAATACCAGGTTTTCAAGGTACTAAAACAAGATAATCCCCTGTGGGATTTTATCAAAGTTGATTATCCTTTCTAGGGCAATCAGGGTACCATGCATCCTTTTTTTGGGAATTCTGGCACTTGGGTGAAAACCTAGTCGAATTCATCCCCTGTGGTACCTACCATTCATGTACAAGGGAAAGCTGGTACCCAAGCGATTTTGATCCGGATAGGTAACTATGCACTTACGACCCAGATCCTTCTTGGGGTGGTAACCCGACCAAGGCATTAGGAATGCCATTTGGCTGTCCTGGTCTCATGGTCTGGCTGGCAACTATGCACTTATGTTCAGGCCCTTCTTAGGGGTTGTAGCCCGACCAAGGGATCAGAAGGGTGACTTGGCTATCTTGGTCTTATGGTCTTGCTGGTAACTATGCACTTACACTCGGACTTTTCCCGGGGTGGTCGCTCGACAAAGGGCATCAAGATAATCTTTTGGTTATCCAGGTCCTGTTATCTAAAAGGCAACTATGCTTTTACGCTTATACCCTTCTTGGCTAGAGGTGGAGCCTAGCCAAGGAATCGGGGTAGATGTGTTGCTTTTCTCGGTTCATGGCGGTCATGGCGAACATCAATAGTGAAAATCTTGGTGATAAAAAAAAACACAATTGGAGATAATGGGAAATGGAAAGTCTTTTATTGGTGATCAGTTTGGAGATACATTGCATTTTTCATGGTATAAATACCGATACCTATCCTGGATGGTGCTGGTCAGTCTCTAAGCCTTTACGCTTCTATGGGTAAAATCTATTCAAGTGGTATACGATCCAAGTGTGGTCAGTAAGTCAACCATCCATGTCTTCCAGCTTGTAAGCATTGCTTCGAACCAATGTCTTCACTAGGTAGAGGCCTTCCTAATTTGGTACTTGTATCCCGTCCGACAAATTCCTAGTGTTCTGGGTCATTTTTTAAAGTACTAGGTTTCCCTCTTTGAAACTACAGGTTTTTACCTTCCTATTGAAGTACCTTGCAATTCAGCTTTGGTAGATTGTTACTCTTTCTACCACTCTATCTTGTTTTTCCTCCAAGAGGTTTAGTTTGGCCCTCAGTTTAACCTCATTGCTTTCTGGTCGAAGTGTTGGACTCTAAATAAGGTTAGCTTGTGCTCGATAGGTAGGACCCCTTCCACCCCAAAAGCCAGGGAGTAGAGGGTTTAACCGGTCGCTGTTTTTTTGGTGTTGCTATAAGCCTATAGCACGTCGGGGAGCTTCTCTTCCCATTTGCCCATTTTCTGTTACAATTTCTTCTTCAGAAGCTTCTTAATTGTCTTGTTTGTAGTTTCTACCAAGCCATTGGTTTGAGGGTGAGCTAAGAAGCGAAGCGGAAATCATTACGTAGACTGTCACAGAATTCCCTAAACATCGCATTACCGAATTGCTTACCGAGGTCCATTATAATGATCATCGAGGTATCGAATCTATAAACTACATTCTTCTTGATGAATTTAATGGTGTTCTCCTCTGTTATCTTAGAGACTGGCTCCACTTCCACCTACCGGGTGAACTAGTCAATCGTGACTATAGCATGCTTGGCTTGATCGGGAGCAGTAAAGAGAGGTCCGATCAGATCCAACCATCATATTACAAAAGGGTAGGGTGAACTGATGAAGGAGAGCATTTCTGGCAGAATGTAATTCAGATTGGTTGTCTTCTAGCAAGGCTCACAAGATTGAACGAATTGTCTTGCATCATGATGCAGGGTCGGCCAATAGTATCCCAGCACAACACCTGCTAAGCTAGTGCCTCTCCTCCTATATGATTTCTACAGTCCTCCAAATGCACTTCTCGAAGTGCACAAATAACATCATTACGGTGGAGGCACCGAAGCAGGGGTAATGACTTTCCTCTTTGGTATAAGTGTCCATCTATCAAGCAGAACCGAACTGAGATCTTTTTAAGCTTACTATCTCGATCGGGATAGTCAAAAAGCTTTTTTTCCTATAGGTAATCCATAAAGGGATCCATCCAACACAGGAGTTGGCCCACTGGGTTGACCTCCTTACCGTTTGCTAAGCTGAGATAAGATATAACCTGGAGAGGTACCCCCTTAGGTAAAGCTTGACCTCTGTTAGCAGTTATTTTGGCAAGGACATGTTCTCGATGATTCCATTGGTGAGGTACCTGCTCTATCATGAATCCCTTAAACCAAGTTTTAAGATAATGAACCAATTAAAGGTAATCTACCAAATTGTCACCATTTACCTGATAGATCCCGGTTACTTTGTTGACAACCAATTGTGAGTCACTTCTGACATGAAGGTAGTCTACTTTAAGCTCGGCCGCTACCCTCATTCCTGCCAACAAATCTTCGTACTCAGCTTCTTTATTGGTGGCGTTGAACTCAAAGCGGAAATAGTGATAGGCATCAACCTTTTCAGAATCAGTTAAGATGATTCCAGCTCTGCTACCTGCTTGGCTGAATGCCTCATCTTTATATAAGACTTAGACATCCCGGTCAGCTGTCCAATCTACTAGTTCTTGATCCTTTTAGGGTGCCCAAATCTAGGTTTAGAATGGTACCATAATCAAGAATGGGTGAGAACTTGGCCATGAAGTCTGCTAGTGCCTGGCTTTGATGGTAGTCCTGGCTTTGTACTTGATATCAAACTGTGTGAGCTAGAGAGCCCAGAGTACCAATCTCCCTAACACATCTGGTCTCCACAAGAATTAGCGGAAAGGTTGATCGGTGACAACCACAATCATGTGAGCCTAGAAGTAGGGACGTAACTAAATAACTGAGGTTACAAGGGTGAAGGCAAGATTCTCTAAGAGAACATGGTTCCTTTTTGGTTTGGTTAAGGCATGGCTCATATAGTTGAAAGGTCTTTGAACCCTATCACCACACTCCTTAACTAAAGGCCCGCTAACCGTTATCTACGAAACGCCTAGGTACATTTATAGCTCTTCCCTGGGTACTGACTTGACCAACAACCGTGAGCTTGATAAATATCTCTTTAAATACTGGAAAGCCAGCTTACTGTCCTGGTCCCACTTCACGTTTCACCCTGTTAAATAGCCTTTAAAAAAGGGAGGCACTTATCGGTGGAGTACAATATGTAACGGTTGAGAGCCGCTATCCGACCAGTTAATACATGTACTTGCTTGAGAGAACTGTGAGGTTCGAAATCCATGATGGCTTTGATCTTTTCCAGGTTAGCTTATATGCCTCTTTCATGGACCATGAACCCGAGGAACTTTCCTACAGCCACCTCAAAGGAGAACTTGGCAGGATTCAGCTGCATCTGGTTCTCTCTTACTATCTAGAAATTTCGACGGAGATGGTCCGCTATTCTGCTACTTGGGACTTGGTTATCACATCGTCAATCCAATCTTCTGCTCGAACAACCCGTTGACCAATCATTGGTAGGTGGCACCCATATTTGAAAATACAATCACGGTTAAATGCTAAAGGCTAACCTAGAGGAGGGGTGAATATGTTTGACACCTTTTTCGACTCCCTTAGAAACAAACAAAAGTTTGTCCCTCTAAATTGTTTGTATCACAATATATATATATATATATTAATTAAAGACAATTAATCAGTATATAAACACAAGTTAAGTGTGATACAAACAAGTAATTGTAACACATACACAATCTATTCTTTAGAAAAGAAGTCAACATACATAGAGAGTTCTATCCGCAACACAAATATTAGAGAGATAGGGATAGAGAAAAGTTGACACAAGATATAACGTGGTAAACCTCCGAAGAGAAAACATCCACAGGCAAGCAGCCACCAGGAAACAAAATCCACTAGTAGATAAGACAAGTACAATCTATCAAGTGACCTCTTCACCTAGAAACTACCCTCATATCCTACTCTAGAAGTTGCCGCCCTATGCTCAATAATCCGAGGCTTCACACCTTTGTCAAGACTTCCTTGCTTACCTTATCTGGATCTTCACAACCCAAGGCAATACTTCTTGCTCAACTATCTGAGTCTTCCCGACTCTAGTCAAGACTTCCTTGCTCACCTATCTGAGTTCTCCTAACTCTAGGCAAGACTTCTTGTTCGACTATCCAAGGCTTCAAACCTCTAGCCAAGACTTCTTTGCTCGACAATCCGAGGCTTCACACCTCTTGCCAAGACTTCTTGCTCAACACCATAGGTCTCACATATATTGTCAAGACTTCCTTCTCACAAGGCATCTAGGTGATCATGAATGCAAAACGCAAACAAGCATGCAACATAGAATGCTATGATCAACACATCCTTTGGAAAATACTAGACATGAGCATGAATGCACAAATCACATATAGTCTAGTTAATCATGCATGAGTAGTCAATCATGCATGAGTAGTCAATCATGCATGAGTAGTCAATCTAGATCATGTAAAATATGTTCAACATTAATCACAAACTAGATTCATGCATATATCTAAACTTGAATCACAAGATATGATCAACAAATCACAAGATCAAGTTTAAATCACAAAAACCTAAAACATGCAAAAATCATATGACAAAGTCAAATAGATCTAAGCATAAGTTCTAGAGCATATTCCTAATCATAGATTCAACAAATCACATGAATAGCTCAAAAGAACATAAACACATGTATTATGTGAGAATTTCGGCCAAGAGAGCCTAATATATGTGAGGAACTATTTTTTTCAAAAACAATCAATCAAAGATCACAAAATAGTCATAGAATCAAAGCTAGCACAATACAATCCCAAACATGTGATAACATAGGCAAAATCAAAACCTAACTCAACATGTATGATTTCAATTGAAATTCAATCTAGCTTTGAAAGTGTTCAAAACACAAATCAAAACACTGAAAATATACAAATATATGTAGAAGAAGAAAACCCAAGGCAATTGACAAAGTTTTAAAAGAAAACTTATAGAGAAAATCAATACCTTAGTTGATCTAGGTGCAGTCCCGTTTTTGTATGATTAGACACCAAAAACAGCAGTAAAAAAAACTCAAACCTTCAGAGAAAAGATGGAGGATGAATAGATGAACACTCTCACTTTGAATCACTCAAATCAGAGTTCAAATGAAGAAGTTATGGTGTTTGGAAGGTGAGAACATTTAGAGAGAAAATTCTGCACACTTAATTTGAATTTCTTCTTAGAATGAAATGTGAGAGGTAGAGAGATTATAAAGGAGTGGGAAAGAAGAAAGATGAAAAGAACATTTTGCCCTCCTTTGGAAGTGCTCCCCCGAGATGGAACTTGGGCATCTCGGTGGGCATCTCGGGGCAGCAAGGTTGTGCTGCTGAGATGGCCACGAGCCATCTCGAACTTGCACACCTCCATGGCCTTTTGGCCATGGTGCAATCCCTCACGCTCCCTTCGCGTTCTTTGACTGTTCTCTGGCGTCCAAACTCAGAATTCGAATCCATTTACGGATTACAAACTGTAACTCTCACACGGAAATGGACATATAAGATACACAACCCAGAAAATAATAATTCAACTCGATATATGAAGACGAAGACAATGTATGAAACATGAGTTGAAAGTGTAGTATCTTTTGACTTTGAACTTGAAATCAATAGTATGAGTAACCGAAATGACCAGAACTCAATCAAGAATGATTTAAGACTAAATCCAAGTTCAATATCCATGTTATACAAACATATACACACACAAACACAATTCACACTAGAATGCAAACTACATAGAGATAGTTTCCAATCATGCATATTCCAAAACATGTTATTTCCAAACCAATGCATGAGCATTCATCTTCAACTATGTGAATATGTTATACATGGTACACAACGATGCAGGGACACATATGAATGAATTGTATGCGTGTACCTATAAAGGTGCACAACGATGCATGGACACAAATGTATGATGTGTGTATGTGTGCCTTTAATGGTGCACAACTATACAGGGACACAAATGTATGATATATGTGTGTGTGTGCCTAAGCCTTGTAAGAGAAAGATAAGGTCTTAGTATACCTTTGTAGAACCAAATTGCATCCTTTCTCTTTGAAGACTTAGAACTTGCTTTGACTTGTTGTTTCTTCTTCCTTGAAGCTTGAATCATCATGAACCTAAACAACTAAGTCATTACAAGGTAAACATCATTTTGATATAGAATTAATGCCAACACAAACTGAAACCTAACAATCTCCTCCTTTGGCAAATTCCATGTCAAAACACCTATACATTTACTACAAATATAAAATGAAGATAGGTCACAAAATCACTCCCTCACATTACAATGGGTAGAATTCCTATAACTAATCTTCACCAACTCTTGAACTTCATCTTGATCTTCTCTTGAAGCAACCTACAAATCATCTCAAAGCACAATGCATATACAAGAGAAAAACAACAAATGGCAACATATAATATGGATAAGAATAGACAATTAAGTTCACAAATACATGTATCTCCCCCTCAATACATGCCAAATACAAGAATTTTTAACCAAATCTTAAGACTAATTATTACAAGCCATTGAAATTCCAAAAGTTCACAAAAACAACATAAAAAATAAACTAAGTAACTAGCAATTCATAATAACTCTTTCTCCCCCTTTTTGACATGAAATGATGCCAAAAGGTAAGAAACATACCATGAGACTCAAATACTAGCTACTAGATCCACCAAAGAAAGATGTGCGTGTAGTTGACCTAACATAATGCTTGAGAGGTGGTCTTGAACTTGATGTAATACACTCCTCCAACTTTTTTTTTCTAGCATCTTGTTAACCTTCTTCTTCAAATGTAAAGCCCAATTTGGAAGAATGTTCATGCTAGTCACTTGACAATCAACTTGTGAACTACTTAATAGTCCAAAAGTATCACATGTCTTACCCTTATCCTTATATGACATGAATGACACACGTTTATCACTATACTTTTCCAAGGGTTGTACCAACATATCATCTCCACTACTTTGAACACCACGAGCTAAACACAAAGAAGATATAAACCTCGGTAATGCAAGCTTCTTATCTCCTCTAGTTGAGAAAGCCGCATTGTCTAAGTAAAACATAAGCAAATCCCCAAGGTTGAGAGGTTAGTTACTATTTTGATTTTGTCTTTATTTAACTCGGTTGAATTCGAAAATCTAATGATATTTGTGAAAATAAAAAGATGCCAAAATGCACTTGCCTTATTTAACTCATGTTGACTAATATATGCTCTACCTTTCCACGCAAAAGAAGCATTGTCACATAGAGTTCTACCCATGATATTAAGATTCTCAATGATATCAACATCTAGAATGTTTGAATCAATATCACTAGATAGCCCAAGAAATATGTTAATGTTTACCGGGTTAACTAAAAACACAACACCCCTAATCTCCATCAAAGCATCCAATAAGGTGGCACTCTCTCTATATTCATGATAAAATTATCTAACAATAGTGTCATTCACTATTCCTAGCATGCTCACCCAAGATTCCCAATTTCTATCCTTAATGCATTTAAGAACATAAGAATTTTTACATTTACCTAAGTCAATGCCTCTCTCTTGAAATATCTTCTTAGTTGCAAAGATCCCTAAATCCTTTGACCTTGAAGCTTTGGATCCCTTTGAGGTAGACTTGGCTTTCACAATGGGATTCAATTGATTTCCACTTCCTGTAACTTTAGTTCTTCCCATTTGTTCTTATCAAATAAGATGCTATAAACATACAAAAGTGAGTGAAAGACAGAACAAACTTATTAGTCACAAATATATAAAACAAAGACATATGACTTAAGAATGAATCATCATGCAAGACAAAGATAGTGAGTAATATCTTACAAGTATCATTTAGTCAAAGTATGCCAACATGTAACAAAATGAAGCATGTGCACATATCATAAAAGAGAATAATGTCTAGCATACTATGCTCCCCCTTGATAAATGCTATAACTAAGATTCATGAAAGCATAAGGTTCACAAAGATGTTCACACAATCACACATTCAAGCAATTTGAAGAAATATTAACAAAATAAGCTTCATATGCTAAGAGAGATACGCAAAGATTTTTCAAGCTCTCTCATAATTCTTCAACAATTGTAAAAATATCATCATACTCATAAACAAAGTGTGTGTGTGTTAGAGATATGCTTCAAATATATATCAAGAAGTAGTTTGATAATCAACATGAAAACAATTTCCAACACTATTCATCTTAAGCTTTTTCCATGAAAAGTCAAACCGATTATCATCCAGAATTTTTGCCATTAAGAGAATAGATTTCAACATATGAGCGTGTGTGTGCATGTGGCTCGTCATCCCATTTCTTTTTTTCAACCTGAGCACATTTGATTTCAACTATACTCCTTTTTAAGCCTTCCTCCTTTTCTTTTTAGGCTTTGAATCAAAGATTTTTTTTTTAATTTCATTTCAACACTTCTTTGATTTTTCTCCATTTTTTTTACATAAACAAAAATTCACTTCATGATGGCTTTCACTCATCACAATGGTGTATCTCTTTCCAACATCGGGTAGCTTTCACAACCAATGTGTGTAGCCCTTTTCATGAAGGTGCTCGTTGAGTTCTATGTAGTTGCCGAAGCAAAATGGATACTAACCAGAGGTCATTTTAAATGTACTTAAGCACAAAAACTTCAAGGTGTATCCAATGTTTACATATTAGTAAACTCAACCTACTAGCAAAACTTATAAGAGAAGCATAGTGCAAATTTTTAGAAACCAAAATTTTATGGCTCATAAGCACATGATCTAAGAGCAATAAGTAGCGACTTATTCAAGATCAATACTTCTCTAATGAGTAGCTTTCAAAGAATATGAAGCTCATATTTTCAAAAGTAATGCCACTCAATATACTATACACAAACAATCATCAAAGTTAAGATCAATGTGAACAATATCACTATTAGATCCTAAAATAGCAAATGTCAATGAGAACCATATGTATGCTATACAAAATTCTCTAATATGACATGCTATAAGATGTATGTCAAAAATTGAGTCAAAAGATGAATATCTAAGAGAACATGCATTAGAGTATATATATACCTTTTTGCACATTATATTCACCAAATATCATGCTTTCGCCCTTTTCATGAGCACTCTTGCCTTGAATGTCCTCATGACATCAAGTTGACGATGTTTCACAACAAGAGTATAAAAAACATAATATCTCAACTCATTCAACACATATAACAAAAGAAATTCTCTAAAGTTAATCAAAAAATTTTGACCATCATAATAATCTTGATGTGAGATAACCAAGTTCATATCAATACATGGAGTATTCAAAGCTAGCAAGCAAGAATTCTCAACACAATTGATATATAGCCTCAAAGCTATCTCACATGTGCTTCTTATTTTAGTGATAAGAGCACTCACCCTTGAACCACTTGTTCTTGGGTGTACCTACATAAACATTTCCAATATCATCATTGACAACAATGTTAAATCTAGAGTAAAGTCCTTCAATGACTTGATTAACAAGAATATCATTAACACACTCCTTCTTACTATTTTCAACACAAGCTTTGTCAAGTTGAACGAGATTAGAGTTCTTTCTACTCCATAACTTTTTCTCATGCTTAGCAAAATTATCATGTTTCTTAACTTTCAATGTCTTAGCATGTTCAAGTTGAAGTTTAATCTCCTTATCCCTAGATTCATTTCCTAATTTGTATTTTTCAATATATTTATAACACCTAGGCTTAATATGACCTATTGTGTTGCAATAATGGCAAATTGGAATAAAAGATGAGATTGCACCTTTTGGAGTTGAATTAGCTTAACTAGGAGTTTGCAAAGATACCTTGTTCACCAACGTCTTCTTGGTTTTTGATCTTCTCTTCTTGTGTGGTTTCTTATCATTCACGACTTCATCAAAGTGTGTAGGAAATGGTGCTTCCAAGAGCACCTCTTTAACTTCCAAGTCGTCTTCACCACTATGAGAGTTAACAAGATTCCTAACACTTGACACACCAATCAAATCATTCACTAAGTCCTTGATAGCCTCCTTAGCCGAGTCTATCTCTTCCATCAATTCTTGTTCTCTCTTCCTCAAATAAGATATCACAATATCCTTTTTAAGGTTTATCTTTTCAAGTTCTCTAAACTTCTTCACAATATCACCTTTTTTACCAAGAAGTCTATGAGTAACAACCACAAACTCATCTAGTTGCTTCTTGATCAAATTATCCTTCTCAACTACTTCTCTTTGATCATTGTCTCTAGCTTCTTCAAGCTTTTCTATATTTTTCAACAACTCAAGATTAGTAGGAATGGAACTAGAGCTTCCATCATGATTTTCATCAAGGTCATTGTTTAAAGATATTGTACTCCTATCATCTAGTGGAGAATGATAAGCCGTTAGAGCTATAAAGTTGCTCACAAACTCTTCATCACTTGAAGACTCACTACTAGAGCTCTCATTATCACTAGAATTATCATCACTCCAAGTAGCCGCCAACACTTTGTCTTTCTTGTCTTTCTTAGATGGCTCCTTGGTACACTCACTAGCAAAGTGACCAAAACCTTGACAATTATAGCATTGAGCCTTCTTTTTGTTCATGGCTTGACAATTCTTCACAATCCTTGTAGATGATGTTCTCTTGACTCGTTTTTCCTTAGAAGACTTGCCTTTAGGCTTGGCATTCTTCTTTAGAAACTTTTTGAACCTTCTAACCAAGAGTGCCATTTCTTCATTTTCATCATCACTTTCCTCCTCAATAGCATTGAGAGCTATTCCTTTGCTCTTAATCTTTGGCTTCAAGCACATCTCATAAGTTTGGAGAGACCCAAGCAACTCATCAATGTTCATACTATCAATGTCCTTGCGTTCCTCAATAGCCGTCACCTTTGATTTGAATCTCTTAGGAAGAGTCCTAAGGATTTTCCAATTTAAATGATCTTTTGAGATAGGTACTCCAAGTGCTTGACATTGGTTAGCTATGTTAAGAAGTAGGAATTGGAAGTCTTCGAACTTTTCTTCCTCACCCATACTTAAACCTTCAAATTGTGATGCCAACGTTTGAAGCCTTGATTTCCTCACCACTAAGGTTCCTTCATTAGTAACTTGGAGAGTATCCCAAGCTTTCTTTGTGGATTCAAGATTTTGAATGTAGGAGAATTGATGCCCATCAACTCCTCCAAAGATGGCATTCATAGCACGATAGTGCCATTTAGCAACCTCAAACTCATTCATTGTCCATTCACTCCTTGGCTTGAGTATCATGGTTCCATCCTTTAAAACCTTGGTAGGAGGACAATAACCTTCTTCCACTACCATCCAAGCCCTTTCATCAATAGAGTAGATGTAGGCTTTCATCCTCAACTTCCAATACCCATAGTTAGTGCCATGAAGTAATTGTGGCCTAGTATTTGAGGCTCCATCCGCCATTACATCATCTTGAAAACCCATGACTTCAAACGCCTTACAAAAACCATGAAAGTATCACCTCGGACTCACACTAAGTGCAATCTAGTGTCCTGCTTTGATACCAATTGAAAATGCAATCACGGTTAAATGCTCAAGGCTAACCTAGATGAGGGGGGTGAATAGATTTTACACCTTTTCGACTCCCTTAGAAACAAACAAAAGTTTATCCCTCTAGATTGCTTGTATTACAATATATATATTAATTAAAGACAATTAATCAATATACAAACACAAGTAAAGTGTGATAAAACAAGTAATTGTAACACATACACAGTCTATTCTATAGAAAGGAAGTCAACATACATAGAGAGTTCTATCCACAATACAAATATTAGAGAGATACGGATAGAGAAAAGTTGACACAAGATATAACGTGGTAAACCTCCGAAGAGGAAACATCCACAGGCTAGCAGCCACTGGCAAACAAAATCTACTAGTAGATAAGACAAGTACAATCTCTCAAGTGACCTCTTCACCTAGAAACTACCCTCCTATCCTACTCTAGAAGTTGCCGCCCTATGCTTAATAATCTGAGGCTTCACACCTCTTGTCAATACTTCCTTGCTCACCTTATCTGGATCTTTAGAACCCAAGGAAAGACTTCTTTCTCAACTATCTAAGTCATCACGACTCTAGTCAAGACTTTCTTGTTCACCTATCTGAGTTCTCCCAACTCTAGGCAAGACTTCTTGCTCAACTATCCAAGGCTTCACACCTCTAGCCAAGACTTCCTTGCTCGACAATCCGAGGCTTCACACCTCTTGTCAAGACTTCTTACTCAACACCATAGGTATTACACCTATTGTCAAGACTTCTTTCTCACAAGGCATCTAGGTGATCATGATTACAAAATGCAAACAAGCACGCAATATAGAATGCTATGATCAACACATCCAATAGAAAATACTAGACATGAGCATGAATGCACAAATCACATATAGTCTAGTTAATCATGTATAAGCAGTCAATCTAGATCATGTAAAATATGTTCAACATTACTCACAAGATGAATAGATGAAAAATCTCAACTTCGAATCACTCAAATAGGTGTTCAAATGAAGAAGTTATGGTGTTTGGAAGGTGAGAACATTTAGAGAGAAAATTCATCACACTTGATTTGAATTTCTTTTTAAATTGAAATGTTAGAGGGAGAGAGATTATAATGAAGTGGGAAAGAAGAAAGATTAAAAGACCATTTTTCCCTCCTTTGGAAGTGCTCCCCCGAGATGGCGAGTGGGCATCTCGGGGCAGTAATGTTGTGCGGCCAAGATGGCCACGCGCCATCTCTGGCTTGCACACCTTCATGGCCTTTTGGCCATGGTGCAATCCCTCACGCTCCCTTCTCGTTCTTCGACCGTTCTCTGGCCTCAAAATTTGGAATTTGAATCCATTTGCGGATTACAAACCATAACTCTCACACAGACATGGACATAAAAGATACTTAACCCAGAAAATAATAATTCGACTCTATATATGAAGACAAAGACAATGTATAAAACATGAGTTGAAAGTGTAGTATCTTTTGACTTTGAATTTGAAATCAATAGTATGAGTAACTGAAATGACCAGAACTCAAGCAAGAATGATTTAAGACTAAATCCAAGTTCAATATCCATGTTATACAAATATATACACACACAAACACAATTCACACTTGTTAGGTTTTAGTTTGTGTTGGCATGAATTCCATATCAAAATGATGTTTACTTGTAATGACTTAGTTGTTTAGGTTCATGATGATTCAAGCTTCAAGGAAGAAGAAACAACAAGTCAAAGCAAGGTTTAAGTCTTCCAAGAGAAAGGGTGCAATTTGGTTCTACAAAGGTATACTAAGACCTTATCTTTCTCTTACAAGGTTTAGGCACACACACACATATCATACATTTATGTCCCCGCATCATTGTGCACCATTATGGGCACACACATACATTTCATTCATATGTGTCCCTGCATCATTGTGCAACATGTATAACACATTCACACACTTGAAGATGAATGCTCATGCATTGGTTTGAAAATAACATGTTTTGGAATATGTATGATTGGAAACTATCTCTATGTAGTTTGCATTCTAGTGTGAATTGTGTTTGTGTGTGTATATGTTTGTATAACATGGATATTGAACTTGGATTTAGTATTCAATCATTGTTGATTGAGTTCCGGTTATTTTGGTTACTCATACTATTGATTTCAAGTTCAAAGTCAAAAGATACTACACTTTCAACTCATATTTCATACATTGTCTTCATCTTCATATATCGAGTCGAATTACTATTTTCTGGGTTGAATATCTTATATGTCCATGTCCATATGAGAGTAACGGTTCATAGTCCATAAACAGATTTGAATTCCGAGTACGGAGGCCGGATAACGGTCAAAGAACGTGAGGGAAGCGCGAGGGGAATGCACCATGGCCAAAAGGCCATGGAGGTGTTCATGCCAGAGATGGCGCGTGGCCATCTCGGCCGCACAACCTTGCTGCCTCGAGATGCCCATGAGCCATCTCGGGGAAGCACTTCCAAAGGAGGGAAAAATGGGTTTTTCATCTTTCTTCTTCCACACTCCTTTATATTCTCTCTCCCTCTCACATTTCAGTCTAAGAAGAAATTCAAATCAAGTGTGCAGAATTTTTCTCTCTAAATTTTCTCACCTTCCAAACACCATAACTTCTTCATTTCAACTCCGATTTGAGTGATTCGAAGTTGAGAATGTTCATCTATTCATTCTCCATCTTTTCTCTGAAGTTTTGAGTTAATGTTGCTGCTGGATTTGTTGTCTAATCATACAAAAACGGGACTACACCTAAATCAACCAAGGTATTGTTTTTCTCTCTAAGTTTTCTTTTAAAACTTGGTCAATTGCCTTGGGTTTTTTTCTTCTACATATATTTGTATATTGTAAGTGTTTTGAAAACTTTCAAAGCTAGATTGAATTTCAATTGAAATCATACATGTTGAGTTAGGTTTTTATTTTGCTTATGTTATCACATGTTTGGGATTGTATTGTGCTAGCTTTGATTCTAGGAATATTTTATGATCTTTGATTGATTGATTTTGAGAAAAATAGTTCCTCACATGTATTAGGCTCTCTTGGTGGAATTTCTCACATAATATATGTGTTTATGTTCTTTTGAGCTATTCATGTGATTTGTTGAATCTATGATTAGGAATATGCTCTAGAACTTAATTTGACTTTGTCATATGATTTCAGCATGTTTTAGATTTTTGTGATTTAAACTTGATCTTGTGATTTGTTGATCATATCTTGTGATTCAAGTTTAGATATATGGATGAATCTAGTTTGTGATTAATGTTGATCATATCTTACATAATCTAGATTAACTACTCATGCATGATTAACTAGACTATATGTGATTTGTGAATTCATGCTCATGTCTAGTATTTACCATAGGATGTGTTGATCATAGCATTCTATGTTGCATGCTTGTTTGCGTTTTGCATTCACGATCACCTAGATGCCTTGTGAGAAGAAAGTCTTGACAATAGATGTGAGACCTATGGTGTTGAGTAAGAAGTCTTGGCAAGAGGTGTGAAGCCTCGGATTGGCGAGCAAAGAAGTCTTGGCTAGAGGTGTGAAGCCTTGGATAGTTGCGCAAGAAGTCTTGCCTAGAGTTGGGAGAACTTGGATAGGTGAGCAAGGAAGTCTTGACTAGAGTCGGGAAGACTCGAATAGTTGAGCAAGAAGTCTTGCCTTGGGTTGTGAAGATCCGGATAAGGTGAGCAAGGAAGTCTTGACAAGAGGTGTGAAGCCTCAGATTGTTTAGCATAGGGCGACAACTTCTAGAGTAGGATAGGAGGGTAGTTTCTAGGTGAAGAGGTCACTTGAAAGATTAAACTTGTCTTTTCTACTAGTGGATTTTGTTTGTCGGTGGCTGCTAGCCCGTGGATGTTTCCTCTTCAGAGGAATACCACGTTATATCTTGTGTCAACTTTTCTCTATCCCTATCTCTCTAATATTTGTCTTTAATTAATATATATATATTGTGATACAAGCAATCTAGAGGGACAAACTTTTGTTTGTTTCTAAGGGAGTCGAAAAATGTGTCTAACCTATTCACCCCCCTTCAAGGTTAACCTTGAGCATTTAACCGTGATTGTATTTTCAATTGGTATCAGAGCAGGGCACTAGATTGCACTTAGTGTGAGTCCGGGGTATGGGCTTGGATGGTAGTGGAAGAAGGTTATAGTCCTCCTACCAAGGTTTTAGAGGATGGAACCATAATACTCAAGCCAATGAGTGAATGGACAACAAATGAGTTTGAGGTTGCTAAATGGCACCATCGTGCTATGAATGCCATCTTTGGAGGAGTCGATGGGCATCAATTCTCCTACATTTAGAATCTTGAATTCGTAAAGGAAGCTTGGGATACTCTCTAAGTTACTAATGAAGGAACCTTAGCGGTGAAGAAATCGGGGCTTCAAATGTTGGCATCACAATTTGAAGGTTTAAGTATGGGTGAGAAAGAAAAGATCGAAGACTTCCAATTCCGGCTTCTTAACATAGCTAACCAATGTCAAGCACTTGGAGTACCTATCTCAAAAGAGCGTTTAAATTGGAAAATCCTTAAATCTCTTCCTAAGAGATTTAAATCAAAGGTGACGGCCATTGAGGAAAGCAAGGATGTGAATAATATGAATATCGATGAGTTGCTTGGGTCTCTCTAAACTTATGAGATGTGCTTGAAGCCAAAGATCAAGAGTAAAAGAATTGCTCTCAATGCTATTGAGGAGGAGAGTGATGATGAAAATGAAGAGATGGCACTCTTGGTTAGAAGGTTCAAGAAGTTTCTAAAGAAGAATGCCAAGCCTAAAGGCAAGTCTTCTAAGGAAAAAGGAGTCAAGAGAACATCATCTCCAAGGATTGTGAAGAATAGTCAAGCCGTGAACAGAAAAGAGGTTCAATATTATAATTGTCAAGGTTTTGGTCACTTTGCTAGTGAGTGTACCAAGAAGCCATCTAAGAATGACAAGAAAGGCAAAGTGTTGGCGGCTACTTGGAGTGATGATAATTCTAGTGACAATGAGAGCTCTAGTAGTGAGTCTTCAAGTGATGAAGAGTTGGTGAGCAACTTTGTAGCTCTAACGGCTTCTCATTCTTCTCTAGATGTTGGTAGTACAATATCTTTGAACAAGAACCTTGATGCAAATCATGATGGAAACTCTAGTTCCATTCCTACTAATCTTGAGTTGTTGAAAAAGATAGAAAAGCTTGAAGAAGCTAGAAACAATGCTCAAAGAGAAGTAGTTGAGAAGGATGATTTGATCAAGAAGCAACTAGATGAGTTTGTGGTTGTTACTCGTAGACTTCTTGGTGAAAAAGGTGATATTATAAAGAAGTTTAGAGAACTTGAAATGATTAACCTTGAGAAGGATAATATGATATCTTCTTTGAGGAAGAGAGAACAAGAATTGATGGAAGAAATAGACACGGCTAAGGAGGCTATCAAGGATTTAGTAATTGATTCGGTTAGTGTGTCTAGTGTTAGGAATCTTGTTAACTCTCATAGTGGTGATGACGACTTGGTAGTTGAATAGGAGCTTTTAGAAACACCACTTCATATTCACTTTGATAAGAAACCACACAAGAAGCGAAAAACAAAAGCCAAGAACAAGTTGGCGGACAAGGTATCTTTGAAAACTCCTAGTGAAGCTAGTTCAACTCCAAAAGTTGCAATCTCATCTTTTATTCTAATTTGCCATTATTGCAACACAATAGGTCACATTAAGCCTAGGTGTTATAAATATATTGAAAAATACAAATTAGGAAATGAATCTGGGGATAAAGAGATTAAACTTCAACTTGAACATGCTAAGGCCTTGAGAATTGAGAAACATGATAATTTTACTAAGCATGAGAAGAAGTTGTGGAGTAGAAAGAATTCTAATCTTGTTCAACTTGACAAAGCTTATGTTGAAAATGTTAAGGAAGAGTGTGTTAATGATATTCTTATTAATCAAGTCAATGAAGGACTTTACTCTAGATTTAACATTGTTGTCAAGGATGATATTGGAAATGTTTGTGTAGGTACACCCAAGAACCAGTGGTTCAAGGGTGAGTGCTCTTATCACTAATATAAGAAGCACATGTGAGATAGCTTTGAGGCTATATATCAATTGTGTTGAGAATTCTTGCTTGCTAGCTTTGAATACTCCATGTATTGATATGAACTTGGTTATCTCACATCATGTTTATTATGATGGTGAAAATTTGTTGATTAACTTTGAAGAAGTTCTTTTGGTATATATGTTTATTGAGTTGAGATATTAAGCTTTTTATACTCTTGTTGTGAAACATCGTCAACTTGATGTCATGAGGACATTCAAGGCAAGAGTTCTCATAAAAAGGGCGGAAGTATGATATTTGGTGAATATAATGTGCAAAAAGGTATCTATATACTCTATTGCATGTTCTCGTAGATATTCATCTTTTGACTCAATTTTTGACATACATCTCATAACATGTCATATTAGAGAATTTTGTATAGCATACATATAGTTCTCATTGACATTTGCTATTTTAGGATCTAATAGTGATATTGTTCACATTGATCTTAACTTTGATGATTATTTGTGTTTGGTATATATAGTGGCATTACTTTTGAAAATATGAGCTTTATATTCTTTGAAAGCTACTCATTAGAGAAGTATTGATCTTGAATAAGTCTCTACTTATTGCTATTAGATCATGTGCTTATGAGCCATAAAATCTTGGTATTCTAAAATTGCACCTTGCTTCTCTTATATGTTTTACTAGTAGGTTGAGTTTACTAATATGTAAACATTGGATACTTCTTGAAGTTTTTGTGCTTAAGTACATTTAAAATGATCTATGATTAGTATCCATTTTTCTTTGGCAATTACATAGAACTCAACAAACACCTTCATGAAAAAGGCTACACACCTTGATTGTGAAAGCTACCCAATGTTGGAAAGAGCTACACCATTGTGATGAGTGAAAGCCGTCATGAACTGAATTTTTGTTTATGTAAAAAAAAATGGAAAAATCAAAGAAGTGTTGAAATGAAATCAATAAAAAAAAATCTTTGATTCAAAGCCTAAAAAGAAAAGGAGGAAGGCTTAAAAAGGAGTTTAGTTGAAAATCAAATGAGCTCGGGTTTAAAAACAGAAATGGGATGACGAGCCACATGCACGCACACACTCATATGTTAAAAATCTATTCTCTTAAAAGCAAAAATTCCGGATGATAATTGGTTTGATTTTTTATGGAAAAAGCTTAAGATGAATAGTTGTTTGAAATTGTTTGCATGTTGATTATCAAATTTTTTCTTGATATATATTTGAAGCATATCTCTCTCACACACACTTTGTTTATGAGTATGATGATATCTTTGCAATTGTTGAAGAATTATGAGAGAACTTGAAAAATCTTTGTGTATCTCTCTTAGCATATGAAGCTTATTTTGTTGATATTTCTTCAAATTGCTTGAATGTGTGATTGTGTGAACTTCTTTGTGAAATCTATGCTATCATTGATTTTAGTTATAGCATTTATCAAGGGGGAGCATTGTATACTAGACATTGTTCTCTTTTATGATATGTTCACATGCTTCATTTTGTTACATGTTGGCATATTTTGACTTAATGATACTTGTAAGATATTACTTACTATCTTTGTCTTGCATGATGATTCATTCTTAAGTCAAATGTCATTGTTTTATATATTTGTGACTAATAAGCTTGTTTTGTCTTTCACTCACTATTGTATGTTTATAGCATCTTATTTCACAAGAACAAATGGGAAGAACTAAAGTTACCGGAAGTGAAAATCAATCGAATCCCATTGTGAAAGCCAAGTCAGCATCAAAGAGATCCAAAACTTCAAAGTCAAAGGATTTAGGGATCTTTGCAACTAAGAAGATATTTCAAGAGAAAGGCATTGACTTAGGTAAATGTAAAGATTCTTATGTTCTTAAATGCATTAAGGATAGAAATTGGGAATCTTGGGTGAGCATGCTAGGAATAGTGAATGACACTATTGTTTGATAATTTTGTCATGAATATAGAGAGAGTGCCACCTTATTGGATGCTTTGATGGATGTTAGGGGTGTTGTGTTTAGAGTTAACCCGGTAAACATTAACAAGTTTCTTGGGCTATCTAGTGATATTGATTCAAACTTTTTAGATGTTGATATCATTGAGAATCTTAATATCATTGGTAGAACTCTATGTGACAATGCTTCTTTTGAGTGGAAAGGTAGAGCATATATTAGTCAACATGAGTTAACTAAGGCAAGTGCATTTTGGCATCTTTTCATTTGCACAAATATTATTGGATCTTCGAATTCAATCGAGTTGAATAAAGACAAGATCAAAATAGTATATGCCTTAGTGACTAATCAACCTATAAACCTTGGGGATTTGCTTATGTTTTATTTGGATAATGCGGCTTTATCAACTAGAGGAGATAAGAAGTTTGCATTACCGGAGTTTATAACTTCTTTGTGTTTAGCTCGTGGTGTTCAAAGTAGTGGAGATGATATGTTGGTACAACCCTTGGAAAAGTATAGTGATAAACGTGTGTCATACATGTCATATAAGGGAAAGGGTAAGACATGCGATACTTTTGGACTTTTTAGTAGTTCACAAGTTGATTGTTAAGAGACTAGCATAAACATTCTTCCGGATTGGGCTTTACATTTGACGAAGAAGGTTGATGAGCTTAGTGGTATAGTTGAAAAACAAGATGCTAGAATAAAAGAGTTGGAGGAGTGTATTGCATCAAATTCAAGACCACCTCTCAAGCATTATGTTAGGTCAACTACACGCACATCTTTCTTTGGTGGATCTAGTAGCTAGTATTTGAGTCTCATGGTATGTTTCTTACCTTTTGGCATCATTTCATATCAAAAAGAGGGAGAAAGAGTTGTTATGAATTGCTAGTTATTTAGTTTCCTTTTTATGTTGTTTTTGTGAACTTTGGACTTTCAATGGCTTGTAATAATTAGTCTTAAGATTTGGTTAAGAATTATTGTATTTGGCATGTATTGAGGAGGAGATACATGTATTTGAGGACATAATTGAATATTCTTATCCATATTATATGTTGCCATTTGTTGTTTTTCTCTGGTATATGCATTGTGCTTTGAGATGATTTGTAGGTTGCTTCAAGAGAAGATCATGATGAAGTTCAAGAGTTGGTGATGATTAGTTATAGGAATCTTACTCATTGTAATGTGAGGAGTGATTTTGTGACCTATCTTCATTTTTATATTTGTAGTAAATAAATAGGTGTTTTGACATGGAATTTGCCAATAGGTGAGATTATTAGGTTTTAGTTTGTGTTGGCATGAATTCCATATCCAAATGATGCTTACTTGTAATGACTTAGTTGTTTAGGTTTATGATGATTCAAGCCTCAAGGAAGAAGAAACAACAAGTCAAAGCAAGTTTTAAGTCTTCAAAGAGAAAGGGTGCAATTTGGTTCTACAAAGGTATACTATGACCTTATCTTTCTCTTACAAGGCTTAGGCACACACACACATATCATACATTTGTGTCCCTGCATCGTTGTGCACCATTATAGGCACACACATACAATTCACTCATATGTGTCCCTGCATCGTTGTGCACTATGTATAACACATTCACACACTTGAAGATGAATGCTCATGCATTGGTTTGGAAATAACATGTTTTGGAATATGCATGATTGGAAACTATCTCTATGTAGTTTGCATTCTAGTGTGAATTGTGTTTGTGTATGTATGTGTTTGTATAACATGGATATTGAACTTGGATTTAGTATTAAATCATTCTTGATTGAGTTCTGTTCATTTCGGTTACTCATACTATTGATTCAAGTTCAAAGTCAAAAGATACTACACTTTCAACTCATGTTTCATACATTGTCTTCGTCTTTGTATATTGAGTCGAATTGTTACTTTCTTGGTTGAGTATCTTATATGCCTATGTCCGTGTAAGAGTTACGGTTCGTAATCAGCAAACGGATTCAAATTCCGAGTTCGGAGGCCGGGGAACGGTTGAAGAACGCGAAGGAAGCACGAGGGGAATGCACCATGGCCAAAAGGCCATGGAGGTGTGCATGCCCGAGATGGCGTATGGCCATCTCGGCCGCACAACCTTGCTGCCCTGAGATGCCCACACGCCATCTCAGGGGAGAATTTCCAAAGGAGGGCAAAATGGTCTTTTCATCTTTCTTCGTTCCCACTTCTTTATAATCTCTCTCCCTCTCACATTTCGTTTTAAGAAGAAATTCAAATCAAGTGTGCAGAATTTTTTTTTCTAAATTTTCTGACCTTCCAAACATCATATCTTCTTCTTTTGAACTCCGATTTGAGTGATTCAAAGTTGAGAGTGTTCATCTATTAATCCTCCGTCTTTTCTATGAAGGTTTAAGTTAATGTTGCTGCTGTTTTTGGTGTCTAATCATACAAAAACGGAACTGCACCTAAATCAACTAAGGTATTGATTTTCTCTCTAAGTTTTCTTTTAAAACTTGGTCAATTGCCTTGGGTATTCTTCTTCTACATATATTTGTATATTGTGAGTGTTTTGATTTGTGTTTTGAAAACTTTCAAAGCCAGATTGAATTTCAATTGAAATCATACATGTTGAGTTAGGTTTTGATTTTGCTTATGTTATCACATGTTTTGGATTGTATTGTGCTAGCTTTGATTCTAGGACTATTTTATGATCTTTGATTGACTGATTTTGAGAAACATAGTTCCTCACATGTATTAGGCTCTCTTGGCCGAATTTCTCACATAATACATGTGTTTATTTTCTTTTGAGCTATTCATGTGATTTGTTGAATCTATGATTAGGAATATGCTCTAGAACTTATGCTTAGATCTATTTGACTTTGTCATATGATTTTAGCATGTTTATGTTTTTGTGATTAAACTTGATCTTGTGATTTGTTGATCATATCTTGTGATTCAAGTTTAGATATATGCATGAATCTAGTTTTTGATTAATGTTGATCATATCTTACATAATCTAAATTGACTACTCATGCATGAATAACTAGACTATATGTGATTTGTGCATTCATGCTCATGTCTAGTATTTACCGTAGGATGTGTTTATCATAGCATTCTATGTTGCGTGCATGTTTTTCGTTTTACATTCATGATCACCTAGATGCCTTGTGAGAAGGAAGTCTTGACAATAGGTGTGAGACCTAAGGTGTTGAGTAAGAAGTCTTGGCAAGAGGTGTGAAGCCTCGGATTGTCGAGCAAAGAAGTCTTGGCTAGAGGTGTGAAGCCTTGGATAGTTGCGCAAGAAGTCTTGCCTAGAGTTGGGAGAACTCGGATAGGTGAGTAAGGAAGTCTTGACTAGAGTCGGGAATACTCGGATAGTTGAGCAAGAAGTCTTGCCTTGGGTTGTGAAGATCCGGATAAGGTGAGCAAGGAAGTCTTGACAAGAGGTGTAAAGCCTCGGATTATTGAGCATAGGGCGACAACTTCTAGAGTAGGATAAGAGGGTAGTTTCTAGGTGAAGAGGTCACTTGAAAGATTAAACTTGTCTTTTCTACTAGTGGATTTTGTTTGCCGGTGGCTGCTAGCCCGTGGATGTTTCCTCTTCGGAGGTTTACCTCGTTATATCTTGTGTCAACTTTTCTCAATCCCTATCTCTTTAATATTTGTATTGTGGATAAAACTCTTTATGTATGTTAACTTCCTTTCTATAATATAGATTGTGTATGTGTTACAATTACTTATTTGTATCACACTTTCATTGTGTTTATATATTGATTAATTGTCTTTAATTAATATATATATTGTGATACAAGCAATCTAGAGGGACAAACTTTTGTTTGTTTCTAAGGAAGTCGAAAAAGGTGTCTAACCTATTCACCCCCCTCCCCCCCCCTCTAGGTTAGCCTTGAGCATTTAACAATGATTGTATTTTCAACACTATAATGCAAACTACATAGAGATAGTTTCCAATCATGCATATTCCAAAACATGTTATTTCCAAACCAATGCATGAGCATTCATCTTTAAGTGTGTTAATGTGTTATAAATGGTGAACAACGATACAGGGACACATTTGAATGAATTGTATGTGTGTGCCTATAAAATTGCACAATGATGTAGGGACACAAATGTATGATGTGTGTGTGTGTGCCTCTAATGGTGCACAACTATACAGGGACACAAATGTATGATATGTGTGTGTGTGACTAAGCCTAGTAAGATAAAGATAAGGTCTAAGTGTACCTTTGTAGAACCAAACTGCATCCTTTCTCTTTGAAGTCTTAGAACTTGCTTTGACTTGTTGTTTCTTCTTCCTTGAAGCTTGAATCATCATTAACCTAAACAACTAAGTCATTACAAGGTAAACATCATTTTGATATGGAATTAATGCCAACATAAACTAAAACCTAACAGTATTCTTAAGACCAAAGAGTATTACTCCGTAGCAGTAGAGGCATTACCTAGTAATGATATTGGTCTTGTCTTTGTCAGCGGGGTGCATCAGAATCTGGATGTAGCCCGAGAATGCATCCATGAAGCTAATGAGCTTGTTCCTTGTAGTGAAATCCACTATTTTATGGATCATGGGCAGGGGAAAACTTTCCTCTAGGTAGGAACAGTTTAGGTCTTTATAATCAACGTACATGTGCCACTTCCCATTAGCCTTGGTGACCATTACCACAATCACTATAAACTCAGGGTATCGACATTCCCTAATGAATCTGGCTTTTAACAACTTATTGACCTCCTCTTAGACTACGGCATTCCTTTCAGGGTTGAAATATCATCTCTTTTGTTTGACCGGTTTGAATGTGGGGTCGACTACTAACCTGTGAACTACCAAGGAAATAGGGATTCCTGACATCTCATCATAACTCCAAGTGAATATATCATTGTATTCGCGGAAAATTCTGATCAAACCTTCCTTCATTCCTACTTCTCGGATAGGTATTTCTTCCAATTCATCGACCGGGTGGCCACTGGCCCACTTTATCTTCTTCTTTTACCTCTTCTACAACAAGGCCCTCTACCTCACGCTCTTCCTCAACTTTCCCCGTGGTATCTATGATTCTGAAGTCCGTCTTTGTTAGTCTCGGATCTGACTCAATGGTCACCTGTGCACACTGCTTGGATAACGTTGTCAGATTTGTGGATATTGCATAGCACTTATATGCTGCTTTTTGATCACCCCGGACCTCTCTTACGTTGTCCCTTACTGGAAATTTTAGTACGTTATGGCACGTACAGAACTCCCTTGAGGGCTGATAGAAAAGGCCTCATAAGAATGGCGTTGTAAGTAGAGGGAGTATCTACCACCATGAAATCGGTCATAAAATTCTGTTGGAGAGGATCATCTCCCACTATCATCGGTAGGATCTTTGAACTAACTGGCATTATCGAGTCCCTGGTAAAGCCATGCAGTGGCATGGTGCAAATGTTATAGAAGCACTGCTTCAAATTGAACCTTTCTAGAGTGTCTTTGAAGAGGATGTCTACACTGCTACCAGAGTCTATCAATACGCGGTGGACAAGGCATTCGACGATCTGTACTGTGACAACCATAATATCATCATGTGGTTGCACGGTGTTATACACATCCTCCTCGTTGAAGACAATCTGGGCTAACTGAGAGATCCCTACTACTCCACGGGCAACCTTGAAAACATCTCGCTTTTCTTCCATCTGGGGTATCTTCCTAGCATGGTTCTTCCTAAAGTCGTTAGAAGTCCGTACCAAGGTAGGACGTCCATTGATGGTGTGAATGACTTGAATCTGCTGCATCATATACTTGCCCTTCACATTCCTTCTTTCTGCCTCTTCTTTGATTTCGGTCTGTACCTTATTTCCTATGTGGATACTGTCCTGCACTTGCTGCAGGAACTCTACCAGACAACCGCCTCTCACCAGAGTTTCAATTTGGTTATGCAAGCTGTAACATTCTAAGGTATTATGTCCCACATCTTCGTGAAAATCTTAATATTTGGTAAAGCTCTGTGGTTTTGGGTTGAGGTGTGAGAGAGAATCTTAGAGTGTATGGTTATAACAATTTATCATATAGTGGAGCTTTATCTGTCGTCCTGATGGCCTGTAATTTTTTACCCAATTTGGGTTTTCCACATATATCTTGTGTTGTTATTGGTTTATTTTCTCCCATCTATTTTTCTGCTTTAAACGTTATTAATTGCTACGATTATAGACGAATATTATGCATGTCGTTTTCGCATTCATCGGTTCTAATTCCTAACAACTAGTATCATAGCCATCTGGTTCAACGATGGCGGTGTCAATTTTTTACGGGAGATCGTATGGAGGACTTGGTTGTATTGGGAAGATGATTCATGGTTGCCCAGTAGGGTTTAACAAAAGGAATAAGTCTTAAAAGCTATTTCGAATTTTGCAGGGTTTGATGAAAGAATGAATAGTGATGGAGGAAAAGTTTGGCTTGTAATGGCAAGTGCTAGTCACGGTGATCCTATCTGGGTTACACAATTAGCTGATTGAATATTAAAAAAAAAACCTCTTGAATGCATAAAAACAAAACTCAAATCTCTGATGCGCTGTGGGGCTTTTCTAGCAAAACACTCCTCGTACTAACAACAAATCTTTTACCGGATTGGGTGATGCAAGGACACGTTTATCTTTTTTTTTTAATAGGTTTCTCTACTGGCTATGGAAGAGGATATGTTACTGATTGTGGTCTATAATAATGTACAAGGCTTTGGTTAGAAGATGATGTAAGGTATATGGTGGACAAGAATGTCGATGGCTGACGAACACCCTGGTAATTTGACGTGAGAGGTTACACTACAATTTTAGCAGGTTATTTTCGACAGGGTGCCAGAACAACAAAATACAAAAAACAATATTAGAATGGTTCGTTCCTTAGTGGTTATACCTTATGGTGGGGTATGGTGATTCACGATGAGACTTCAAGCCAAAGGGGAGAATTATTTGGTTTTGGCTCTTATTCTAGAATGGAATCTATTGAACCAAATGAGATTCAACTGATGTGAAACTTTCGAGAGACGTGGAAAAATGTTTGGCAGTTGAAGATGGTGTTTGAGAGAGGTTTGAAGACCGAAAAAGAACTGAATAAACAGATTCTGGAAGTACACTACTGTTTGGATAAGTCGCATGGACCGTGGCACAGGGAGCAATGAATTCCAGGATATAAGCACGGTGCAAACTGCAGCATAGGCAAGAGGCATAGACTGTAGTTTACTAAGCTGTCATTTCTAGAAGTATTCCGAGGTGTATGAAGCTGGGTGCACATCGCAACCCAAACCACAGATACGATGCTTTTTGTTGAGATCTAGTATGTTGTGTGGAAAAGGAAAGATTCTTTTTCTAGAAGTTCTTTTGCCTAAAGGAAAAGGAATACTCTTAGCATGGAATAAGAAGACTTCTGCATAAAAAGAAATAATCTTTTGTGGAACAAGAAAGTCTTGTACGTTTAGGAGTGAGATTTCATTTTACCTTATACTCTCAATGACTAGTATAAATAGAACCTTGTATCTAGGTTATTAGGTGTGGAGAAAAAAAACCCATGTAACATCAAAAAGTGGTGGACACCAAGGTATATCCGAGGAGGGATCCGGAGAATATCAGTGGAGTGTTAGAGATTCGTGGGTGATTATCTGGGGAGACCTAAAGGGATATTAGAGGGGGGTTCTTGGTGAGGATTTTGTGAGCGATGTAAGCTGCGAGTCGATCTAAAGCTTGGTTTGTGAGCTTGGGGACTTGATAAAGCTTTGTGGTACACCGATAGACTGGTACATCTGGGTACCACGCCATCAAGAAAGGAAGCTAAAATTCTCCTCCAAGAATCAGGGTTGACGTTTTCGCCATTAAAGCGCTATAATGAGACCAAATAGGTCAACAGATTCGCCATTTATTTATATTCATATTTAAACAGAAACACGATATAATCAACAGGAGCAATTCCCATGTAATTTGACACCTTCCATCAGCGTCAATCAATTTCTATAACACGACCAATCAAATAGTCTAAATTATGGAATTCGATCAGCGGGAGATGGAAGGAATAAATAGAACACCCCAGTTCGGGGAAAGACATCAAAAAATTGAAAGATAAAGAACAGAGTGTTATCTTCATTTAAGAGAATAGTTTGTCACCGAGGAATTAGCCGCTTATCGACACGCATGGGTTCGCCATCTCCAGCTATGTATACGAGAAAGAGTGATTGAGAGAAAATTCAGCGAGACCACTATCATCACTGTGATTATTGTACTCTTTGTAGTCATGTTGTTCAGGTTTTCAATCAAACAGTTCTCCAATATTACTCACACATATCAACTTTCTCATCCCCTCCCTTTTCACCTCTCTCTTATCTCTCTAATCTCCTAGGTATGAGGTACCTACCCCGACCGTGACCTACCGGTAGTGGTCTTGAGGGAGTTACTGAGATTTCTCACCTTGAGCGGATTTCCAGCTAACAATTTTTGGCATCGTTTGTAGGAAGTTTCCACACCCCTTTTAAAAGCCTAAGAATTCATGAGTTTGTTTTTACAGTTTGCAGCACTATGAGACTTCGATCTCCCCAAGGGCAGCCCGAGACATCAAAGCACCAGTCAATAGCTTCCACCTAAAAGGCAAAGAAAAATGGGAAGAGATTGAAGCATCATAACCAGGCTTCAGCACCAACCGGTACCATGCGGGTTACACCCCAAGTCCAAGCCGCCCGGTAGTAGGCTAGGCCATCTAGGAGTAGCAAGCCATAACTTTTATGATTAGCGTTCACCTCAGACTAGCCGTGGAAGGTATCACCCTCCAGCTCTCAGCATTAGAAGCTAGAGGAGATACCAATAGACTAGGTTCTAGGGTGCTTGCCTTTGACAGATTGGGACCACCACCACGGCACCACCTGTACCGGTCCATGATAGACTAGGGCCCTAACCTCAATTTGAGACAGGCTAGGGCCCATGCACCTAACACCGGATAGACCGAGGATTTATTAACTCCGACATGTAAAGTCAGATCTTGACATCCTACTTAGGAAACCTTGTCAACCAGCTCGGCTGATAGTTGCTGGAAGTTAGCTTCGATCTGCTGCGGGTGGAAGTAGGAAAAGTGCCCGAGAGAACCCCCTCAGGATGAGAACTGGGATAAAGCCTCTATAGCATCAGAGAAGTCTAGTAATGAGGATTCCGAGGTCGAATATGAGAACGCTGGGAATAAGCACCTACAGGATTAAGTAACTCGAATGGCAAATGAGATCAAATAATTATAGAAGGGAAAACAATAGGAAAACCGGAAGGATACCTTGGGTGAAATGAATGCCCATTTCTCAAGAATGATAAGGGAGGTAGAGCTCCCCCTAAAGTTCAAGATGCCTACTGACAAGTTTTCCAGAACGGAGGACTCTCTAAGCCACTTGGAGAGCTTAATACAACATATGGAGGTCTAAAATGCTACCCGAGCCGCCATGTGCAAAATGCTTCTTACCACGCTAACGGACTATGCCAAGACGTGGTTTAGGAAATTGCCAGCAGGTAGTCTTGACTCTTTCACTAAATTATCTAGTGACTTCTGTGCACAATTTCTGAGTATCAAGCCTTATCCTAAGGATCCATCTGCCTCTAGTACGTGATTTAGGAGCTAAGTGAATCGCTCGGATCTTACGTGGAAATTTTCCATAAGGAAGTGATCAAGATTGGGGTCTTTGTTAAGAAAAAGACCCTAACTAACTTTAGAATGAACCTGTGGGCCGAAAGGCTGTTCTGGTCATTTGTAAAGTGTCCACTAGATACATATCGGGAGGCCTATGATAGGGCTCTTGAATAGGTGGAGATAGACGAGCAGCTTCGGGTCAAGATAGAGTATGACAATTTAATGACTACTAAGCACCAAAAGAAGGAAGCGCTCAAGCCTGCACTAGTCCAAAATGCCTAAAATAGACCTCTCAGCTGGTCTATGTAATGCCCTACACCTATCCAGCCTCAGTGAGAGAGGTACCCAATAAGGAGAACCCCACCTCGAGCTTCACTTCCTCTTAGACAGGTAGCACGGATAGCCTGAGAAAAAAAGGGATACTGTCATTGTTAACCAAAAATTCACTCGAGGTGAGGAATATCAGTTACACCCTCAAGACCACTACCACAAAGGTCGCGGTCAGGGTAGGTACCCTTGATACCGATTCTAGGTGTAAAAAATAGAGGTGGGGTGATAAAAATGAATAATCAAGTACATGGTAACTAGGGGAAATAACTCTATTTTATTGAAGAAAATTGATTGGTTACAGGGAATTCCTATCTCTAAATCCCGATTTCTCTTTCTGGATAGACTAGAGGTGGCAACATTGTGCCTGATGATAAGTGGACAAATTTTGCTTACGATGGATGTGTTCTATCAATAGAACTCAGGTGACAATGGAGCTTCGTTCCCTAGTGGTGATTTTTCGGTCCCTCTTTCTTCATGTAGGTCCAGGCTTATTTATACTGTAGATTTTTAGGTTTAGCAAGTTATTCTCCCGCCTTAAATCACTGAATCAAATCCCCCTATATTATGCGGGATTTTTCATTTAAACACCATCGACTTAGGCTAATTAATGGATTCGACGATATCTTGGAGGGAGATAAGTTTGCTTCCACTTCGGATTTAATGACTTGACCCACTTGTATGTAGTGGTTTAGGGCACGTTAGAGTTGACTTTGATCCTATGTGTTGCCCTAGAGAGGTGCCTCATGGAGGTCTCCGAATAGGGCGACTGCTACCTTGAATGAGGTACACTTCAGCACAGATATTATTATTGGGAGCTTGATCCGACCACTCTGGGCCTCTTTTGGAGCTTGATCTAATTGTGTTAACATTTTTCGATGATAACGGAGCTTCACTTACAGTATTGGTGAATAATATGAGGTCTTCCATTATCGGCGTGGTACCTAGGTACCAGGTAGGGAAACCATGAGAGTGTAAGAGCTTTATCCAACTACTTTGACCGTGCTGAGGTACCTAGGTTACACCAGGCCTCGTGCTTCGAGGTAAACCTTTATGCCTGGTACCTGTCTGGTGCTCTCTATCAGGTGTAACTGGGTGGAAAAGTTTCCTTTGGACCTTGCCAAATTTGGCTATTAACAGTCACTATACTCCAATTAATACGTCTCACGATACAATCTACCGCGTCATCCGTGATAAGCGGCTATTTAGAAAACTCGGTCACATCAAAACACCGGTTGACAAGCAAAATTGCTACAAGTATTACAATTTCCACAATGATATGGGACATAACACCTCGGAGTACTATAGTCTGTGTAACCAGATTGAGGCTCTGGTAAGGGGCGGTTGCCTGGTAAGCAAGTGTAGAACAACATTCACACAGGAAAAGAGGAGTATGTCAAAATTAAAGAATATGCAGAAAGATGGAAGGAGAATGGTATGGATCTGATACAGTAAATCCAAGTCATTCATACAATTAGTGGGGGGCCAACCTTGGTAGAGACTTCCATCAATTCTAGGAAGAACCATGCTAGAAAGGTTACTCAGATTAAGGAAGGATGAGAAGTTCTAATAGTTATTTAGGAACCAGCAGAGCCTTCCCAATCAACCCAGAAACTCTCCACCGTGGCTGACGTGTACAACACAGTGTAGCCCTATTATGATCCCATAGTTGTCATTGTGTAAATTGCTAACATCCTGGTCCACCGCGTCCTGATAGACACTGGTAGCAGTGTGAACAACCTCTTCAAGGACACTTTGGAGAGATTCAACTTGAAGTAGTGCTTGTACAATAGTTGCACCACACCGCTGTATGGTTTTACTAAGGACTCATTAATGCTAGTTGGGTCGAAGATCCTACCGATGATAATAGGAGATGCTCCACTTTAGTAGAAAATCATGATTGATGTTGTTGTGGTGGACACCTTATTCGCCTACAACGTAATCCTTGGGAAGCCCTTCCTCTCAACTCTCAAGGGGGTCTTGTCCATATTTCATAATGCCCTGAAGTTTTCAATAGGAGACAAGGTGGGCGAGGTGCATGGTGATCAATATGCAGCATGTAAGTGTTATACGGTGTCCACCAATTCAACAATACTAGCTAAGCGGTGTGCATAGATAGATATGCAACAGAAACAGGGACCATTATTAAAGGATCTCAAGATTCAAGATGCCACGGAGGAGATGAGAGGAACAAATAACCTAAGGTAGAGGCCTCGGTTGTAGAGGAAGACAAGGGGTAGGCCAGTGGCCATTCAGTCGATGAGTTGGAGTAGATACCGATCAGGGAGGAAGTCCCCTCCAAGGTGGTCAAGGTAGATGCTACATTGGAAGCAGGAGACAATGAGGGTATTGTCCATCTACCACAATGTCTTGAAGTTTCCAATTAGAGAAAAGGTGGGTGAGGTATATAGTGATCAACAGGCAGCACGTAAGTGCTATATGGTATCCGCCAACTTAACGGTACTAGCAAAGCGGTGTGCACATATAGATATTATACAGGATCAATGACTATTATTAAGCGATCTCAGGATTCAAGGTGCCATAGAGAAGATGAGAGGAACAACAGAGTTTGAGGCAAAGGTCCTAGTTATAGAAAAAACACAAGAGGAAGACAGGGGGTGGGCCAGCGACCACCTAGTTGACGGGTTAGAGGAGATACTGGTGAGGGAGGAGAACCCCTCCAAGGTGGTCAAGGTAGGAGTTACACTAGAAGTAGGAGTAAAGGAGGGTCTGGTCAGACTCCTCTGTGAATATAGCGATATCTTCACCTGGAGCCATGAAGAGATGCTAGGAATTCTATCTCATTGGCAGTTCACAGACTAGCAGCTGACCCCACCTTTAAACCTGCCATGGTACAAGAGGAGGTCGACAAGCCATTGATAGCTGGATTCATCCGGGAATCCTGATACCCAGAATGGATCACCAACGTGGTAATAGTGTCCAAAGTTAATGGGAAGTGGAGCATGTGCATTGACTATACATATCTCAACCGCGCTTGCCAAAAGAATAGTTTGCCACTACCCAAGATTGATCGCTTGGTAAACTCAACCATGGGGAACAAGCTCCTCAGCTTCAAGGATGCATTCTCAGGGTACAACCAGATTATGATGCACCCTGTTAACAAAAACAAGATCATTTTCATTACTGGGCAAGGCCTTTACTGTTACAAGATGCCCTATGGTCTCAAGATTGCAAGTGCACCCTATCAGGGCTTGGTCAACCTGTTTGTTCTAGCAGGAAATCGAAAAGACGATGGAGTTCTACATCGACAACATGATTACCAAGTCCCATGTGGCTGAGGATTGAGGTGTCAATACGGGTTGATAGGTCAACCTGGACACTACAACTATTTTTGGATCAATCCGAACACAACTTGATTATTAAACTGGTCAGACCCCCTTGACCTAAACACGACATGAATAAAATTAGGTTAACATGAACACAACATTAATAACCCGTTTAATTAACGGGTTCGGTGGGTCGATTCAAATGACCTGTTTAACTGGTCGGTTTACACGACCCATTTAATCTGTTAATATTAATTTCACTTAAATACATCAAAAATAAAATAAGTAATCAAATAAAATCAATTTACAAACCAATACCACAAAGTACAAATGATAATCAGGTGAATACAAACAACAATAGTTAAAATACTAATCAAATAAATCCTCAAAACAAAATTTCAAAATGATACAACGATACTTAAGAGTTATGATCATGCAAAATCTAAAACTACAAATCCATTATTAAGTCCACAAATACAAATCCACAAGTTCAAAACAAATTATAAGGCAACAAATATTCAAAAACCAAAACTTGTTAACAAACATAACAGTTAACTCTTCATAATGCCTTGATCACTTGATATTATACTTCTTCCTGAATTGTTGTCCGTAAACCTACAAGATAAATGTAATACATTAGATAAAATCTTAAAAGTT
Organism: Dipteronia dyeriana; assembly: GCA_032871835.1. Taxonomy (NCBI): domain Eukaryota; kingdom Viridiplantae; phylum Streptophyta; class Magnoliopsida; order Sapindales; family Sapindaceae; genus Dipteronia; species Dipteronia dyeriana. Next base: position 36,754,803 of record CM065302.1, read on the forward strand.
TTAAGAAAAAAAAATACTTTTAACAAACTATTGTGTATGATTTTACCACTAACCACCAAATGGAGATGTGGCACTTTCGATAGATGGATCTAGACTATTCTCAAGAGTTAATTTCAAAATAGCTTCAGCAACTTCATCCACTTCAAGACTTTCACTCACTACAATAGTACAAATATTAATGTTATTATACTTAAATATTAATCAAGTAAACACTATGTAATAAAAAGCTCTGCAAAATGTGATATCAACTTCATTGGAATCCATAGATGTTTGATCTGCAAAATGTGAATAAGAATTAAAATATGGGTAATTGTATCAGTATGGAGATAACTAAATTAACAACATATTGATAAAACTCTTTGAATTTAAATATATTCAATTATGAAATCCTGTGTTCTTTAGTTCACCATAATTTGTAACTTTTCATTTGGGTTATAATCTGACAGTTCTAGGAGCATATAAGATTCTATACTCGTACAAATGGTGAATTGAAATATCAAAATATATGCTACTGCCTACTGGTAAATACTTATTCATTTATATAAAAATCAAATTCCAGTCACACAAGTATACATATTACAAAGCTCTAAGGCAGCAATTCACAGTATTTTCAGTTGTCGAAGCTTTTGTCATTCAATTTTCATCACAAATTTAACAAATTTTTTAACAAAGATAGTAAAAAATTGAACATGATGTTTGAAAATTTAAAAATAGAACAGTTAATATTAAATCACCAAAAACTATATAAAGAGACATCAAAACTTAAAAGTAGTATTAGTAGTTAAAAATCAATGCAGCCGCATATATATCTGTTAACCGAAAATTCGATCTGGTAGAGGAGTTTGGATTAGCACCGTTAACCTGCTACCAGGTAGGCTAGGGGGGTGGTAGGGGTATCTTGTATGAATAAGGAGTATGGTGTAGTAGGATGGAGCCAATCACCCCACCTGTCGAGGATTTAAGGATAAGGAAAAGACATGGCTCTCGAGGTTGCCTTACTGATGCGAGGGGCTAGATTCTGTCCATGGTCCTTGGTCCTGGTACCTAGGTTCTGGTTCCCAAGTCCGGATACCCGATCTATTCTCTAGGTCTCCCTTGTAATTCCCCAATCTAAATAGCATGTATGGAGGAAGGATTAGAAAGCTAGGACTAGTTAGGTCGGTAACTAGTTCACATACATATACACATGCATAATAAAGAAGATAGATGGGAGAAAGACAAATCTTTTGGTAAATGTGGACTGACCATGGGGGAAAAAGCATCACGAATGATCATATGCTGAAAAACCTCTAAGCAGTATCCATAGGAAGGAGAAAAACTCTTCCATATATATATATATCAACGAATGCTTCTGGGATGTTACAAGAATAGCAAAATAGTACAACCGTAGTGCTCCGGAGAGCAAACAATAGTAATTGAGTGTTAACCGATACCGATACTTTCTTGGTAAAGGTAACACATGTAGCTAAGATGATACCACAATAATGGTGTAGGGAGAATTTAGCCGAGGTATATAGGCTTCTCTCATTTTTATTAATTTCTCGATCCTATCGGGAATCCATTTTAGCCTTGATCAGGGGACCTCTCAATAGGCGATTTATGGGACATATATCATATGATCTTCTTTGAGAGAGTTTGGTCATATTTATAAGTCCTAATTGGTTGCTACCTACTCCATCAATCTAGTTAGTCAATTCATAATCATAGGAATACTGATTTGGTATTGATGGAGTTGACTCATTAACGGCGTTGTGGATGACCATTAAAGAGTTGACTGATCATTATTAATGAAGTTGATCTCCTCCGTTAATAAGGTTGACTACCTCCATTAATGGAGTTGACTGATCATTAATGGTGTTGTGAAAGGCCATTAAAGATGTTGACCAATCTTCGTTAATGGAGTTTATTATCTCTAGTAATAGGGTTGACTATTTCCATTAATGGCGTTGTGAATGGCTGGAAAGGTCAACTTTCTCTTCCATATTTTTTGAGGAGAATATGATAAATTTATACCTTCGGGGTATGGTACACTGATGTACTGGTCCACTCCTCCTGTCATAACACTTATTCTAGCATGCTGGCACTTTCCTGGTTCCATTCTTCCTACCGGGTGGAGAAGGCTTACGCACTATATTGGTCTTAGAATGATATCTCGGTACTTAGGTACCAAGTTGATTTCACGGTATCTAGATACTAGGTAGGAGGTATACTGTTATCTAGTTACTAGGTAGGAGGTATCTTGGACAGGTTACAAACTGGTGTCGAGGTACTCGGGTACCTGATAGATAACTTGGTATCAAGTTAACAGGTAGTAGGCAACACGATGCTAGCTCGACTTGATATATGGTAGTTTTTGAGAAGTGATGCTGACCTTTTCCCTGATAGTGGTAGTGAGGTACCTAGGTTGTATGGGAATTAGTCCCGATATAGATCCTACCAGATATGCCTTCTAGGTACCAGAAAGATGGAAAATTCTTCTTTAGACCTGTACCAAAAAAGGTTGTTAATAGAAGTCCCATCTGATTTGAACACCAGTACCAAGTTGGGGTTAAAGTCAGAATCTGTAATGCTTAAAGAATTTTACTTATCGCTTTGTACTGGCAACCATTACTTGAAACGAATATCGTTTCTGGTGCATTTTGCTTCGGCGAATCCGGGTACCTGGCATTCTTGCTTTGGGAATCCTAGTGCTTAGGCAAAAAGATCCTGGTAGGTAACTAAGGACATTTTCTTCTATGTCTTCATACATAAGAGAAACATAGGAAAACCTGGGTACCTGCCATTCCTGCAAAACAAATGAGTGATGGCAGACCACAGATGGGGATATTCGCTTTGGTGGGATTTCTAACACTCTAGTCAGTATAAACTTTGATAAGTGGAAAATGTAAGATATGACAAACCGTATTGTTTGATCATTTAGGATAAGGCTCATGTGGCCAATCTGGGAACCTGGCATTCATGTTCCAAGAATCCTGGTACTTTAGACGAAAACACTTAGACGAATCTGAGTACCTGATATTTCTGTTCTAAGAATCCTGGTACGTAGGTGAAAATCTGTAGGCAAAACTGGGTACCTGGCATTCCTGTTCTAGGAATCCTTGTACCTTGATAGAAAGATATGCAGGTATATCGGTACCTTGTATTCCTATTCTAGGAATCTTGGTACTTAGGCGAGTCTGATCTTGATAGGCAACGATGCCATCCAGATCCTTCCTAGAGAGGGTTGGCCCGGCCAAGGCAGCAAGAAGGTCAGTATCCTGACACTTAGTCGATATCACTATCGGGGTGCCTAGCATCCCTACATCTAAAAACCTGGTACTTAGGTGATAACATAATCGAGGTACTAATAGTCTCTATAAAAGGAAAACTGATACTTAGGCGAACTTGATCCTAGTAGGCAACTATGCCACCCAGATCCTTCTTGGGGGTGGTAGTCTGACCAAGGCATCAAGAATGCCACTTGGCTATCTTGGTCTCGTGGTCTGTCGGGTAACTATTAACTTATGGCCAGACCCTTATTAGGGGTGGTAATCCGACCAAGGCACCAGGAATGCCATTTATATGTCTTGGTCTCGTGGACTAGCAAGCAATTATGCACTTACAACCAGACTCTTCCTGGGGAGGTTGCCTGACCAAGGGCATCAAGATGACCATTTGGTGGTCCTTGTCTCGTGATATAGTAGGCAACCGTGCTCTTAAGCTTAGACCCTTCTTGACGTGGGGTGATGCTTAGCCAAGGCATCAGGTAGCAATGTTGCCTTTCCCGGCTCATGGCGATTATGGCGAACTTCTGTGGTGAATATTGGCAATAGAAACAAACAGGTATAGATGGAGAAAATAAAGAATTTGTACTTATAATTCAACTGGCGATGCAAAATCAAGGCGGTACCATCGCGTACCGATCGATAACTAACCTTGCTCCAAGAGCTTTTCATGAGTAGAATATCTTAAGACGATCTGCGTTTTTTATTGTAGATAACTGAGTGACCTTACGTACGATTTCTATTATGAACCGGTCACTAGGAGAAATCTTCTCATGTTGGGGTCACAACCCCTCCGACGGGAGTACTGGAGAGATTAGTGAGTTTCAGTCCCCAAGTTATATAACTGGTTTAGAGATCTGCTCAGGGTAGATAAGAGTCTTCAACAATCATAATGGATCTTAAGACACCATTTCGAATGAACCGGGACCTCGGTAGTTCACTGGGCATTGAGTAGCCCAAAACAGTAAGTATGGAAGCCACATTTCTTGTAGATGTGCTGCTACTCTAGAGGCTTGCTTAGGCATGTATGAGGCCTTAGCAAATGTAGGAAGACTCTGGGTTGTACTTGAATGGGTCTGAACATCGGTGGCTCGCTAGGGTGTTGAATGGCCCTGTATAAATGGTAAAGAGCCACCAGCATGATACTATTTGGGAGTAGGCTGATACTGCTAATGCCGAGCTTGGGCAGGTCAAAGAGAAGCTGACCGAGGTGGCGAGGGGTGCGGTCGTTCTGAACGAAACCCTGACCAGAGCTAAGGCAAATATGGCTGAGGTGTAGAGAGACAAGAAGCTGATCTAGCATGTATATGATACAGAAAGACTCAAATCCATGCGTCATGCCTTGCAAACATAGCTCTAAAGGATGAGAAAAAATCTTCAAAAATTGATCTAAACTCTGCGCAGCAGCGTGGCTGCCTTGGAAGCTAATGTGGGTGCTTCATTTGCTAAAGAACACTTCTACGTTGCTTACCAGGTAGCTCAAGCTCCTCCACCTTTTAACCCGATCATCGTTGAATGATGGGACGAGAGGGAGATCATGGAGAAAGCTATAGAGTTAGCTCTGTCTGTTCCTATTGAAACTGGTCCATCTTGAGTAGCTGGGTCCGCTGATGATTAGAAAGACTTGATTCCGATCTTCCGCTTTCATGTAGAGCCACATTGGGGTAGAACTACCTCGAAGTTTCCAACTATTGCAATAGTTCAGGATGTGAGAGAAACCTCATACCTATCTAGCTCTATAACTGAACCTGTCTAGGAGATAGAGGTTCAGGCAGGTCCTACCAAGCAATGGGAGATCCAGGCTGATACTATAGTGGTGGAAGAGGTCCAGACCAATAACACTAAGGAGATGGTGGCCTAGGCTGATTCATGTTGATCCAACCAAGGTGGTGGAAGCTAGCTCTAAATTAGTGGCGCTAGGGGAAGATGACTCTTTCGCTAACCAAGCAACGAGTCTAGAAAGAAAGGAGCTACTACTATCGATGAGACTAACCAGGGTGGTGGATCAAGACCATAATGGCTCACTAGAGTGCTGTATGGCCCAATAGAAGTGGAGAGGAACCGCTGGCATGACGCTGATCCAGAAGCATACTTGGGAACCTAAAAATCCCTTACAATTAAAATGAAACTCTGGACCTTCCTGGAATGATCTAGGAGCTCAGTGGCTCACTTGGGCATTGACGGACCCAAAACACGAAGTCAGGAGCCACTAGGCCTTGCCCGGTCATGTTGCTCTAGAAGCTTGCTTTGGCATGTTTAAGGCCTCAGCAAATGTAGGAAGCCTTTGGGCTTTCCATGAACGGATCGAGACATCGGTGGCTCGCTAGGGCGTTAAATGGCCTGATGCTGGTCTATAGGCATTCTTAGGATCCTTAAAGTCCCCAACAACTGAAATGATGCACTAGACCGACTTGATACGAATCGGGATCGTAGTGGCTCATTTAGGCGTTGATTAGCCCAGTACAAGAAATGAGGAGTCACTGGACTTTGCAATAGTGCTGCTGTACAAGAGGTTTTCTTAAGCATGTAGTAGGCCTTACCAAATATGGGAAGCCTTTGGGCTCTCCTCGAACGGACCAAGGATAATGGTAGCTCGCTACGGCGTCGAATGACCCGGTATAAATGGATATGAGCCACCGGTCATATACTGGTCCAGAGACATGCTTGGGATTCTAGAAGTCCCCAGCAACTTAAATGAGGCTCTAGACCAACCTGGTATAAATTGGATCGTAGTGGCTCACTTAGGCATTAACCAACCCAGTACAAGAAGTAAAGAGCCACTGGGCCTTACAGCGGTGCTACTGCACCAGTGGCTTGCTTAGGCATGTTGAAGGCCTTACCAAATGTGGGAAACCTCTAAGCTGTCTCTGAATGAATCAGGATAACGGTGGCTTGCTAGGGCATTGAATGGCACGGTATAAATGGAGAAGAGTCACCGGCCTGGTATAGGTCCAGAGGCATGCTTGGGATCCTAAAAGTTTCCGACAATCTGAAACGAAGCTTTAGACCTTCCAAGAAAGAATCGGTACTGCAGTGGCTCACTTAGGCATTAACCCACCCGATAAATGAAATGAGGAGCCACTGGGCCTTACAGTAGTGCTGCTGCTCCAAAGGCTTGCTTAGGCATGTAGGAGGCCTTACCAAATATGGGAAGCCTCTGGGCTCTCCTCGATCAGATCGAGACATTAGTGGATCACTAGGGCGTTGAATGGCCCAATAAAAATGGAGTGGTGCCAAGGGTTTGGTACTGGTCTATAGACATGCTTGGGAACCTAGAAGTACTTAGAAAATGAAATGAGGCTCTGAATCTACTTGGAATGAACCAAGAGCTTTTAGGCTCACACGGGCATTGACCGACCCAGTACACAAAGTGAGGAGCCACTGGTCTTCTATCGGTCGTGTTGCTCTAGAGGCTTGCTTGAGCATGTACAAGGCCTCAGGAAATGTGGGAAGCCTCTAGGCTTTCCACGAACAGATCGAGATATCGGTGGCTCACTAGGGCGTTGAATGGCCAGATGTTAATAGACAGAAGCCACCGGCCTAGTACTGGTCCAGAGGCATGCTTGGGATCTTAGAAGTCTCCAACAACTAAAATAAAGCTCTAGACCCTCTTGGAATGAACCAGGAGCTCAGTGGCTCACTAGGGCGTTGACCGGTCCAGTACATGAAATGATGACCCATTAGTCTTCTGCAGATTGCGCTGCCCCTATGACAACACAACTGAGTTTGCTTCTCAGATTCATGAGTTGACCTACTACCACTAAATAATAGCATCTGAAGAGCGGATCCCCAGTGACATTAGGCAATCTAAATGAATATTTACAAATCTAGTAGATCTACAGGATATGAGATATATTGGTAGCGGAGCGATTCTGTTGTGCATATCTATTGTACATGAGCAGTCAACGTATTAGAGCGGTTAGATTTGGGGAAGCCCTACAGATGTGGAGCTGCTGTATTGGAGCTCCACGAGTATATGAGCAGGTTCACTTCATAAGAGTAGCCTAGTAAACCGGTTCCACTAGGAGTCCCACGAACCATATTTACTCAATAATAAACCAAACTTGTTAAACGACAAAATAGGTACCACACGTGGTACGTAGGCAGCATAGACAGATATGGAGAAAGGATATCAAAAAAAAATGAATGATAAATCTATCACCTCGGTAATTGAAAGTTGAGTTTGAGGAAGCCATGTTGTTCTGGTGATCTTTCTACAGACGTTGCCAAAAAGTGTTAACTGAAAATTCAATATGGGAGAGGAATTTCGATTAGCACCCTCAACCCCATACCAGGTAGGCTGTGGAGGGTAGGTACCTCGCACCTTGGTGATATCTTGTATGAATAAGGAGTATGATGCAGTAGGTTAGAGATAATCACCACCCTATTCGGGGCTTCGAAGATGAGGAAGAGGCAAAGCACTTGAGGTTCCCCTACAGGTGCGAGTGGCTGGTTCAAATCTATGGTCCCTGGTCCTAATACCCTGATCCTTGTACCTAGGTCATGGTACTTGGTCCTAGTACTCGGTCTCTTCTCTAGGTCTACCCTGTAATTCCTCGATCTAAAGAGAATGCATGGAGGAAGTATTAGAAAGCTAGGACCAGTGGGGTCGGTACCTAGTTCACATACATACACACATGAATATTAAAAGAGATAGATGGGAGAAAGACAATTCTTTTGGTAGAAGTGGACTGACCAAGGGGAAAAATCATTATGAACAATCATATGCAAAAAAAACCCTAGGCAGTATCCAGAGGAAGGAGAAAAACCCTTATATATATATATATATATATATATATATATATATATATCAATGAGTGCTCTTGGGAGCGTACAAGAATAGCAAAATAGTACAACCATAGTGCTCTAGAAAGCTTACAATAGTAATCGAGTGTTAACCAATACCAGTACTTTCCTGGTAAAGGTAACACATGTAGCTGTGATGATATCACAATATTGGTGTAAAGAGAATTTAGGTGAGATATGTAGGCTTCTCTATTTTTTATCGATTTCTGGATCCTATCGGGAATCCGTTTTGGCCTCGATTAGAGGATCTCTCAGTAGATGATTTCTGAGACAGATTTCAGATGATTTTCTTGGAGAAAGCTTGGTCATATTTATATGTCTTCATTACTTACTACCTTCTCCGTCAATCTAGTTAGTCAATTCGTAATCATAGGAACACTAATTTGGTATTGATGGAGTTGACTCATTAATGGAGTTATGGATGACCTTTAAAGAGTTGACTGATCATCATTAATGAGGTTGATCTCCACAATTAATAAGGTTGACTATCTCTATTAATTGGGTTAACAATCTCTATTAATAAGGTTGACTATCTCAATTAATGGGTCTGAATGATCATTAATGTCGTTATGAAAGGCTATTAAAGATTTGACCAATCTTCATTAATGGAGTTGATTATCTTCAGTAAAAGGATTGACTGTCTCCATTAATGGCATTGTAAATGGCAGAGAGGTCAACTTTCTCTTCCACATTGCTGGAGAAGAATAAGCTGAATTTATACCTTCGGGGTGCGGTACCCTGATGTACCTGTCCACTTCTGCTGTCGTAACATTTGTTCTAGCATGCTGGCATCTTCTTAGTACCATTCTCCCAAACAGGCTGATAAGACATACATATTGGATTGTTTTTAGACTGATATCTCAGTACGTAGGAACCAGGTTAATTCCACGGTGTTTAGATACCTAGTAGAAGGTATCCCGGTATCTAGATACTAGGTAAGAGGTATCCTGGATAGGTTACACTGGTGTTGAGGTACTCAGGTACTGAATAGATATCCTTGTGTCAGGTACCAGGTAAGAGGTACCAAGATGCTAGCTGGGCTTGATATATAGCTGTTTTGGAAAAGTGATGCTGACCTTTTCCGAGATAGTGGTAGTTAGGTACATAAGTTGTGTGGGAACCGGTCCTGATATTGACCCTATCAGGTAGGTCCTCAGGTACGAGGCAGATGGAAAATTCTTCTTTGGACCCCTACCAAAAAAGGTTGTTAACAGTATCTAACACAACTAAAACAAGAACAGATTAATTCCTAATACTCATATTTAAATTTCAAACCACGAAGATGAACAAGTTCGTCAAAACCCAAACCCAAACTTGAAGAATAAATGAAATCAAATGGAGTAGGGAATTTTTGCTCAAAATTTATACATTAAACAATTAAGAACACATGTAATTTTCATCATACATACATAAAATCCATTTTCCCCGTTTTTCTACCCTAACCCTAATGGCTAATGCATATTTTTACAAAGAAGTAGAGAAATAAAGGGTTAGTCGTGGTACTTACCATTCCCGCAAGAAACAAAGGGTGAGACAATGAGGGAGAGGGACAACCAAGCAATGATGGCGATGACGAGGGTGAGGAGGTAGGCGATAAGAGTAGTTAGGGTTTGGGAACGTAAAGTGTGTGAGCAGTAGACTGATGAAGTGATTGGCTGATGGTGTAAATGAGTAAATGTTTAAATCTGATGATTTAAAGTGAGGTTAGTGTTCGATTTTCATTTTATATGTTAGGTAAAACTTCACATATACTCTTAATAAATAAAATTACATTTTTACCTCTACTAATCGTGTCAACCCGTGACCCGTTAAGCTTAACCCGACCATGACACGATTATTAAACGGGTTGACCCATTTATTGACACGACCCATTTAGCCTCAACCTAAACCAGTAATAATCGTGTTCATGTCGTGTCGATCTATCGTGCCATGACCCATATTGACACTACTAACTAAGGAACACCAAGACCACCTCTGTCAAACCTTCCATATAGTAAAAGAGAACCAGATATGGTTGAACCCTTCCAAGTGCACCTTCAGTGTAGCGGCAGGGAAGCTCATTAGATTCATGGTTCTCGAAAGGGGAATAGAGGCCAACCCAGATAAAATCAAAGCTATTTTTGATCTCAAATCTCCCAATTTTCTCAACCAGGTACAAGTTTTGACCGGTCGAATAGCTGCCCTCAACCGTTTTATATCGCGATACCACGACAAGTGCCTCCCCTTTTTCAAAGGCATCAAACAGGGTAGAAACATGAAAAGGGACTAGGATAGTGAGCAGGCCTTTCAGTCTCTAAAGGAGTACATAGCTAGCCTACCGCTGCTAGTCAGGCCGGAGCCTAGGGAGGAGCTGTAAATATACTTGACCATATCAAAAATAGCAGTTAGTAGGGCTCTGGTTAAGGAGTGTTGGGATGGGGTCCAATAACCCATCCACTATATGAGCCACATCTTAACCAAACCAGAGAGAAACTACACTCTCTTGGAAAGCTAGTCTTCACCTTTGTGACCTCGCCTAAGAAGCTCCGCACTTACTTTCAGGCTCATTCAATTGCGGTAATAACCGATCAACCTCTCTCTAAATTTCTACAGAGAACAAATGTATCATAAAGGCTAGTCTTATGGGCCCTCGAGCTTACCTAGTATAACACGAGGTACAAAGCTAGAACCACTATTAAAACACAGGTTTTGGAAGACTTTGTGTCTGAGTTCTTAACACTTCCTAATCCCAATACCACCCCAAACGTAGATCCGGTCTCCCAGAAAGATTGAGAACCTGCGGACTATTCAGTTGATCAAAATGTGTGGATCCTATATATGGATAGAGCATCCAACTAACTAGGTAATGGAGCTAGAATTATCCAAACCGATCCAAAAAAGGTTGAGTGTTGCCACTGTTCCTTGTTTGAGTTCAACAACACCAACAACAAAGCCGAGTATGAAGCTTTGCTAGTAGGAATAAGAGTGGCAACCGATCTTTGGGTAGATTATCTCCTCATTATAAGTGACTTGTAGTGGATGTTAATTAGGTAGCCGGGCTCTATCAGGCCATGGGTGAAAATATGGCAGTCTACCTTGAACCAGTCCAGAAGCTTAGGGCCCAGTTCAAAGGTTTTAAGATAGAGAAGATACCTCGCCAATAGAACATCCTTGCCAAGATAACTTCTAGTGGAGGACAGACGCTGTGCAATGGAGTACCTATTAAGGTAATCTTCCAATCAACCATAGAAAAAGGGAATGATATAAGCCCTGTAGACCGCATTCCATGCTGGATGGATTCGATAGTGGACTACCTTCAGGAATAGAAGCTCTCTGAAGATCCTGACCATACCTGTAAGCTTAAAAGGATCTGGGCTCGGTTCTACTTGGTTGATGGATACCTCTACCGTAGAGAAAGGTCTCTTCCCCTACTCCGATGTATTCATCTCGATGATGCTAGTTTGGCGTTCAAAGGTGCATTCGGGGGATTTTGGCAACCACAATGGTGGAGAGACACTAGCTTACCAGGTACTGCGTATGGGATACTATAGGCTAACATTATACCATGATGCAAGATAGTTTTTTCAATCCTGTATGTCATACTGGAAGACAACAAATCTTAACCACTTTCCACCAGAACGTCTCTGTTCCATCAGCTCACCGTGTCCCTTTGCTATTTGTGGAGTTGACTTGATGCCTCTCTCTACCGTTCCTGGCTAAAACAAGCATGCCGTAGTCACAATCGACTATTTCACTATTTGGGTGGAAGTAAAACACTCTCTAGGATAGCGGAGGAAGATACCACCAAATTCATCAAAAAGAGTGTGGTTTGCAAGTTTGGTACCCCGATGGTCATTGTCACTGAACTCGGCAAACAGTTCAACAATGCTAGGTTTAGGGAATTCTGTGACAACCTAGGTATCGACCTCTGTTTCACATCTGTAGCTCATCCTCAAAACAATGGTCTGGCAGAAATTACAAACAAAACCATCAAAAATCTCTTGAAGAATAAGCTACAACAGAAGAAGGGTAAAGGGCGGAGGAGCTCCCTGATGTGCTTTGAGCCTACCACACTACCAAAAGAACAGGGACTAGAGAAACCCCTACTCTTTAGCTTTTGAGGTAGAAGCAGTCCTACCTATCGACCAAATGGGAGATTGTTAGAATTATGCTCAATAGCAAGAGTGTAATAATGTAGTTGACAATCTTTTCATATTAATAAAGTGATTTGTAATTTAACAAATCTTATAGCATTTATAGTTTAGTTATTACAATTGTCAAAAGTAAATTGTTGATGGTAATTTATAGATCAATCCACCATCACACAATTAGAGCAAAGTGACAATTAAGCCCAAACAAAATAGAACAAGAAAAAAAAACAGAACGTAGGATTTTAGGTGGTAAAACCCCAATGCAGGGAAACGTCCACGGTTGCTAATTACAACAACAATGATCCACTATATGAAAAACAAAAGATTACACACTCAATCACTCTTGCTTTCTCACTAAAAATTGTGTTCACCCTTTTTGGGTGTTTTTTGGGTCTATTTATACATGCATAGAACCCTAATTCTTGATGTACAAGTAAGGAAAGTTTCCGTAATTCAATGAAATTCTAACATATTGGAGTCGTGTTGTCTATTTTCCTTGTTTCAAGTCGATCGTGTCTTAGTCGTATTGAATCCATTGTTTAATCCACACTTTTGTGTTTATAAGGTAACTTATTTCCTTATCAGAGTAGGCTTCTAGAAACCTTATTGAATCTGGGTGTTAATCCACGTGTCGCGCATCCGATCATTTGTTTTTCCCGATCATCCTTGTTTACCCCGATCACTAGTTCAACCTTACCCTGATCCCGACCATCTTGACAACTCGATCGAGTTTTCTAATTCGATCATCTGTGTCATCTGGTCAGGGAGGGCTGATCGGGTTCACTTGGTCTCACTTGCTCTGACTTAATTTGATCAGGCCCTAGTGATGCGGTGTTCCCGAGCCTGGTCTTTTGGTGACGTGTCATGTTACTTATGATTTTCCAATAACAACACCCTCTTAAACATACAAGATCGAGCGTCTCATTCAAAATAGAACTCGTTCGGTGAAGTATATTTAATTTATTAATATTTTTCGTTGTGGTGCTATCGAACGCACATTCAATGCTTTACGGCTGGATGTTAATGTCAATCACGCTCATTTCAGCTGATGCAATCATTTATCCACTTTTTTCAAATTTTGAACGGTGCGTGCTTCTTGTTCCACATGCACCTACCCTCACTCGCGTATGCGTAGTGGTATGACATCACTTCCCCTTATATATAACTCGAAAAACTTTCATTTTTCCTTACGATTTCAGGAAAAGAATTCTTGGTCACCAAGTAAAACTACTTAATGGTAGAATTCTTCTTTGGAAGGATTCTTAACCACCAAGTAAATCTACCTAAGGATAGGATTCTTGTCCACCAAGTAAATCCTTCTTAGGAAAGAATAAACTCTCCTAATCTATATCAAAGAGAAATTCGGCCAGCCCATGTGTATATAGGAGAGGATAGATTTCCTTTTAGGAAAGGATACTTAACTACCCAATAAATTCACCTAAGGAAAGGATTCTTGCCAACCAAGTAAATCCATCTTAGGAGAGGATTTATGATCCTATATATATGTGTATAAAAAATTCAGCCAGCCCTAAGGCAATTGAGAGAGAATTTCGGCCAGCCCTATTTTTCTAAGAGTAGAATTCGGCGAATTTTGAGGGAGAAAAATATGATTTTACTCTAGACAAAATTCGATCATTTTTAAACAATAGTGAGTGAATTCAGCCAAGAAAAGAAAAAGGGGAACGGTTTTGTTTTCAATAGTACACTAGTATCCTTTACATCATAAGGGTTTTGTGTACAACATTGAATCAAGGTTCACGCGAGTTTCAATCAAGTTGATTGATAATTCACAAGTGACCGGACGTTCTTGGAGTTTTACTCTTGAAGGATATTTGTAACTAACAAAGAAAAGATTTTGTCTTCATCCTCAAGTATACAATTTAAAGAAAGGGAGCCCACTCTCCTAGGTGATTCACGTTCGTGATTGGATTGGAAGATCTTGCGGAATCAATTCGACGCTTATTCAATCGTCATGAGAAAAAGGTACGATACTTTTATATATGTCAATTAATCTAGGGTTAAGGTTCTCGTTGCATAAAAGGAAAAAAAATGTATTTATACACAAACCCTAATTTTTGTTTTCTCACGCTTCCGTTGCATTTTGAACCCATTTTTTCCATACACCCTGATCTCAGCCATCTTGACAACTCGATCGGGTTTTCTAATTCGATCATCTATGTCATCTTGTCGGGGAGGGCTGGTCGGGTTAACTTGGTCCACTTGTGCTAACTTAAATTGATCAGGCCCTAGTGACGTGACGTTCCAGATGATCGTGCCAAAATTGTTATATATTTTAGCCCTCATTTCCTTAACCTTCATCTCATTTTCAGGTGTTTTAGCGTCTCTTATGGTTCTTTATTTATGTTTTCAGGTAATTAGGTACATTCGGGTTAACTGGATTATAGATGTGGTTTTGTGCGGAAAAAGGTCAAAAAGTTGATCAAGCAGCATCAGGTCTATGCGCTTGTCTTGTGCGGGTTCTGACCAGCACACTACGAAGAAAGTAGAAGTTAGACCATTGCATGGATCTACACCCACGCACTATCACGCAAGTGTCCATGCATACCTTTAAAACCGAGAGCTGGAATTAAAGCATCAGGGCAATGCATTGGTCTACACCCGTGCACCATCACGTAAGTGTCCGTTCATTGTACTTAAAATGGGAGATGAAAATCAGGGCACCATGTATTTACGCGGGTCCTGCACGGGTCCCAACCAGCGTATTTATCGCGACAGGTTGCCACATTAGCAGTTTTCAGCCATTTTGAAGGCACCTATAAATAGAATCCATTCTGGTATAAGCAGGAGGCTGCCACACCCTTTCATATCCATTTTTATCTCTCTAGATCTAGGAATTCTTTTCTCTCCAAAACCCATTCAATTCTCACATCATCCATATCATCTACTCAAAAAAGGAATCAAGGAGATCATTTGGAAATTCAAGAAGGAGGAATCATCAATGGGTTTACTTATATTATTTTCTCCTTGTTTCATTCTTGTAATAGACATGAGTAGTTAAACATCCCACTAGGGGATTGATGTGATTCATTTGTGATCATGGGTTTGTAATTGAATTCTATACTTATCAATTAATCTATATAGTTTATTTCATTTATTGGTTGTTAGTGATTTCAAGGATGATTTGCATTTGATTATACCTTCATTTCTTTGCATGTTATCTAAGAATTGATTAGAGTAGAGAATTGAGTATACCCTCTATATAATTCTCTTAGCTCATTTGAATGGATGGATTGAATTTAAGTACCCTCCTCTAGTGAAAACCGGACTTATTAATCTCTATCCTTATCTAGTCTTATTTGAGTGACCAATTCTATACCCTCTAGATTGGTTGCTTGAGAGAGATTAGGCATCAACTCTATACCCTCTAGGTTGGTGAATTTATTAAGAGATTAGTCCTTATTTGATATATGTGAATTTTAATGAGCAATCACTTGTGGGTAATCAATACTATACCCTCTAGGTTGAATACTCACAAGTGATATACAACCAAGCTATACCCTCTAGATTGGTTACTTTGGATTAATGAGCATTAATGAGAATTCATACATACCCATTGTTGCATGTTGAATCCATCATTACCGTAGTCCACTTATCATACATCTTCATTTACTATTTGTTGCCTTTCTAGTTATTTAGACTTGTTTTTGTTTTAATCACATTTGATTCAAAACATTATTTCTATTGATGTTCTTGCATATTAGCTTAGAACATAATTTGATCATTTAAGTATAACACGATCTTTGTGGATGATACTCATACTTGCTACTATATTGTTATCAAACCTGAGTGCAAATAAGGTTTTATAAATTTTGTTTGACATGCTATTTTCCATATACAAAACAGCACTTGTCAAAATGGCACTGTTGTCGGGGATCGACTTATATGCTTTTTGATTAGATTTGCTTAAGTAGTTAGATTAGTTTTTGTTTTAGCCTTAGAGTTTCTTTATTGTTCTTGTTTCTTTTACCTTGTTTTTTTTATTTGTTCAGTCTCGGGTGCATAGGTATATACACGGGAGATGTTCTTTACAAAGACCAACGGTGTCAATTCAAGACAACATTAACCGCATTGGTAGTTGTTAGGCAATTTAAGCAGAATCAGTTTGAAGAAGAAATGGATAATGATCAGGTGCCTAGTGTGCCGGTAGAGGCGGAAGAGACGCCTACAAATGACTTGGGTTTTACTATAGGGGAGTCCAATCTTCCCTTAACCGGAGAGGAGATGCCCATTGCTATAGTTCTAGACAAGGTCACAAGAAAGTAAGAACTAAAGGGCCTGCATGTCAACTTGCTTCCATCATTTCACGGATCACCTTCAGAGGATAGCAGTAATGTGCTATTCTGGAGACCTTTCTTGTTGTGGTTCGTAATACCGCATTGACTAGAGGGCAATTACAAATGAGGTGTTTTCAATATTGCTTGAAGGATCGGGCTATGCAATGGTATATGGCCTTGAGGCCCGAGACTCTCATGACTTGGTCTCAAGTCTGCAAGGCTTTCTATAACAAGTTTTTCCCAACTGCCCGAGCAAGAGAGTTGAAAATCAAGATTGCCACCTTTGGCGAAGAGGTGGGAGAGCCATTTCATGAAGCATGGGAGAGATTCCATGTCTTGTTAGCACAGATGCCACCACACACATATGTAGATGAATTGAAGGTCACTTCCTTCTATCAGGTCTTTCGACTAGTACTCAGGTTCTGGTGCATATAATACGAAACGTGGTTGGAGGTTGTTTTATCTTGATGCCACCAATTTTGAACGAAATATGGATGAAATTACTTGTTGTGGAAATGTTTGGTGATTTTGGATGCTTGCGCTTACATGTTAATATTGTATCTAATTGCCCTATTTTAGGTATAAGCCATTTTTTAGTCTTTATTTTGTTTTAAGTCATGTTAGGTGCACGCCGTTAGGCCAAACTCTCTAGTCTTCAACATTGAGGACAATGTTGGGTTTTGGTTTGGGGGTGTAGACGGCTGTTGAGTCGTCTTGAGTCTCTTATTTGTCATTTTTGGTCCAAATTTTTCAATTTTGTCGCATTGGCCAAACTATTGAGCTGTAACTAGCTTGGATGTGATGCCTTGAGCGTGTGCTTTTAGGGAGTCTATACATGCATTGTGAGCTTGTGTGCAAATCTTTGTCACTCATAGGGTATATTGGCATTGTCATTGGCTAGTCCCATCTTTTGTGTGCCTGAATTGAGGGGACTCGGTTCTCTTGCACCTTGTTCTAATAGTGAAGACACCCGTGAGTTTACAAACACAAGCCATTAAAAAGAATATTGAGTGTTAAATTCTTTCTATTCTTTAAACACTTTTCTCTTCATTAGTGTCACATGCCATAGGACATACATCTCATACATATAGTGGATTGCTTAATGAATGCACTAATTCCCTTGATAGACTAATTATGGAAATGATCTTATTCAATGTGTGTAATTAACTACTTAAAATGCCTAAACACATTCCTTTATCTCTTATGTGTGCTTTATAGCCAAATTTGCGGCCAAACACTTACCTTTCATTTGGAACCAAAATGCAACCATATAGCCATAGTCAAACACAAGACTACCTTTATTGCCAATCATGTGGGGTGTGTGTGTGCTATGTGAAGTATTTGAAAGGTGTAAGCTCTAAGCAAACGTGACATGTTTATAGGCAACAATGAATTGTGTAAGAAATTATTCAATTTGTAAAAATGCCAAATTTACACTTGTGAGCTTAAATTCTCAGTATGTAATGTGCAAGTGTGCAAAAAGAAAAGAAATGAAGAGAAAATCAAAAAGAAAGAAAAATAAAAGAAACGAAAAAGAGAAAAAGAAAATAGTCTTGGAAGTAAATACTCAAAGTATAGAGTACAATTTTGAAACACAATTTGTGTGTATTTGTCAATGCCTAGTTGCTAAAGAGTGTTAATGTGTATTAGAACTTGGTATGGTGTGCGTGAGTATGATAAGACATGATTGGTGATCTTTGAACTCAAAAAAAAAATCGTATTTCTTTGTTCACCAAATCTAACCCCATGGCCCCATCACAACCAAAAAGGAAAGTCCTATTTGATCCATAGTATTTCTTGATTGGGAATGTTTGTTGATAGCTTGATCTTCCACGTTCATGGCTTAGTGAATCATTCCTAGGATAGCTCACATACATTTATCGGTTTTTTAATGCATTTGTATGCAATGCATTAGATTTCTATGCATAAATTCCATCATTGCATACCTTAAACGAGTGTGAACTTAGGATTCTAAGTGGAAAAATAAGAGCGAAACTGGGTGAGGATTAGAGTCAAAGCGAATTATGCTCAAGGTGTGGGAGTGAGTAGCTCCCGATATGAGAGCGCTCTTAGGTGTGGGATTTACCCCCATTTCCTTACCCTTTGTCTCATTTTCGGGTGTTTTTGCCTCTCTTATGGCTCTTTATTTGTGTTTTCAAGTGATTAGGTACATTCCGGTTAACTGGATTAAAGACGCGGTTTTGTGCAGAAAAAGGTCAAAAATTTGATGAAGCAGCATCAGGTATGTGCGCTGGTCTTGCGCGGGTCTTGACCAGCGCATAACCAGTGCACTATGAAGGAAGTAGAAGCCAGGCCATTATACGGATCTACACCCGTGCACAATCGCACAAGTGTCTGCATATTCCTTTAAAACTAGGAGTTGGAATTGAAGCATAAAGGCAATGCACGGGTCAACACCCACGCACCATTGCGCAAGTATCCAGGCATTGCACTTAAACCGGGAGATGAAAATCAGAGCACCAGGTATTTACGTGGGTCCTGCACTGGTCTCAACCCATGTATTTCTCACGACAGGTTGCCACATTAGCAGTTTTCAGCCATTTTAAAGGTACCTATAAATAGAATCCATTCTGGTATGAGCAGGAGGTTAACACACCCATTCATAATCATTTTTCTCTCTCTCTAGATCTAGGAATTCTTTTCTCTCCAAAACCCATTCAATTCTCACATCATCCATATCATCTACTCAACAAAAGGAATCAAGGAGATCATTTGGAGCTTCAAGAAGGAGGAATCATTTATGGGTTTACTTCTATTCTTTTCTTCTTGTTGTAGGGAAAATCGTGCAACGGAAGCGTAAAAATTAGGGTTAGGGTTAGGGTTTGATATAAATAAAATTTTCCCTTTTAAATAAAAAAGAACCTTAATCTTAGATTAATTGATGTATATAAAAAGTATCGTACCTTTTTTTGTGACGATTGAACTAGCGTCGAATTGAATCCGCAAGATCTTCCAATCCAATCACAAACGTGAATCACCTAGGAATGTGGGCTCCCTTTCTTTAGATTGGATACCTGATGATAGAAACAAACAAAATTTTCTTCTTTGTTAGTCACAATAATCCTCCAAGAGAAAAACCAAGAACATCCGGTCACTTGTGAATTATCAATCAATTTGATTGAAACTCGCGTGAACCTTGATTCGATGTTGTACACAAAACCCTTTTGATGCAAAAGATACTAATGTACTATCGAAAATAAAAACGTTCCCTCTTTTCTTTATGCTTGGCCGAACTCTTTACACAATGAGTTAGACGAAGTTTCCTTTTTTTATAACAATAAAAAATAAATAAAAAATAACTTCTCACACCAAAAACTAAGGCTTGGTCGAAATTTACAACCTATATTTATAGGTTCACAAATCCTCTTCTAAAGAGGATTTACTTAGTAACCAAGAATCCTTTTCCAAAAAGAATTCTTTCCTACACCAAGACTCTTAATCCAACTCATTAGTGTATTTGTGACCATATTAAAGACTTCCTAATTTGACTAGATAAATAACTCCTTTTATTTATCTACTTATCAAATATAGTCTTTAATATTAATTATACTACCAACAATAATATAATATTAGGAGACCTTCTTCTATTAGGAAAAAGATTTTGACTTTTAATTAAATAATTAATTAATCAACAAATTAATTAATTTTCATTTAATTAAATAATAAAATAAAAAATAATATATTAGACTTTTATATATTAGCCTTGCCGCCCTTCACAAATACATAGGCCAATATATTATTTTTCTTATTTTATTAAATCCATTGAACCTTAATAAAAAGTCCACATGTGAACTAGACTCATTATTACAAAAAGAAACAAGTTTACATGCCTTAATACAATTCTAGATGGACCCCTAAATTGGTCCGGTAGAATATATCAAGTGATCCATGCAAGTTCGTGTGAATTGGGGATCTTGTGGGCTATCTAAATTAAAGCTCCAATAGACACAACTCAATCACAATCAACAAATGATTCACTTAGGTTCGATCTATTAATTTTAGTTCATTCCACTAAAGAACTAAAATTGAACTCTTAAATAAAGATAGAATAAGTTGATGTTACTCATTCATACCCTAGACAACCTTATTGGAGAAAGTGTATCCTCGTGAAGAATACCAGTAATCGCCAAGAGCTCATAGATTGCCTATAGCTCTCCAAGTTACCATATTCACTCATATGACCACATTTTGAACTTGGATATTTTGACTTGTCAAGAAGCCATGTCTCAATAGACAGTATTGAAAACATAACGTTAAGATTTAATATCCAGTACCTCAAAACATCCATATGATGGTATTATACTCTCATTTAAAAAATTGAGCCACGATGTCCATATCTATAAATGAAGTCCTTTATTGATTAACAAATGAATACCACCAAATTATAGAGGATAGACTATGCTATTTAATCGTACTCATTGATAGCTTAAATGATAACAGTTGCAACCATAAGTCCATCATTTATCTCAGGATTGAGATAGACTCTCCGATTGTCTTCAAATGAAAACTTTTATCCATTGACGATTCTAGATAAAGTATTTCATTGTGATCCTATTCAATGCACCCAGTGCACTAGATTCTTTTACCCAGAGGCACCACACTTTGATGATTTTAGACTCATCATAACACATTTGATCCCACTCAAATGCTAGCAAAAGAATCTACAACTTTAACAAGATAAAGGTGCCCAACCTTTTTCTTAAGTTGTGAATATTATTCAAGACTAACTAAAGAATTGTGTCTACCTCATACATATCTAGATGTATGAACAATTCTTCTTTTCTCATAGTCTTTTGACCTTATGATTATTTACTTTTAAAAATTATAATAATTAAACTATAAATGCTATAAGATTTCTTAAACTAAAAATCACTTTATTAGTATGAAAAGATTGTCAAATACATTATTACACTCTTACTATCGAGCATAATCACAACGGTACCTACTTGCCATTTTTATGGTATGATTGGTCACTTAAGACCAAATTGCTTTAAATATATTAAGAGGTGTAGGTTAGAGAGCGTGAAAGTAAAACGGTTGAATGTTAGGACAAGTTTGCATGAACCTAGGGAACATAGAAACACGTCTTTGACCACTAAAAATGATAAAGAGGAACCTAGGTGGGTTAGAAAGAATGAACCCGCTTGCCTTAGTGCTCATGAAAAACCCGTAGATGCAACTAGGTCCTTTGGACTTGGTAAGCCTATAGGGGCTCATGCCTCCCATTGACTTGGTTGGATTTGACCCCATTTGGGGAGCTTGAGCAAAAAGAGCGAACTTGTATGATTTGCTATATGCAAAAAGTTAATTTGTTTTATGCTCTTTTGATAATTGCTTGAGATTCTTGGTTGCACATATGCTTATATGTTTTTTTATACGTGTGCACCATTGCTTTGTTAGCAATCCATGTCATATTTATGTTCAAACATGCATTTTTGGACAAGGAGATTTAATTGGGAAAGTACATTTGAATGACATATAATTTATCTCCATGACATGTGAACTTACTTTTAATGACATGCTTTAAGATGATATGCATGAATTGAGTTTGATTGCTTTAATTCAAATGTGTGTGAGTGCAAATGAGAGGACTAATCAATAAGGATCTTGTATCCATGCAATTAATAAGGATTTTATATCCAAATTAGTCTTCTCTCTTTTCTTAATGGTGAAACAAGACTACTATCATACGGATAATTATCCGAAAAAAGCAAAAAGGGTGCAATAGTCGATCATGTCTTGATTTGCCTTTAAGGATTGATATAGTTACTTTATTTTCAAATTTTTGGAAACTATATCTTGTTTACTTATGACAAAAGGGTACAAATTGGTTTGAATTCTTTTGGAAACCCTTTTGATGTTTGTTTTTCCAAATACCATTTGTTTTGGATTTGAATGCAACATATCTTGCTTGTAAAGCATCCTTGTTACACATTTTTCTTTAAATAAAACTCCTTGAATCTCTCTTAATTACTTATGTTGCATAAAGTTTGTTTATATGATTATGCATTGTAATTGTGCCAATAGCTCTCTTTGCTAAAGCAACACGATATGAGGAGCTCTTTTGCCTATCTCATGACAAAAAGGGGGAGAAGTCTTAAGACATATAGGGGGAGCATTGGTTAAGCTTTGGGGAGAGATCATTAGAGAAAGTAATCCATTTAGGGGGAGCATTGCACATGCATTTGTTTATATTGCTTTATTGAGTGCAATTTCTTTTTATGTTTGTTCACCTCACATGCACTTATTCTTGGAAAGTGCTTTCATGCTATTGTATGTAGGTATGATGATCTACGAAGAGATTGAAGACCTTGAAGACTTAGAATATTAGGTATCTCTTTTTGTAACATAGAATGGAATCTCATAGACAATAGCTATATTTTTTTATTGTGTGAGGAATTATTTGTGAGTGGTTGTTCTGTCTTGAAATAGCCAAAGAGGGAGATTGTAAAGACCTTGATTTTATGATTGGCTTATTTCATGACAAACCACACCACATTGGGGATGATTGTGTAATGGGTAGCTTAAGTCCTCATTGTAAAGCCTCCAAGCATCTCCATGACTTCAAGAGAAAAATGTATATTTAATTGACTTTACCTCTTGAAGAGTTTAGGTGCACACACACACCTCATGCATGCTATGTTGATCTTGCGTTTGTGTTCATATTGTTTATATGTATGCATCTCTTCACAATCACACTTGCACTTCATTTGTGGATTTAATTGTGGTATTGTGTTGTGTTCGCGCTTGCACGATGGTGTGCTTGTTTTAGTGCATTAAGTGACCATATGAGAAGGTCTCATTCTTCTCTTGGTTTGGTTATATGGAGTAAGGTGTCTAGTTTCAAAAGAGTGTATTTCAATGATTTAAATATTTTTCAAAACTGACCTTTATCTTTTTATTAAATGATTCAAAATGAGTTTTGAAATTTTTTGTTCAAACTAGACACCCATACCTTTCCAACGGTATATTATTCATAATATTTCATGACCGTTTGGATTGGTTTTGAAATCTCCAAAGTGACCACAAAAACAGGGCAACTCTGTTGTCGTCTGTTTCTGACCTTTGGTCACTTAAATGACCATAAATCTTTCTACAGACATCTAAATCATGTTTTGTAAATTGGATAGAAATTAGACTTCCATACCTTTCCAATGGTATATTATTCGAAAGGATTGGATGTCGTTTGGTCACGTTTTGGGTCGCCCAAAGCTCGAGTTGTTGTGTTGTCAAAAGTGTACCGCTGTCTAGACCGCTTTTTGTGCACATGCCTAGCCAGCGACGTAGGCAGCGGTAATGTCTAGTAATGCCCAGCTGCCTGGACAACTGCCTAGACACTTGCCTGGTCAGAGGTATGCCTAGCGGTCATGACGGGATTTCGTTTCCCAAGTCTAAAACAACGCAGTTTTGTCTAGGGCTTTTATATATATGTTCTCCTTTTCTTTCTTGCCTCTTTAAAGCCCAAAGAACACAATTTTAGAGTGAGAGAACTTTCATTTGAGAGAGAAAGCTTCAAGCTTTGTGTTTAACTCTTCAAACCCAAAACCCATCATCCTTTCATGAAACAAACATCATCTAGCTACATCTAGGATGTTTCTTAGTATGGGTCTTCATCAACACATGTAACTTGGTAAGTAGAACACCATCTTGATCATTCTTGTGTTCTAGCTTAACAAGATATCTCTTGTATGACTTGTATACCTCTAGATTAGGATTTTTATTACAAGTAGAGATTGTTGTTGATGTTTGGGTTGTTGTATTGTGATAGCTTGTATAATTAGTTTGTTTTACCTAAATAGCTAATCTATATATGTTCATGTATGCTTAATTGATGATTAGGATTGCCTTGTGCATCTATTCTAGTTCATGAACATTTATATGTATGCCTCATTGATTGCATTTATTGATTGCAAATATATTGCCCTTGATTATATGATGTGACAACTTGTGTTGGTTGGACTTTTATTGACAATTAGATTGCTAGGATCCTTTTGCATCTAATTGAGTCCTTATATATGGGCATGTAGGCATTGTTTGATAACTAGGTTATTGTATAGCATTATCTACACCTAGTTAAGCATTGTATTATTGGTCTAACATATTTTGCATTGAGCATTCAATGATTGTTCACTTTGATCATATACTCTTCATAGAGTCAAAGTCTTGTGGCTTCTAGGTGAAGTTGCACAAGCAAGTCAAGTCTTGCAACCAAGGGTAGGTTGGTAAGCAATTGGTTGGGTGCCACTGTAAAAGGCCCGAGAGGTAGAGTAGGAGGTGCTCACGATAAGAGTAGTGGATCAGGGGATATCACTTGGGACTGAACCAAGTGGTGAGTGGTAGTGGCTATAGCCTAAGGTTGTCAAGAGTGAGAGTCCGAGTATCACTTGAGGGTATAACCTTTTACTCATATAATGGATTTCTGCGATCGAGTGTGGCGCAGTTAACAGCCCGTGGTTTTTCCCATTTGGAGGGTTTCCACTTATACATCTTGTGCTGTTTATATTTTCGCACTTTACACTTGATGTTGTATGTTTGTTTTATTGGGTGAATTTTGAATATTGACTAATCAAGAAAAAATGGTAATTAACTTGATTAAAACCTATTCAACCCCCCCCCCCCCCCCCCCCCCTCTAGGTCATTAGACACACACTCTCTAGGGAACTTTCAATTGGTATCAGAGCAGGTTTCTAGACATACTTAGGTGATCCAAGCTCTTATTTGTATGTCTTGCATTTATTTGCATTTGATTATTGCAATCATTTGCATTCATCTCATTCATTAAACACCATGAGTGGCATTAAGATGTTAAAGAGATATTTGACCTCCAAAATTGAGAGGGAGGAATATGACTCCGATGAGGAGAGGACTCTCATGGTTGCGAGTTTTAAAAGATTCACAAAATCTCACAGGAAGAGTATAACCTCCAATGTGAATGAGAAGAAAAGCATGAACTCTAAAGTGTAGGAGGCAAACAAAAAGACCTTGCTCAAGAATAGTGAAGAGCATGTGCTTAATTTCACGGCCTTGGGTGCTTCCTATATGGAAGATTTAAGTATGGTAACAAATGACCAAGGCAAAGGTCTTGATGAAGGAATTGACTCAATTGAGGAATGTCAAGTGACCCTTCTCAAAGTTTTGAAGCAAAATGAAGAGCTCTCCGATGAGAATGAGACTTTGAGAATGTGGAAGATTTCCTCAGAGGAAAAGATTCGTACCCTTGAAGATAGCAAGCAAAATAGTCAAAATCAACTTCATCGGTACAAAGAGATCATATAAGACCAAATGGAAGACATCTCCATTCTTGTCTCCAAATTAAAGACCATGGAGAAAGTGACCTCCATTGATGACTTCTTGATGATGGACAAGATTGATGCGTCCAAGTATGAGAAGGAGATTGAAGATTACCACCAAAGGATGAAGGCAATGAAAGATAAGCTTGCCAATAAAGAAGAAGTGGATTCCAATATTGTGTATAAACCTTCCCAGCCACAAGCCAGACCGTAATCCCAACATACGGAGTATATTGATCAGGAAATGCATCTGAACTTACCCATGGTATATCAAAGATCACGATTTAACCTGAAAGAGTCAATAAGACACTCAGGAATAAGATCACCCACATATTGTTAGGTTTTAGTTTGTGTTGGCATGAATTTCATATCAAAATGATGTTTACTTGTAATGACTTAGTTGTTTAGGTTCATGATGATTCAAGATTCAAGGAAGAAGAAACAACAAGTCAAAGCAAGTTCTAAGTCCTCAAAGAGAAAGGATGCAATTTGTTTCTACAAAAGTATACTAAGATCTTATCTTTCTCTTACAAGGCTAAGACACACACACACATATCATACATTTGTGTCCCTGCATCGTTGTGTACCTTTATAGGCACACACATGCAATTCATTCATATGTGTCCCTACATCGTTGTGCACCATGTATAACACATTCACACACTTTAAGATGAATGCTCATGCATTGGTTTGGAAATAACATGTTTTGGAATATGCATGATTGGAAACTATCTCTATGTAGTTTGTATTCTAGTATGAATTGTGTTTGTGTGTATATACGTTTGTATAAAATGGATATTGATTTAGTCTTAAATCATTCTTGATTGAGTTCCGTTCATTTTGGTTACTCATACTATTGATTTCAAGTTCTAAGTCAAAAGATACTACACTTTCAACTCATGTTTCATACATTGTCTTCGTCTTCATATATCGAGTCGAATTATTATTTTTTGGGTTGAGTATCTTATATTTCCATGTCCGTGTGAGATTTACGGTTTTTAATCCATAAACGGATTGGAATTCCAAGTTTGGAGGCCAGAGAACGATTTAAGAACGCGCGGGAAGCGCGAGGGGAATGCACCATGGCCAAAAGGCCATGGAGGTGTTTATGCCCGAGATGGCCCGTGGCCATCTCGGCCGCACAACCTTGCTGCCCCGAGATGCCCATGCGCCATCTCGGGGAATAAATTCTAAAGAGGGCTATTTTGATCTTTCTTGCTTTCTTCTTTCCCACTCCTTTATAATCTCTCTCCCTCTCACAGTTCATTCTAAAAAGAAATTCAAATCAAGTGTGCAGAATTTTCTCTCTAAATTTTCTCACCTTCCAAACACCATAACTTCTTCATTTGAACTCCGATTTGAGTGATTCAAAGTTGAGAGTGTTCATATATTCATCCTACATCTTTTCTCTGAATATTTAAGTTAATGTTTCTGCTGTTTTTGGTGTCTAATCATACAAAAACGGGACTGCACATAGATCAACTAAGGTATTGATTTTCTCTCTAAGTTTTCTTTTAAAACTTGGTCAATTGCCTTGGTTTTCTTCTTCTACACATATTTGTATATTGTGAGTATTTTGATTTGTGTTTTGAACAATTTCAAAGCTAGGTTGAATTTCAATTGAAATCATTCATGGTGAGTTAGGTTTTGATTTTGCCTATGTTATCACATGTTTGGGATTGTATTGTGCTAGCTTTGATTCTAGGACTATTTTGTGATCTTTGATTGATTGATTTTGTGAAAAATAGTTCATCACATGTATTAGGCTCTCTTGGCCAAAATTCTCACATAATACATGTGCTTATGTTCTTTTGAGCTATTCATGTGATTTGTTGACATTGTCATATGATTTTAGCATGTCTTAGGTTTTTGTGATTTAAACTTGATCTTGTGATTCAAGTTTAGATATATGCATGAATCTAGTTTGTGATTAATGTTGATCATATCTTACATAATCTAGATTGACTACTCATGCATGATAAACTAGACTATATGTGATTTGTGCATTCATGCTCATGTCTAGTATTTTCCATAGGATGTTTTGATCATAGTATTCTATGTTGCGTGCTTGTTTGCGTTTTGCATTATTAATCACCTAGATACCTTGTGAGAAAGAAGTCTTGACAATAGGTGTGAGACCAATGGTGTTGAGCAAGAAGTCTTGGCAAGAGGTGTGAAGCCTAAGATTGTCGAGCAAGGAAGTCTTGGCTAGAGGTGTGAAGCCTTGGATAGTTGAGCAAGAAGTCTTGCCTAGAGTTGGGAGAACTCGGATAGGTTAGCAAGGAAGTCATGACTAGAGTCGGGAAGACTCGAATAGTTGAGCAAGAAGTCTTGCCTTGGGTTGTGAAGATCCGAATAAGGTGAGCAAGAAAGTCTTAACAACAGGTGTGAAGCCTCGGATTGTTGAGCATAGGGCGACAACTTCTAGAGTAGGATAGGAGGGCAGTTTCTAGGTGAATAGGTCACTTGAGAGATTATACTTGTCTTATCTACTAGTGGATTTTGATTGCTGGTGGCTGCTAGCCAGTGGACGTTTCCTCTTTGGAGGTTTACCACGTTATATCTTGTGTCAACTTTTCTCTATCCCTATATCTCTAATAATTGTATTGTGGATAGAACTCTTTATGTATGTTGACTTCTTCTTTATAATATAGATTGTGTATGTGTTACAATTACTTGTTTGTATCACACTTTACTTGTGTTTACATATTGATTAATTGTCTTTAATTAATATATATATTGTGATACAAGCAATCTAGAGGGACAAACTTTTGTTTGTTTCTTTGGGAGTCGAAAAAGAAGCCTAACTTATTCACCCCCCCCCCCCCCCCCTTCTAGGTTAGCCTTGAGCATTTAACCGTGATTGTATTTTCACATATAGCCATAATTAGTTGATATATATGAATCTCATAGGTAACGGATCTTGGTGAGAGATTCATATAGATCATGGCACAGTCCTATATGATCACATCATACAAGGTGCATCCATTCCCATATCACATATGAATGATTCAAGATAGAATCACCATACATTACGGAATGGACCGCAGCTATAGATTAACCACAAATTAAGTACCCAACTTTATTTGCTATCTATGTACTCTTTAGATTGCATGTCTCTTACTGTATCCATCTATATATGACACTTATATTCACAGTTTGAGATTACATCCAGCAGTCTTGGATGTTAAATATATGCACAAGTTATAAAATAAACAACACAACAAGAATGAATTGAACTTTTCCTTTAATTTATTTCATAAATCCATTTACAAATTATATCTTTAAGGCATAAACCCTAACAATCTTCCACTTGCACTAAATCATGTGAGGCATGTCTCGTAACCCTAGACCATCTAGATGACCCAAAAACACTTTAGCCGGTAAGGTCTTCGTAAATGGATCAGCATGATTGTCTTGTGAGGCTATCTTGGTGACGATCACATCTCCTCTCTGCACTATCTCTCTATTGAGATGATACTTTCTCTCTATACGCTTCCCTTCTCATGTGGCTTCTTGGTTCTTTGGAATTAGCCATAGCACCACTGTTATCACAATAAAGTGTGATGGGCCTATATAGATCTGGAACAACTTCCAGATCACTCAAAAACTTACGGATCAAAACAACCTCTTTATTAGTTTCACAAACGGCTACATAATCGGCTTCCATGGTGGAGTCAGCAATGCAAGATTGCTTGATACTTCTCCACACAATGGATCCACCACCCAAGGTGAATACAGATCCAGATATGGATTTCCTAGAATCCCTGCCTGACTGAAAATCAGAATCCGTGTATCCTAACGGGATCAAGTCCTGCCCGGATTACACTAGCATATAGTTTCTCATTCTCTAAAGATACTTAAGAATTGTCTTGACAGCAACCCAATGATCCAATCCAGGGTTGTACCGGTATCTACTGACTACTCCCATCGCATATCAGATGTTCGGTCTCGTGCATAGCATAGCATACATGATACTACCTACTACTGATGCATAGGGTACACGTCTCATATCCATAACTTCTTGAGGTGTCTTAGGACACTGTTTCTTAGACAAGTGAACTCCATTCCTGAAAGGTAAATTACCTTTCTTGGAGTTTTGCATCAAAAATTGTACAAGAATCTTGTCGATATATGATGCCTGAGCAGTGCTATGAGTTTGTTCTTTTGATCCCTTATAAGTTGGATCCTAGAATATAACTCGCCTCTCCCAAATCTTCCATTTGGAATTGGATAGCCAACCAGCTCTTTACATTAGACAACACTCCCACATCATTCCCAATGAGTAGGATACCATCTACGTATAAGACCAAGAAAACTACTTTCTTATCAATGATGCGCTTGTAGACAAAAGGCTTATCGACGTTCTGTTCGAAGCCATAGGTTTTGATCACATCATCAAACCTAATGTTCCAAGATTTAGATGCTTGTTTAAGTCCGTAGATGGACCTTTACAGCTTGCAAACCTTTTGCTCTTAATATGGAGATACGAATCGCTCTGGTTGCATCATATAGACGCTCTCATCAAGATTGCCATTCAAGAATGCAGTCTCGACATCCATTTTCCAAATTTCGTAATCGAAATAGGCAGAAATGGATAAGAGAATATTAATAGACTTAAACATGGCTACTGGCGAGAATGTCTCTTCATAATCGACCCCCTTTTTCTAGGTATAACCCTTGGCCACTAGCCTTGCCTTGAAGGTCTCTACCTTCCCGTCTACTCCTCTCTTTCACTTGTAGATCCACTTACACCCTATAGGTTTTACCCCATCCGGTAAGTCTACAAGATCCCAGACTGAGTTAAAGTACATGGATTCCATCTCAAGATTCATGGCTTTAAGCCATTCCTCTTTATCAAGATCTTTCATTGCATTCTTAAATGTCAATGGATCATCCACACTATCAGCAGAGACAACACATTGTGCCTCACCTATACCTAAATAGCATTCAGGTTGTCTCACAACCCTCTCACTACGTCTAGGTGGTAATGTATTCTGATCAGGAACCATCTGACTCTCATATGTTTGTGGATCATTAACTCTTGTTGATGAAGCACTAGTCTTATCAAGCTCTAACTCATTCAATACAATCTTAGAACGAGGTTTATGGTCACTAATATAATTATCCTCAAGAAACGTTGCATTTGTCAATACAAATACTTTGTTATCATTGGGACTATAGAAGTGTCCACCTCTGGTCTCCTTGGAGTATCCTACAAACAAGAAGACCACAGACTTGGAGTCTAGCTTTCCACTTCTGTTCTTTAGCACGTGTGCTGGACAATCCCATATGTGGAAATGTCATAAGCTAGCTTTACGACCATTCCACAACTCTAGAGGAGTCTTAGGAAAAGATTTGGATGGCACCACATTCAAAATATATGCCACTGTTTGTAACGCATATCCCTTGAAGTAATTTGGTAATGATGAGAAACTAATCATAGATCTCACCATTTCTATTAGGGTTCTATTTCTACTCTCTGCTACACCATTCTGTTGAGGTGTACCGAGAGTTGTGAGTTAGGAAACTATCCCATGCTCGACCATGAAGTCTTTAAACTCGTGGTCAAGTTACTCACCTCCACGATCCGATCGTAGTGACTTGATAGTCCTACCTAATTAATTCTCAAGTTCAGCTCGAAATTCTTTGAACATTTCAAATATTTCCGACTTCCGTTGCAATAGGTAGACATATCAGTATCTTAAGTAGTCATCTATAAATGTGACATAATACTCATAACCACCCCTAGCTTTAACATTCATCGATCCGCAAATGTCTGTATGTATAAGCTCTAGTGGTTCCTTAACTCTAAGCTTTTTTTCCAGTAAAAGGTCTTTTAGTCATCTTACCTTCCAGACAAGATTCGCAAACAGGTAAGGTATCAACCTTTAACTCACTTAAAGGTCTGTTTTTTACTAGTCTGTCTATCCGGTGAAGGTTGATATGATCAAGCCTTAGATGCCAGAGATACGTGTCATTATCTGGAGAAATCTTATGTGGTTTAGTTTTTGGTTTTTCAACCTTAAACATTTCGGTGTTGAGCAGTGTAGTACGTATTAATGGTCTTAACACATACAAATTATTTTCATTAATTCATGAACAAATATTCAGAACATTCTTTCCAATAATAACAGACTTATTATTAAAAAAACAGAATATTTTTGTTCTAACAACTTAGAAACGAAAAATAAATTCCGTGTAAATCCAAGAATATAAATTACATTGTCCAACAATATATAATTATTACAAAAACGTAGTCTAATTACGCCCACTGCTCATGCCGAAACGACATCCCTGACTCCACACGCATTGACAAGGCTTGCACCTCTAACTATGTCCAAGAATCAATCCATTGTAAAGAAGAACAAATATGGTTAGTGGCCCCTGAATCAACTATCCAGGGCGAAGAATCATCTTCCACTAAACATGACTCGAGAACAAGTAAATCATATTTACCTTTCTTGGACTTCTTCTTTCTTTGGGCTTTCCTAGGTTTAGGCTTATCTTTCGCCATCTCAGCAAACCTCTTACTCTTTTTATTATTGGAGGAAGATGGTTTGGCAACATTTGCCATACCGGTCTTGCCCTTGTTGTCCTTAGTCAAAGACTCAAAGGTAATGAGCTCATTAAGCAACTGTGTGAGATTAAACTTTAACTTGTTCATCTCGTAGTTACTCTTAAACCGATTGAAACTCTTCGAAAGAGTCGTCAGGATGATGCTCACTTGATTGGATTCGTCAATGGCCCTGCCATTGACTTTTGCCTTGTTGAAGTAGGACATCATGCTCAGGACATGTTCTTGAACTGACGTACCTTCCTTCATGTGAGCAAGCATAGCGGAACGAACAACTTCGTCTCACTTTTTCCTGGAGGGCTGCCCAAACATAGCTTGCAATGACTCCATGATTTCGAATGTTGAAATTATTGTTTCATGCTTTGTGACAAGCACATCTGTTAGAAGCCAACATATATGTTCGGGAGTTCTCATTAGATGAGACCCATCGCTCGTATGCCTCACGAACAGTTCGCGTGGCATTGGCAGCAGGCACTGGAGAACATTCCTCCGTAAGCAGAAACTTGAGGTCTTTGGTGACCAATATTGCATTAATGTTAAGTTTCCACTTAGTGTAGTTATCACCAGTTAATTTGTCATTTGTGAGAATTTGAAGTAATACAGAAGACATTATTGCTGAAATAAATAAAACATTCATTCAATCATTTATTTAAAACAAGTGCGAGTGCTTTGGTATAAATTTAAACATGATGCATGAACATGTTTAACGAACTAGAACTACCCTAAAACTAGTTGCTATACCACAACAATCCAACATACCACAAAGAAGTGCCGCCTTAGGGTCGGTCAAGTCTATGCACATTGGACCGGGACATTCTCAATCAAATGATATTCTAGAATAACTCTTATTCCATATCACTCAACCATCGTTCATTCACTCAGGTTTTTAATCAACAAACTTAATCAAAACCTTCGTGAGTGTAACCCATCAATTCAAATCTCACGAGCTTAACTCAAGAATTGCCGCCTTAGGGTCGGTCAATCCCGAAATACCCTCAGAAATCCTATCCGTTAGGAAGTCAACATTGGTATTGACCTTTGTGGAAACCCTCCTTAGGGTGGACGAAAACAAAGCCGTCACGATGCCCCACTCAGATCTCACGGTGTTGAACTAATGATGGAGACCATGGGATATATATGTCAAATATCCCTCTCCCACTCACTATTTTAAAATTAGGGTTTTCTATTAACCGTTAATGCACCTAGACTCTACAGGATTAAACGACTAACTCTAATCAAGTTATCTAGCGCATTAACAAATTAGAACCAAATTCTAATTAACTAGTAAATTATTAATGATTTTAACAATTAAAAATCTAATCAATTAGTGAACAATATAAGATTCAGTAAACTATTTACTAAGGTCCAATTATTATAATAGTGTTTACCAAGTTTTAACAATTAAAACTCTAACACTTTATTCGGTTCATTTATTATTGGGTAATTAATCATATTAATCCTAATTACAATAAATAACCCTATTAATCTAACTTATTAAACTCTTTAATAACTAGATTAATATTAATGAGAATTACCAGGTTTCCTAACCATTAAAAACTAATCTCATTATTCATAGCCAATTATGTATATTGCCCATTTTAATCACATTAAAAAAAATACATAAAATATCAAGCTATGATGCATGTATGACATATCAAATATATTTGTGTAGGCACATCTAATCTAAATGACATACGTATGCATGGCACTGCTTTTATCATCATATAATATAATGCATACATGAATTGACCGAGTACAGTGGATTATTTAACCTAAAAAATTGGAATCTAAAATTACAAAAAAAATCCGAAGGCATTCCTTGGTCTTCTAGTAACTTCAGATATCTTACAGTTTCTTCATGTCACTTCGATTCATCTCATCAATCCGAAACGGGGAAATCTACACGGAACACACTAGGTAACACTTGCCAATGGAACCGTGCAGGATGTGAATAGTACCGTATAAACAGTACATATGAATAGCGCCCAACGTGCACAATGCCTATGAACAGTACCACCGTGAAATGTACCCCGCCGTAAACAGTACCCCATGAACAGTTACGCCGTGAACAGTGTCTGGTGAATAGTACCCCA
This sequence comes from Dipteronia dyeriana, assembly GCA_032871835.1. NCBI lineage: Eukaryota > Viridiplantae > Streptophyta > Magnoliopsida > Sapindales > Sapindaceae > Dipteronia > Dipteronia dyeriana. The sequence goes on from CM065302.1 coordinate 36,789,278, forward strand.
CCGTGAACAGTATCGCCGTGACCAGTTCTTCGTTTACAGGTTACAATTATATTTATTTACAATACAATAATAGTAAAAATAAATAAAATAAAAATTATACAACCCATAAACCCTAAATCCACAGTACCATAAAAATTTACGATCAACCATGTTTAAATTAAACAATTTAATTATAAACATTCATACAATCATAAGAGATGGTGCCAACACATTCATACATACAGGAGCATCGAAAACAATTTCTTGTTCCGAAAAATAAATTGGCTCTGATACCAATTTTCGAAACCCCGTTCACCGGTCACGAAGCGGAAGTAAGGTTTTAAAATTTTTATACAGATCATAATCTGTTTCTAGGACCAGTGAAATTTGGATCGTAATTATTTTTCAGAACTAATACATACAACATGTAAACACAGGAAATTGAAATCGATATAATCAGAAAAAGAAAATATTACCAACGTTTGGAGGCTCCTTCACTTTACGATATGCTCCTGTCTGAACCAATCTTACCAACGTTTGGAGGCTCCTACACTTTACGATATGCTCATGTCTGAACCACTCGATCTTCCTCGCTATCTCCCGGGACTGATAACTGTGTGTGGGCGGGTCACATACTCAGAAACTTAAATGGAGGATGTAGAGAGAAACTTTGAAGAAACTCTTCTTTCAATATCAGTACATAAAACTTGCACGTTTTCACTGATATCTATTTTAATATCAAACAACACTTGCACTGATATCTCTTTTTAATCTCAATATCAATTCACTCACAGTATGAATAAAATTTGTATCTCATGCAAAAACCATTGACCAATATGTTTTGATCAGGTAAGGTTGTGTATTGATCTCACACAAGACCAATACAAATTGCATCTCACACCTATTTATCAGGTAAGGTTGTTTCTCTTTTTAAAAAAAAAAAAACTGATTCACGCACATCCAATTTCTATCTAATACAAATTCTAAGTGCACATTTTTTAAAATATATATATATATATATATCATATAAATATTTATATATTTATATTTTGATAAAACTAATCAAATTAAATCTTTTAAGATATCTCATATCTTTAAAGATATTACTCAATTTGTTTGAATTCAAACTCTTTAAATTCAAAATTAAATATCTAATTTAATAAAAATAAAATAATCTAATTATTTTATCTTTAAAAAATTAAATATCAATCAACATCCTCCAACTAATGATTAATCAAACAATTAAATAATATAATTATTTAATTTACATAATTATTAATATTCATTAATTAAATAGTATCATTATTCAATTAATTCCCGAATTAAATACGTGTCAGTTTTGTAACACAATCAATTGGACAATTCAATTAATTAACTATGACCCATGTTACCTAAATCGATCGGGCTAGCAAGGGGACCTAATGGACCCACAGTATTTTGAGCTCCAATAATCCTCGTAATCAGTAATTAAACTCTTTAATTAATATTCCTTGATTATTAACTCCGGTGTTATTCCATTAAAAACCCAAAGCTGCAATCTCTCAACTATAGACGCTTTTACACATACCGATACAACTCAGTGTCCATCGATATAGCTATTACATATGATGTGATCCTCTACAATAGTTTATAATTAGAGTTGGGTCATAGTGTCTGTTATACCCCTATAAATACATATATCATTTACATACCATTGATTCTCTAATGGACAATAAATCCTATTTCCTCACAGAATTAGAAGATCGCTCATATTGTCCAAGCCCCGAATCAACCCTTAAGAGAACTACCATATACTTCTCACAAGAAAAAGTGGATTCCACTATTGTGTATAAACTTTTCCAGCCACAATCCAAACCGCAATCCCAACATACTGAGCATATTGATCGGGAACTACATCCGACCTCACTCATAGTATATCAAAGACCATTATCTGACCTGAAGGAGTCGATAAGACACTCAAGATTAAGATCACCCATATATAGCCATCATTAGTTGATATATATGAATCTCATCGGTAAACGGATCTTGGTGAGAGATTCATATAGATCATGGCCCAGTCCTATATGATCACATCATACAAGCTGCCTTCATTCTCATCTCATATGAATGATTCAGGATAGAATCACCGTACATTACGGAATGGACCGCAGCTATAGATTAACCATAAATGAAGTACCCAGCTTTATTTTCTATCTATAGACACTTTAGACTGCACGTCTCGTACTGTATACATCCGTATATGACACTCATACACACAGTTCAAGATTACATCTGGTAATCTTGGATGTTAATTATATGCACAAATTATAAAATAAACAACACAACAAGAATGAAGTGAACTTTTCCTTCTATTTATTTCATAAATCCGTTTACAAACTACATCTTTAAGGCATAAACCCCAATAGATAAAACACTCAGGATTAAGATCACCCACATATAGTCATCATTAGTTGATATATATTTGAATCTCATCGGTAAACGAATCTTGGTGAGAGATTCACATAGATCATGCCCCAGTCCTATATGATCACATCATACAAGGTACCTCCATTCCCATATCTCATATGAATGATTCAGGATAGAATCATCGTACATTACGGAATGGACCGCAGCTATAGATTAACCACAAATAAAGTAACCAGCTTTATTTGCTATCTATGGACTCTTTAGATTGCACGTCTTTTACTGTATCCATCCGTATATGACACTCATATACACAATTCGAGATTACATCCGGTAATCTTGGATGTTAATTATATGCACAAGTTATAAAATAAACAACACAACAAGAATGAATTGAACTTTTCGTTTTATTTATTTCATAAATCCATTTCAAATTACATCTTTAGGGCATAAACCCCAACATATAAGACACTCAGGATTAAGATCACCCACGTATAGTCATCATTAGTTAATATATATGAATCTCATCGGTAAACGGATCTTGGTGAGAGATTCATATAGATCATGGCTCAGTCCTATATGATCACATCGTACAAGGTGCCTTCATTCCCATATATCATATGAATGATTCAGGATAGAATCATCATACATTACGGAATGGACCGCAGCTATAAATTAACCAAACATAAAGTACCCAGCTTTATTTGTTATCTATGGACTCTTTAGATTGCACGTATCTTACTATATACATCCGTATATGACACTCATATACTCAATTCGAGATTACATCTGGTAATCTTGTATGTTAACTATATGCACAAGTTATAAAATAAACAGCACAACAAGAATGAATTGAACTTTTCATTTTATTTGTTTCCTAAATCTATTTACAAATTACATCTTTAGGGCATAAACCCTAACAATCTCCCACTTCCACTAAAGCATGTGAGGCATGACTCGTAACCCTATACCATCTAGGTGGCCCAAAAACACTTTAGCTGGTAAGGTCTTCGTATATGGATCAGCATGATTGTCTTGTGAGGCTATCTTGGTGACGATCACATCTCCTCTCTACACTATCTCTCTAATGAGATGATACTTTCTCTATATATGCTTCCCTCTCTTGTGGCTTCTTGGTTCTTTGGAATTAGCCACAACACCACTGTCATCACAATAAAGTATGATGGGCCTATCCAGATCTGGAACAACTTCCAAATCACTCAAGAACTTATAGAGCCAAACAGCCTCTTTAGCAGCTTATCAAGCGGCTACATATTCGGCTTCCATGGTGGAGTCAGCAACGCAAGATTGCTTGATACTTCTCCATACAATGGCACCACCACCTAGGGTGAATACTGATCCAGACATGGATTCCTCGAATCTCTACCTGACTGAAAATAAGAATTTGTGTATCCTAAAGGGATCAAATCCTACCCAGAATACAGTAGTATATAGTCTCTCGTTCTCCGAAGATACTTGAGAATTATCTTGATAGTAACCCAATGATCCAATCCTGGGTTGGACCTGTATCTGCTGACTACTCCCACTACATTGCAGATGTCCAGTCTCGTGCATAACATAGCATACATAAAACTACCTACTATCGATGCATAGGGAAAACGTCTCATATCCTCAACTTCTTGAGGTGTCTTAGGACACTGTTCCTTTGACAAGTGAACTCCATTCCTGAAATGAAAATTACCTTTCTTGAAGTTCTGTATCTAAAATCGTACAAGAATCTTATAGAAATATGATGCCTGAGACAATGCTATGAGATTGTTCTTACAATCCCTTAGAACATAACTTGCCTCTCCTAAATCTTTCATTTGGAATTGGCTAGTTAATCATCCTTTCACATAAGACAATACTCCCACATCATTCCCAATGAGTAGGATATCATCTACGTATAGTATCAAGAAAACTACTTTGATATCAATCATGCACTTGTAGACACAAAGCTCATCGACGTTCTGCTCGAAGCCAAAGGTTTTGATCACATTATCGAACCTTATGTTTTAAGATCTAAATGCTTGCTTAAGTTCATAGATAGACCTTTACAGCTTGCAAACCTTTTGCTCTTGATCTGGAGACGCGAATACCTCTAGTTGCATCATATAAATGCTCTCGTTAAGATTGCCATTCAAGAATGCAGTTTTGACGTCCATTTGCCAAATTTCATATTCGAAATAGGCAGCAATGGATAAGATAATCCTTATAGACTTAAATTTGGCTACTGGCGAGAAGGTCTCTTCATAATCGACCCCCTCTTTCTAGGTATAACCCTTAGCCACTAGCATTGCTTTGAAGGTCTCAACCTTCCCGTCTACTCCTTTCTTTCTCTTGTAGATCCACTTACACCCTATGGGTTTTACCCCATCTGGTAAGTCTACAAGATCCCAGACTGAGTTAGAGTACATGGACCCCATCTCGAGATTCATGGCATTAAGCCATTCCATTGCATTATTAAATGTCAATGGATCATCCACACTATCAACAGAGACAACACCTTGTCCCTCACCTATACCTAAATAGCATTCACATTGTCTCACAACCCTCTCACTACGTCTAGGTGGTAATGTATCCTGGTCAGGAACCATCTGACTCTCAGATGTTTATGGATCAACAACTCTTGTTGATGAAGCACTAGCTTCACGAGGCTCCAACTCGTTCAATACAATCTTAGAACGAGGTTTACGATCACTAATATAATTGTCCTCAAGAAACGCTACATTTGTCAATACAAATACTTTGTTATCTTTGGGACTATAGAAGTGTCCACCTTTGATCTCCTTGGAGTATCCTTCAAACAGACAGACCACAGACTTGGAGTCTAGCTTTCCACTTCTGTTCTTTAGCACGTGTGCTGGACACCTCCATATGTAAAAATGTCGTAAACAAAATTTATGACTATTCCACAACTCTAGGGGAGTCTTACGAACAGATTTAGATGGCACCACATTCAAAATGTATGCCGCTGTTTGTAACGCATATCCCTAGAAGGAATTCGGTATTGATAAGAAACTAATCATAGATCTCACCATTTCCATTAGGGTTCTATTTCTCCTCTCTGCTACACCATTTGTCTGAGATGTACTGAGAGCTATGAGTTGGGAAACTATCTCATGCTCGACCATGAAGTCTTCGAAGTCTTCAAACTCTTGGTCAAGGTACTCACCTCCATGATCCGATCGTAGTGACTTAATAGTCTTACCTAATTGATTCTCAACTTCAGCTCGGAATTCTTTAAACATTTTAAATGTTTCTGACTTTTGTTGCATTAGGCAGACGTATCTGTATCTTGAGTGGTCTTCTATAAAGGTGACATAATACTCATAACCACCCCTAGCTTTAACATTCATCGGTCCGTAAATGTATGTATGTAGAAGCTCTAGCGGTTCTTTAGCTCTAAGCCCTTTTTTAGTAAAATGTCTCTTAGTCATCTTACCTTCCAGACAAGATTAGCAGACAGGTAAGGTGTCAACCTTTAACTCACTTAAAGGTTCATTTTTTACTAGTCTGTCTATCTGGTCAAGGTTTATATGGCCAAGCCTTAGATGCCAGAGATACGTGTCATTATCTAGAGAAATCTTATGTCGTTTAGTTTTTGGTTTTTCAACCTTAAACATTTCGGTGTTGAGTAGTATAGTATGTATTAACGGTCTTAACATATGCAAATTGTTTTCAATAATTCCTGAATAAATATTCAGAACATTCTTTCCAAAAATAATAGACTTACTATTAAAAGAAGCAGAACATTTTTGTTCTAACAACTTAGAAACGAAAATCAAATTCCGTGTAAATCCAGGAATATAAATTACATTGTCCAACAATATATAATTATTACAAAAACGTAATCTAATTACACCCACTGCTCGTGCCAACATGACATCCCCTAACCCCACACGCATTGAGAATGCTTGCTCCTCTAGCTGTGTCCAAGAATCAGTCCATTGTAAAGAAAAACAAACATGGTTAGTGGCCCCTGAATCAACTATCCTGGGTGAAGAATCATCTTCCGCTAAACATAACTCAAGAACAAGTAAATCATATTTACCTTTCTTCGACTTCTTCTTTCTTTGGGATTTCTTAGGTTTGGGCTTACCCTTCACCTTCCCAGCAGACCTATTCATCTTCTTATTATTGGAGGAAGATGGTTCAGCAACATTTACCTCACTGGTCTTGCCCTTGTTATCCTTAGTCAATGACTCAAAGGTAGTGAGCTCATTGAGCAACTGTGTGAGATTGAACCTTAACTTGTTTATCTCGTAGTTACTTTTAAACTGATCGAAACTCTTCAAAAGAGTCGACAGTATGATGCTCACTAGACTAGGTTTGTCAATGGCCTCGTCATTGACTTCTGCCTTGTTGAAGTAGGACATCATGCTTAGGACATGTTCCCGAACTGACGTACCTTCTTTCATGCGAGCGAGCATAACGGAACTTACAGCTTCGTGTAGCTTTTGCTTGGAGGGCTGCCCGAACATAGCTTGTAGTGACTCCATGATTTCAAATGCTGAAGTCATTGCTTCATGCTTTGTGACAAGCACGTCTGTCATAGGAGCCAACAGATATGTTTGAGGCCTTCTCATCAGATGAGACCCATCGCTCGAATCCTCACGAACAGCTTGTGTGGTATGAGCAGCAGGTGTTGGAGGACATTCCTCCGTAAGCACAAATTTGAGGTCTTCAACTTAGTGTAGTTATAACTAGTCAATCTATCGTTTGCGAGAATTTGAAGTAATGCAGAAGACATAATTGCTGAAATAAACTAAAACATTCATTCAGTCATTTATTTAAAGTAAGTCCGAGTGCTTTGGTATAAATTTAAACATGATGCATGCACATGTTTAACGAACTAGAACTACCCTAAAACTAGTTACTATACCATGACAATCCAACATACCACAACGAAGTGTCGCCATAGGGTCAGACAAGTCTTTGCATGTTGGACCGAGACATTCTCAATCAAATGATATTCTAGATTAACTCTTATTCCATATCATTCAACCATCATTCATTCAGTCAGGTTTTTAATTAACAAACTTAATCAAAACCTTCTTGAGTTTAACCCACCATTTTAGATCTCACGAGGTTAACTCGAGAATTGCCGCCTTAGGGTCGGTCAATCCCGAAATACCTTCAGAAATCCTATCCGTTAGGAAGTCAACCTTGGTATTGACTTTTGTGGAAACCCTCCTTAGGGTGGACGAAAGCAAAGCTGTCACGAGGCCCCACTCGGATCTCACGGGATATATATGTCATATATCCCTCTCCCACTCACTATTTTAAAATAGGGTTTTCTATTAATCATTAATGCACCTAGACTCTACAAGATTAAACGACTAACTTTAATCAAGTTATCTAGCGCTTTAACTAATTAGAAACAAATTCTAATTAAATAATAAATTATTAATGATTTTTAACAAATAAAAATCAAATCTATTAGTAAATAATCTAAGCCTTTATAAAACTTTTACTAAGGACAGATTATTATTATAGTGTTCTACCAAGTTTTAACTATTAAAACTCTAACACTTTAATCGGTTCTTTTATTATTAGGTTATTAATCATATTAATCCTAATTACAATAAATGACCCTATTAATCTAACTTATTAAACACTTTAATAACTAAATTAATATTAATGAGAATTACTAAGTTTTCTAACCACTAAAAAACTAATCTCATTATTCATAGCCATTTATGTATATTTCCCGTTTTAATCACATTAAAATACATAAAATATCAAGCTATGATGCATGTATGACATATCAAATATATTTGTGTAGGCAAATCTAATCTAAATGACATACGTATGCATGACAATGCTTTTATCATCATATAATATAATGCATACATGAATTGACAGAGTACTGTGGATTATTTAACCTAAAAAATTGGAATCTAAAATTACAAAAAAATTCCCAAGGAATTCCTTGGTCTTCTAGTAACTCCAAATATCTTCCAGTCTCTTCATGTCACTCTGATTCATCTCATGAATCCGAAACGGGGAACTATGTATGGAACACACTAGGTAACACTTGCCAATGGAACCGTGCAAGATGTGAATAGTACCGTATGAACAGTAAGCATGAGCAGTGCCTGGTGAATAGTATCATCTGTGAACAGTACCTGTCGTGAACAGTGTCTATGAAAAGTACCCCCCCCCCCCCCCCCCCCCCCGCGGTGAACAGTGTCTATGAACAGTACCCGCCATGAACAGTGTCTATGAACAGTACCGCCGTCGCACGCATTTTTAGTTCTTTGTTTACAAATTACAATTTTTTTTTATTTACAATACATTAACAGTAAAAATAAAAAATAAAATTATACAACCTATAAACCCTAAATCCACAGTACCATACAAAATGACGATCAACCATGTTTAAATTAAACAATTTAATTATAAACATTCATACAATCATATAGATGATGCCTACACATTCATACATACAGGAGTATCGAACAAACTTTCCTGTTTCGAAAAAATAAAATGGCTATGAAACCATTTGTTGGTCCCCCGTTCATAATTTGTATCTGGGACCAGTGAACTTGGGATCATAATTATTTTTAAAACTTATACATACAATATGTATACATTGGAAAATGTAATCAATATAATCAGAAGAAGAAAATCTTACAAACGTTGGGGTAGGGAAAATCGCACAACGGAAGCGTGAAAAATAAAATTAGGGTTTGGTATAAATAAAAAAAATTCCCTTTTTTTAATAACAAGAATCTTAACCCTAGATTAATTGATGTATATAAAAAGTATCGTAACTTTTTTTTCATGACGATTGAACTAGCATCGAATTGAATCCACAAGATATTCCAATCAAATCACGAACGTGAATCACCTAGAAGTGCGAGCTCCCTTTCTTTAAATTGTATACCTGAAGATAGAAACAAACAAAATCTTCTTCTTTATAAGTCAAAATATTCCAACAAGAGAAAAACCAAAAACGTTCAGTCACTTGTGAATTATCAATCAATTTGATTGAAACTCGCGTGAACCTTGATTTGATGTTGTACACAAAACCCTTTGATGCAAATGATACTAGTGTACTATCGGAAAAAAAAACGTTCCTTCTTTTCTCTATGCTTGGCCGAATTATTCACACAATGAGTTGAACGAAGTTTTTTTTATAACAATAAAAAAAAATAACAACTTCTCACACCAAAAACTATGGCTTGGTCGAAATTTACAACATATATTTATAGCTTCTCAAATCCTCTCCTAAAGAGGATTTACTTGGTAGGCAAAAATTCTAATCTTAGGTGGATTTACTTAGTGACCAAGAACCTTTTTTCCAAAAAGAATTCTTTCCTACACCAAAACTCTTAATCCAACTCATTAGTGTTTTTGTGACCATATTAAAGACTTCCTAATTTGATAAGATAAATAATTCATTTTATTTATCTACTTATCAAATATAGTATTTAATATTAATTATACTACCAACAATAGTATAATATTAGGAGACCTTCTCCTATTAGGAAAAAAATTGACTTTTAATTAAATAATTAATTAATCAATAAATTAATTAATTTCTATTTAATTAAATAATAAAATAAAAAATAATATATTAGGCTTTTATATATTAGCCTTGCCGCCCATGAGATTATATAGGCATATATATTATTTTTCTTATTTTATTAAATCCATTGGACCTTAATAAAAAGTCCACATGTGAACTAGACCCATTCTTACAAAAAGAAACAACTCCACATGCCTTAATACAATTCAAGATGGACCCCTAAATTGGTCCGGTAGAATATATCAAATTATCCATGCAAGTTCGTGTTGATTGGGGATATTGGCGGGCTATCTAAATTTAAGCTCCAATAGACATAACCTAATCACAATCAACAAATGATTCACTTTGGTCCAATCTATTAAATTTAGTTCATTCCACTAAAGAACTAAAATTGAACTCTTAAATAAAGATAGAATAAGTTAATATTTCTCATTCATACCCTAGACAATCTTAATGGAGAAAGTGTATCCTCGTGAAGAATATCAATAATCGCCAAGAGCTCATACACCGCTTATAGCTCTCCAAGTTACCATATTTACTCATATGACCACATTTTGAAATTGGATATTTTGACTTGTCCAGAAGCCATGTTTCAATCGACACTATTGAAAACTTAACGTTAAGATTTAATATCCAACACCTCAAAACATCCATATGATGATATTCTACTCTCATTTAATAAATGGAGCCACGATGTCCATATCTATAAATGAAATCCTCTATCGATTAACAAATGAATACCACCAAACTATCGAGGATAGACTATGCTATATAATCGTACTCATTGATAGCTCAAATGATAACACTTGCAACCATACGGCCGTCATTTATCTCAGGATTGAGATAGACTCTCTGATTATCTTCAAGTGAAAGAATTTTATCCATTGACGATTCCAGATAAAGTATTTCACTGTAATACTATTCAATACACCCAGTGCACTAGATTCTTTTGCCCAAATACACCATACTTTGATGATTTTAGACTCATCTTAACACATTTGATCCCACTCAAATGCTAGCAAAAGAATCTACAACTTTGACAAGATAAAGGCGACAACCTTTATCTTAAGTTGTGAATATTATTCAAGACTAACTAAAGAATTGTGTCTACCTCATACATATCTAAATGTATGAACACTTCTTTTTTTCTCATAGTCTTTTGACCTTATGATTATTTACTTTTGACAATTATAATAATTAAACTATAAATGCTATTTGATTTGTTAAACTAGAAGTCACTTTATTAATATGAAAAGATTGTCAAATACATTATTATACTCTTGCTATCGAGCATAATCCTAACAATCTCCCACTTACTCTATAGCAAATGTGGCATATCTCTCATCCCCATGTTTTCTAGATACCAATCAAAAGTCTTTTATGGAAGAGCCTTTGTAAAGGATCAGCTAGATTATCTGCTGACGCGATCTTGGTAATCGTCACGTCACCCCTATGTACAATTTCCCTTAGAAGGTGATACTTTCTTTTAATGTGTTTCCCTCTTTTATGACTTCTTTGTTCTCTCGAATTAGCCACTGTTCCACAATTGTCACAATAGATAGTGATCTGCTTATTCACATCAGAATCACTTCCAAGTCAATCAAGAGTTGTCGGAGCCAGACATCCTCTTTAGCAGTCTCGCATGCAGCAACATACTTAGCTTCCATGGTGGAATCAGCAATACAAGATTGCTAGATACTCCTCCATATGACTATCCCTCCTCCAATAGTAAACATAGATCCTGATGTTGATCTCCTAGAGTCATAATCTGACTGAAAATCAGAATCTGTATATCCAACGGGAATTAAATCCTCTACAGAGTATACAAGTATATAATCTCTCTTTCTTTTGAGATACTTGAAAATATGCATGACTGTAGTCCAGTAATCATGACTAGATTTCGATTGAAACCTGCTAACTATGCCAACAGCAAAATAAATATCTTGTTTAATGCAGAGCATTGCATACATGAGACTTCCAACTGCCGAAACAAATGGAACCCTACTCATGAATTGCTCTTCATTCTAATTCATAGGAACTCGTTCCTTAGAAAGTTTGATTCAATGTCTGAAAGGTAATATACCTTTCTTGGAATCTTGCAAGGACAACCTAGAGAAGATTTTATCTACGTATTAAGCTTGGGATAATGCAATCGTTTTATTCTTTATATCCCTTATGACTTGGATACCAAGAATATAACTTGTTTCTCCTAAGTCCTTCATATCAAATTGTTTTCTAACCATTTTTTTACTAATGTCAATACACCTACATCGTTTCCGATGAGTAGTATATCATCAAAGTAAAGAACTAGGAAAACCAACTAGTCACATTTAATTCTTTTGTATACACATGGTTCATCAAGGTTTTGAATAAATCCAAAACCTTTAACAGCTTGATCGAACCTTATGTTCTAGGATCTGGATGCTCGCTTCAATCCATATATGGATCTTTGCAACTTGCATACCCTTTCCTCTTGGCCCTTTTCAATGAATCCTTCTAGTTGCATCATATAGATGCTTTCATCAAGACTTCTATTAAGGAAAGTTGTCTTGACGTCCATTTGCCAAATCTCTAGGTCTAGAGATGCTGCAATGGATAAGAGTATCCTAATGGATTTAAGCATGGCCACAAGAGAGAAGGTTTCTTCATAATCGATACCTTCCTTCTGTGCATAACCTTTAGCTACCAATCTAGCTTTAAAGGTTTCCACCTTTCCATCCATTCCTCTTTTACTCTTGTATACCCACTTGCACCCGATGGGTTTTATCCCTTTAGGCAAGTCTACAAGAGACCAGACTTTGTTTTTGAACATAGATTCAATTTCGGATTGCATTGCCTTTTTCCAATGGCGACAATCAACATCTTCCATTGATTCCTTGTATGTATATGGATCATCATCATCATCTAGAAGATTCTCTACAGATTCTCCTAGACCGATATATCTCTCGGGTTGTATACTAACCCTCCCACTACGACGAGGTATGGTAGATTGTTGATCTTGTGTTGGTACGGAAGTTACAATTAGGCTTGGTTATGAAACCTTTTGAGGAATTGTATCTCTGAAAGCTCATTCAGGACAATTCTACTTTTAGGCACAAAATTATTCATATAGTCCTCTCCCAGAAATTTAGCATTTGTCGAAACAAATACTTTTGTTCCTTTTGGATACACTACAAATATGCATGTTTCTGAACGGGACTCCATCTTTTCTGTCTTTCCTTTTAACACATGTGCAAGACATCCAAATATCTTTAAGTGTTGTAAACTAGGCTTTCGCTCGGTTCCATAACTCATGCGGTGTTTTAGGAACTGACTTAGATGGTACATCGTTTAGAATGTACATCGTTTAGAATGTACATAGCAATTTGTAAAGCATATCCCTAAAAAGAATTATGAAGTGTTGAATAACTCAACATAGACCTAACCATGTCCAAAAGAGTTCTATTTCTCCTTGTTGCCACCCCATTTTATTAAGGTGTACCTGGTGCAAAAAAATTGAGAAACTATCCCATTATCAATAAGATATTGCTGAAACTCACCAAATAGATATTCTCCTCCACGATCAGACCTTAAGATTTTTATACGTTTCTCAAGATGATTTTCTACTTTAGCTTTAAATGCGTTGAAAATGTCAAAAGCATCTGACTTATGTCTCATGAGATACACATAGCCAAATCTTGAGTAATCATCCGTGAAAGTGATGAAGTAATCATATCCACCTCTAGCTTGAATGCTCATAGGACCACACACATCAGTGTGTATCAATCCTAAACATTCGATGGCTCTTGTGTCTTTGGTTGTGAATGACCTTATGGTCATTTTACCTTCCAAACAAGATTCACAAGTTGATAGATCATCAACCTTTAAGTCACTTAGAGGTCTGTCACTAACTAATCTTTTAATATTTAGGTTAATATGACCTAGGCGCAAATGCCATAGGTAGGTTCATCTTTTGATAATTTTACTCTTTTATGATTAGGTTCTGTTGATTCTGTGTCAAACAAGTGAGAGATATTTCTATGCAAATAGAGTAAATCGTTTTCCAATGTACCTTTGCAAATAATTTTGTCATTCTTATTAATAATAAAAGCTTTATTAAAAGTAACCGAATAACCAAATTTATTTAAACAAGAAACCGAAATTAAATTCCTCATGAAATGTGGTACATAATAAACGTTTATTAAATCTAAATGCCTATAAGAATCTAAATTGATTCTAATATCTCCCACTATACTAGTAGACACCAACGCTCCGTTGCCTAAACGCAAGTTGAATTCATTCACATTCATGTTATTCCTTTGTCCCTTTACCACAAAGGAAACACTTTCCTTTGATCTTGGTTGCTATCTTGGTCTCTTTCTAGGTAGACCCAAATTGTTTTTTCTTCTGTTGTTTCTTGACCTTCTAATGGGTCTTAACAGTAGTAACTTTACCAACCATATAAATCTTTTAACCCTTGCCTTACACAAGGATTTTCTCGGTGCTTTGATCATCTTGCATCAGGTCATGCAAGGTGCATTCCTTATTGTTCAATGTGTAGTCCAACTTGAATTGATCAAAGGAATTTTATAGTGACTTGACAATCATGTCAACTTTCGTCTCACCATCCATCTCAGCACAATTCAGTTTAGCAATGTTGAGATGTGCTTGACTTTCATCATGTGATCTTTTACAGCCTATCCAGGTTTCATCCTAAGATTCTTAAAGGCAGTCACTGCCTCTCTCTTAGTCGTCCTAAACCCCATAGCAAACATCTTCTCTAGAGACATCATTATATCGACAACAGTCTCCATTCCTTCATGTTGTTGTTGCAACACGTCAGAGATGGTGGTCATAATGTAACATTTAGCCATCTCATCTGAAGAATCCCACTGTTGATACTCATCTATTTGCTCCTGAGTAGATTCATTAATAGGAGTAGGTGATTTTAGGAGTAGACAGAATGAACTTATGTTTTTTCATCTTGCAACAACAACCCAATTTTCCTTTTCCGTGTGATATAATTATCATCAAATAAAGTATTATCTTTTAGGATTTTGATTAGGGATGGGGTCATGATTTCTTTATATTAACAAAAATTATATAAGTAAATAATCATGATAAAGCACTTTCGAATATTTATCTTGAATTATAAAAAAAATAATTCAATCGTAAAATTCAACGGTGATCCAACACCCATAAATCACGCCTCCTTTAAGAGTTCTCACCATTTATCAGTTGGACTAGGTCCCACCTAATTGTTAACATAACAACCAACGTTTTCAATTTTAGCCTTGCAATTTTATTAACAAGAACTCTTGGGAGGATATTAATAAAATTACATTGAGTGTGTTACCAAGTTATCGACCTTCAATATAATCCCTCACGGATACCCCTCCTTTGGGAGTAGATATCGTTTTGGCTAATTGTCTAGTCTATCCTTGTAAGGAAGTATCTTGCTAAATTCCATTCATGAATACCTCTTGGGAGGTTATTACATGAAACGTAAAGCTCAACTAAACTTGGAGGTCGTAGGTGTTCCAAAACACCTTCTCCCACTCAATTGTTTAAGGCGTGTGATCGAATTCCATAGAATGGTTTTCCAAGTTATCTAGATGCCAATTCGATATCTAAATCATTCAATGCATGTTATACCAAAAGAGATATATGAGTGACACTCTTATTCTATATGACATGTTATCAAACAATGACAAACATTGTAATATTTACAAAAATATAAATAGCTACAGTTTTGGTCCATCCTAGAAAAGCAAGTAAATTACATGTCTTGGAATACAAAAAACTCCTTTCTTAGCGAACAAGTCTTCACACGACCTTCGTCGTTTGGACACCCTCGGCTGCCTCCCATGGGCATGCGCACCCTTGGCTTCCTCCTATGGGCGTGCACACGCCACAACCCCATAAAGGGCTGCCATGCACAACCCATGGCTTCCATAGGGCTGCCGTGCGTAGCCCATGCCACAACAATCGTGGCCGTGTGCTCTTCGCATGCACGTTTGTTGATATGGCTCGTACAGTCTCAAACTTGTTCCGGTTGCTTCCAATTTTTCAAACCTTCGAGTTTTCGATACTTGGATGTATTACAAAAGAATTTTAAATAAAAAAAATGCTGTATTTTTTTTATTATTATTATTACAATATAATGCATTTTTTTATTACAACAACAAAATAAATAAAAAACTTATCAACTACCAAGAAAGAAATTATGACGATGATAGGCCACCCTTCTTGTTACAATCCCAAAACAAAAATACATTGAAATTCTAGAACCAAAATTGAACAATAACAATCCACATATAAAACATATATATATATATATACACACATTCCAATGTAAATATATATGTGAATACCTAGAGTGTCATCTCTTTCTAATACATGCATACATACAATAAATGAAAAAGATTTACGTACACATACATCAATTAATTAAGAGTACAACCTGGCTCTGATACCAATTGTAGGGAAAATCGCACAACGGAAGCGTAAAAAAAAATCCCTTTAAAAGAAATAACCTTAACCCTAAATTAATTTATGTATATAAAAAGTATCGTACTTTTTTTTTCGTGACGATTGAACTAGCATCGAATTGAATCGGCAAGATTTTTCAATCCAATCACGAACGTGAATTACCTATGAGTGTGGACTCCCTTTCTTTAAATTGTATACCTGAAGATGGAAACAAACAAAATCTTCTTCTTTGTTAGTCACAATAATCCTCGA
Source organism: Dipteronia dyeriana (assembly GCA_032871835.1). Lineage (NCBI taxonomy): Eukaryota > Viridiplantae > Streptophyta > Magnoliopsida > Sapindales > Sapindaceae > Dipteronia > Dipteronia dyeriana. Next base: position 36,805,920 of record CM065302.1, read on the forward strand.
AGAGAAAAACCAAGAACGTCCGGTCACTTGTGGATTATCAATCAATTTGAATGAAACTCGCACGAACCTTGATTCAATATTGTACACAAAACCCTTTTGATGCAGAGGATACTAGTGTACTATCGAAAACAAAAACGTTCCCTCTTTTCTCTATGCTTAGCTGAATTATTCACACAATGAGTTGGACGAAGTTTTTTTTATATAACAATAAATAAATAAATAAATAACAACTTCTCACACCAAAAACTATGGCTTGGTCAAAATTTACAACCTATATTTATAGCTTCACAAATCCTCTCCTAAAGAGGATTTACTTGGTAGGCAAGAATTCTATTCTTTGGTAGATTTACTTAGTGACCAATAAGCCTTTTCCAAAAAGAATTATTTCCTACACCAAGACTCCTAATCCAACTCATTAGTTTATTTTTTACCATATTAAGGACTTCCTAATTCGACTAGAAAAATAATTCCTTTTATTTATCTACTTATCAAATATAGTCTTTAATATTAATTATACTACCAACAATAGTATAATATTAGGAGACCTTCTCCTATTAGAAAAAAGATTTTGACTTTTAATTAAATAATTAATTAATCAACAAATTAATTAATTTCAATTTAATTAAATAATAAAATAAAAAATAATATATTAGGCTTTTATATATTAGCCTTGCCGCTCATAACATTATATGGGCATATATATTATTTTTCATATTTTATTAAATTCATTGGACCTTGATAAAAAGTCCACATGTGAACTAGGCTCATTCTTACAAAAAGAAACAAGTTCACATGCCTTGATATAATTCTAGATGGACCCCTAAATTGGTCAGTAGAATATATCAAGTGATCCATACAAGTTCGTGTTGATTGGGGATCTTGGCGGGCTATCTAAATTTAAGCTTCAATAGGCATAACCTAATCACAATCAACAAATGATTAACTTAGGTCCAATCTATTAATTTTAGTTCATTCTACTAAAGAACTAAAATTTAGAAATAACTAAAATTGAACTCTTAAATAAAGATAGAATAAGTTAATATTTCTCATTTATACCCTAGACAATCTTAATGGAGAAAGTGTATCCCCGTGAAGAATAACAGTAATCGCCAAGAGCTCGTAGACCGCCTATAGCTCTCCAAGTTACCGTATTTACTCATATAACCACATTTTGAACTTGGATATTTTAACTTGTCCAGAAGCCATGTTTCAATAGACACTACTGAAAATTTAACATTAAGATTTAATATCCAATACTTCAAAACATCCATATGATGATATTTTACTCTCATTTAATAAATGGAGCCACAATGTCCATATCTATAAATGAAGTCCTCTATCAATTAACAAATAAATACCATCAAACTATCGAGGATATACTATGCTATATAAACGTACTCAATGATAGCTCAAATGATAACACTTGCAACCATAAGTCCATCATTTATCTCAGGATTGAGATAGACTCTCTGATTATCTTCAAGTGAAAAACTTTATCCATTGACGGTTCTAGATAGAGTATTTCACTGTGATCATATTCAATGCACCCAGTGCACTAGATTCTTTTACCCAAAGACACCATACTTTGATGATTTTAGACTCATCGTAACATGATCCCACTCAAATGCTAGCAAAAGAATCTATAACTTTGACAAGATAAAGGCGTCCAACCTTTATCTTAAGTTGTGAATATTATTCAATGCTAACTAAAGAATTGTGTCTACCTCATACATATCCAGACGTATGAAGAATTCTTCTTTTCTCATAGTCTTTTGACCTTATGATTATTTATTTTAGACAATTATAATAATTAAACTATAAATGCTATAAGATTTGTTAAACTAAAAATCACTTTATTAATATGAAAAGATTGTCAATTACATTATTATACTCTTGTTATCAAGCATAATCCCAACAGTTTTGAGACTCCTTCACTTTACAATATGCTCTTGTCTGAACCAATCTTACCAACGTTTGGAGACTCCTTCACTTTACGATGTGTTCCTGTCTGAACCACTCGATCTTCCTCGCTATCTCCCGAAACTGGTAACTACGTGTGGGCGTGTCACGATCTCAGGAACTTGAATGGAGGATTAAACTCTTTTTTCTCAATTTGGTGTATATATATATTAACACATTATCTCAAAAGGGAAAGGTATATTTAAACAAAAAAAAATAAGTGTGTGCTTTGTTATCAAAAGGTGCATGAGAAATAATATATATATATATATATATGTGTGTGTGTGTGTGATTTTGATTTTTTTTAAATAGATTCACGACCACCGGTGTTTGTATCCTATAAAAACAATATGTGTGTCTTGGTTTTTATCTTCTTTTAAATATATAAAATATATATATATCATATATATATATATATATATATATATATATATATATATATAACTAATCAATTTAAATCTTTTAAGACATCTCATATCTTTAAAGATATTAATCATTTTATATTGAATTCAAACTCTTTAAATTCAAAATTAAATATCTAATTTAATAAAAATAAAATAATCAAATTATCTTATCTTTAAAAAATTAAATATCAAACAACACCCTCCAACTAATGATTAATTACACAATTAAATAATCTAATTATTTAATTTACATAATCATAAATATTCGTTAATTAAATAATCTCATTATTCAATTAATTACCGAATAAATACGTATCACTTTCGTAACACAATTAATTAGACAATCCAATTAATTAACCGTGACCCTTGTTACTTAAATCGATCGGGCTAGCAAGGGGACTTAATGGACCCACGGTATTTTGAGCTCCAATAATCCTCGGAATCATTAATTAAACTCTTTAATTAATATTCCTTGATTATTAACTCTGGTGTTATTCCACTAAAAACCCAAAGCTGCACTCTCTCAACTGCAGATACTTTTACACAGACTAATACAACTCGGTGTCCATCGATATAGCTATTACATATTGTGTGATCCTCCACAGTAGTTCATAATTAGAGATGGGTCATAATGTCCGTTATACCCCTCTAATTACATATATCCTTTAAGTACCGTTGATTCTCTAATGGATAATAAATCCTATTTCCTCACGGAATTAGGAGAGCGCTCATATTGTCCAAGCCCCGAATCAACCCTTAACGGAACTACCATATACTTCTCACAAGAAGAAGTGGATTCCACTATTGTATACATATCTTCCCAGCCACAAGCCAAACCGCATTCCCAACATACGGAGCATATTGATCGGGAACTGCATCCGACCTCACCCATAGTATATCAAAGACCACGATCTAACCTGAAGGAGTCGATAAGACACTCAAGATTAAGATCACCCATATATAGCCATCATTAGTTTATATATATGAATCTTATCGGTAAACGGATCTTGGTGAGAGATTCATATAAATCATGGCCTAGGCCTATATGATCACATCATACAAGGTGCCTCCATTCTCATATCTCATATGAATGATTCATTATAGAATCATCGTACATTAAAGAATGGACTGCAGCTATAGATTAACCACAAATAAAGTACCCAGCTTTATTTGCTATCTATGGACTCTTTAGATTGCACATCTCTTACTGTATTCATCCATATATGACACTCATATACACAATTCGAGATTACATCCGGTAATCTTGGATGTTAAATATCTGTACAAGTTATAAAATAAACAACACAACAAGAATGAATTGAACTTTTCCTTTTATTTATTTCATAAATTCATTTGCAAATTATATCTTTAAAGCATAATCCCCAACACTTAATATGTCGGGCACGCCAAACCCGACCCCAATTGACATCATTAGTTTTTCCCAACATGGTTTGGTGATGAGCAGAGATTTTATCCGAGTTTTAATTTTCTTACTTGCATTTTAATTACTACATTAATTATTGTTAGCGATAAAGCACACTAATATTAGGGCACATGATAACAGTAACTTTATTTTCAAAGGAAATAAAAACACTGCATTTATTATAACAAGACAATAAATGTACTAATTGACTTGTGCTTTTATATCTTGTAAGGAAATAAAGAGGTTGCGATCCTTAGGACACATGTTAACACCAAATATAATAATAGAAAATCAAATGATGATATGAGGTTGGTCTGGTAGTATACCACTAACACCAACACCACGAGATTGTGAGTTTGAGTCCTTTTCTCCTAAAAAGTAATCTCAACTTATGTAATACTTCAAAAAGAAAATAGAAAATCAAAATCAAATTCCAACAAAACATTAAATATCACATTAACCCACTTTTCACTCTTTTTCCTTTTCAGCTAATTCCAAGACCGATGGCTATTGATTAGGAGAACTCAGATCTCACAAATCTCACACAAACATTAAGGGGTCATTTGTTTTTTGTCTGAAGACTGAACAATTCTGAATTTTTTAAACTGAATAGAGATTGAAATTTGAACTTCAATAAGATGTTTTTTTTTCCTCACATCTGAATGTATTGTCAATAAGTTTTTTTTAAGTAAAATTGTCTGAAAATAAGTAATTTTACATTTATACTCACGTTAAATAGTTATACATATAATATGAAATAAAAATAATCCATAATTAATAATTATATATGAATATGATATTCTTCTTCGATTACAAACAAACTTCATTTTTACTAAAAAAAGAAAAGTATTTTTTTCAAAAAATAAAAGAAACAGCGAGAAAACTCACACAAAACACTTAAAATAAATGCATCGCCCTACTTCCAAAATAAAGTATTAATATTAAACACTAAAGGGGTCGTCTGGTATGGGATAATCAAAATAATTTGATTCCTGAGAAAGTTAAACACGGTAATGTGATTCTTGGGAAACATGTATGCATGTGTTTGGTTATGTATGGGAATATTATGACAGATTCTTGGGAATATTAGATAATTGTGTTTGGTAGCACATGGGAATCTTTTTTTTTTCTTTTAAATGAATTTTATTTGTTAATAATCCTTTTTTCAGAATTAAATAAAAAAAATAGATCTCCCTTATAAAAATTTATTTTGAAATTAAAAACAAAAACAAAGTACAAATTGCAATAGATTATTTTGACACAAAACAATAATAAAAAAATGACAAATCATACATCAAAATGACACATAATCAAACGTCAAAATGAAACATAATCATACCATGTCCAAGAGATTTTTCGCCATTGAAAAAGGATGTCAAATTTTCTAAAGTTGTCCCCAAAGTTTCTAAGTTTTACATAATAATAGCAATTCAAAATTACATCTCAATTCAATAAACATGTCAAATACCAAAGTTCAAACATAACTTATTCCAACAATGACAAAAGGAAATCAAGTTGAATTCTTCATCCAAAGTGAAGAAATAATCAATGATAGCTTGATCATGGAAAAGAAGTTGTCCAACTTTAACTCGTTGTGCATTTGTCATTCTATCTATTTTCTTAAGTTCATCAAATACCTTTATCCTCTTAGCAGCACCTCATCCTCAAATTGAAAGCAATCAGTAAGTGGTTTAATAGAATCACTTGCAGCAGTATGCATGCTACCAAATTTTTTAACCGAGTCTTTGAGAAAATCAACTATTGGATCTTCATTCTTAGATCTTTTTTTACCTTTCTTACTTGATTGCGTTAATGGTGTTTTTGTGCTACTCATATTCGCATTTGCATTCAACTCATCTGATGGATAGAAAAGGTCAAAGTCATTATATTGATCATCCTGATTGTCAATCTCCTCAATCGTTTCAGAGAATCTCATTGCACCTTGTCCATTAGCACAATCCTTTCCAAACACTATTCTCAAATCTTCATAATATGGAAAAGGCTTGTTCCTTAAGCCTTTTGCAGTTGGGTGACTCTGTAATAAATAGAAAATATTAGTAACAAAACAAATTATTAAAAAAGATAAATAAAATGATGATTAATAAATTAAATGTCTTAAAAAATGGAGAAATTAACCTTAACCCATTCATCAAACACATTTTTCTCAACAACAACACAATTGAGATCATCATTCCACCCAAAACCACTAGCAAAAGGTCTCAACATCTCAGAAATCGCATGGTATTGTTTCTTCAATAACTCGATGCAAGAATCAATGCGTGGTTGTGCTCTAAACCCGCAACCTGAATTTTTGTCACTCATCATTTTTTATATTTGTTGCAAGAAGCAGGGTTTGAATGTACAATTGTCCGCTTTTCATTTTCCGCAATTGGTTAAATCCACCAAACACTCCACCAACTTTGAATCCTCAACAGAAGTCCATTGATGTTTTTTTCCAATTAGTGATGTTGTTTGAGAATTAACTTTCATAATTTTTCTATAAAGGTTTGAATAATCATCAAGAAAAAGATACCAATATTCATTATCAATTATTGAAAACACAAAAGCCATAACAAAAACCACCCAAAACGAAGCAAACACAAATCAGTCGAACATATATATATATGTTCAAATTATTAAAATCAAAACCATTCAAATTCAAAGTCAAGCTATATATTAAAATAAGCTACGACATACTAAAACATAGAATTTTAAACTGTCCATAATTATCAGTATGCGGAGAATTCAGGTATCTTATCAGTCTCATAACTGAGATGACTATACAAGACATACACGAAGGTTTTTGTTGACAGATTTATAGCAAAAAGAATTTGGGGGGTGAGAAAAAGAATTAAAGGCAATTTTTAATTGACTTTAGCCCAGTGTTTGGGTTACCAATAACATAATTCAAATCCAAACCAACCCAACCATGGAGAAGATCAATCCACAGTAACTTAAATTAATGATTTTCATGAGCTCAAAGCTTCTTACAGATGGTGACTTACCAAATTCCATGACCACCAATTCAGAGCTAGAGAGGATGTGTATTTTAACACAAAATACATGCAGAAAATACATTAATATTTCTTTTGTACTTGGTATTTTTGGTCACTAGTTCAATAAGGCATTAATTAAACCTTATAAGAAATGCAATCAAGAATTCTTACACTACATTTTACTTCCTTCTTTCTGTATATACTTAGCCTACAGAGCCTATGCAGAAGCACTACGTTGTTGATAGATAAAAACATCAGGGCTCGTGATCTAAGACAACTTAAAACAATTTCTAAATTCAAGTGCATAATGTTGTAGATACAAAACCATGTACACTAGCACTTCCACTTTGCATTGTGCCTTAAATCACAAGCGCTACAGCTCGACTTTCACTAAAACTACCACCAAAAAGTGGAACAAATAATAACAACGAACAATACAAACTAAGGCAAGGATCTTTAACAATAAACGGTTGAAATCTAACAAAACCAATGAAGAAAATCAACCAAAAAAAAAATCAAAAATTATGCACTGAAAAACCCTAGATCAAGCACCTCAACTGAAAAATAAACATAAAATACAAAACAACAACAGAAACTACAAAAATCTAATAAAAACCCATCAAAGGATAAACGTAACATACCTTGTTTACAGATCTATCGAAGAATAGAGCGGTTCAGACTTCAGAGCAGAGCAAAAACGAGAGAGATCAGTTGATTAACAAAGAGAAGGTTTGGTAGAGAGAGAAGATGGCGAGTTTGATGGAGTCCAGTGAGCTTGATGGAGAGGGAGGCATCGAGAGCTACGTGATGTGCGAAAATGAGAAACGGGCAATGATGTCTGGTTAGAATTTTTTAAAATTATATGTGGGTCACATAATGGGATTCAAATAGAGAGGCATTAGAAACTCACATATTGGGATGGGTTTCACATTACCTCCTTGAAGGGTAATGTGATTCTCATGGGATTCACTTTCCTAGGAATCAAAAAACACAAACCTAGTAATAAACATGAGAATGTTATTAGATTTTCATTCACATACAAACATTATCCTATACCAAACGGCTCTTAATAAGAAAAGTGATTAGGACACTTATATATTTTTAAAGCTATTAAAAATAAGTAATATATTAAAATAAAAATTTTTTTTACCATATATAATTATGATGAAACTGAAAATATATTATATATGGTTATATTATCGAAAGAAAAGATTTTGAATTGTATTTAATGCAATTCAGTGATTTAAAATTAAGTGAAAAGTTATGTTTTTTTACTTTTTATTTTAAGTTATTTAAACATGAAAAAAAATATACAAAACAACTTAATAATTATAATTCAAACCCATTAAGTTTTAAATGAAAAAAATAAACGATTCTTAAGTCAAATCCCACACAAACATTAAATACCGTCAAACATATTCAAACGTGGTAAAACTGTATTAAAATTTAGTTTAATTAATAAATTATATAACCAGCTAGGGATAATATTATATTTAGGAAGAATAAAGTTTTAATATTTATTAGCATTCTTTTGTTCACCTGTTAAATAAAATAGAAACATTCTTTGCTATATATATCATCAGAGAGTTCATTTTTCTCACCCACTTTGGGGTGAACATTACCTCCCTCCCTATTAGATGCCAAATGTCTAAAACTCAACCAGGGGTTTTCAAATGCTGCTCTACCAATTTTACCATTTTGTTAAAAAAAAAATACCCACAACCACACCTGAAATCAACACCGTAACAGTCACACCCACCATTTACATGTACACAAATCAACACCACACCACCATCTAAAAACATTATCTTCTCCACAAAACTAAACCCAACATTGGAACAAAAAAAAATACAATTGAAATTGGAATCACCATTAATTTGTTCATCACCATCACCTATAACATTATCTTCTCTAGAAAACTAAACCCAAAATTGGAACAAAAAAAACAATTGAAATTGGAATCACCGTTAATCTGTTCATCACCATCACCCACAACATCATCTAAAAATATTGTCTTCTCCAGAAAACTAAACTCAAAATTGAAACACACAAGAAAAATTGAAATTGGAATCACCATTAATCTATTCACCACCATGGCCCACAACATCAACTAAAAACATTATCTTCTACATAAAACTAAACCCAAATTTGAAACAACAATAAAATTGAAATTGGAATCACCATCGTCTGCTCATCACCATTAACACCCAGAACACCATCTCCAGTAATCAACTCTCACACCCACACCAACACACCACCAGAAATCGAACCCACTCCAACCGCCCACACCCATTCGACCACCACCACCCCATCATCAATATCCCTACCATAACTCAAATCCGCACCAGAAGCCACTCAAACCAACCTTTGGCTGCCGAAGAGGTCGACGCCGGTAGAGAGAAGATCACACATCTGAAGAAGAAGTGTGATGCCAGAAGATCGCCGCTAGATGAGATTGCCGGAGTTGGTGCCACTGGAGGAAACCGCCGGAGTTGGTGCCACCGGAGAGAATACGATGAAAAAAGAGAAATTTATTTTTGATTTATGTTTTTGTTTTTTCTAATATTACTTTTTGTAATTTTAATACTTGTTAAGAAAATTAATTTAAGTTATTTTACGAATTCACCTATTTACACTTATTTATTTATTGAAATTCTAACTGATCTAGTTGTAGTTAACCTCTAGTTGATTTTTGGAGACTTGAAATCCAATGAGGAGAGAGATAATGTTCACACCCTTTAAGGGTGGATGAGCAAAAATAAACTCATTACCAAATCATCAATGTTACAAGGCTCGAGGTCTTTTTAAAAGTACCAATAAATATCAAAAAATTTAGCTAAATCCTTCATACTGCAACAAAGATCTCAATTCTCAACAGTCAGTCTTGGAAAAAGAAGAAAACTAAAGAGATCAAAAAGTTAAGGTTTAGTTTTTCTTTTAGTTGACATTTTTATTTTTAAAAATATAAAAAACTGGATATCCAACCAGGTACCTAAGTATACTTAGACTCAGGTCGGTACATAACCGGTCGGATATCTAGATATTCTAGGTAAGGAATATTATCCAAGAATTCCAGTCTAGATAAGACTAGATACTCGATCCAGTCGGGTAAAATTGCAATCCCTAGTGGTGAGGGACGTTTATTCAGAATGTGAATGTCCTAGGTTTGAGATACTGATTCTACAAGTGGTATATTATTTAACCATCTATTCTCTATTCACTTAGGATGACATTTTACCCCATTGGTCCCAAACCCCCATCCCCATTTGGAGGAAACAATCTTCCCCAAATGGGGATGAAAATTTCATCCTCATCTCTACCAAAACTTTTTTGTTTAAATAAGTATCAATTTCCCCATTTTAACCTTCGGTATAATAGTCTTAGACTTTATTAGAATTTATATTATATACATTAATTTGTATTTGAATTTGAATGAGTACATTTTAATATATTTGACTCTGGATACTTTAAACTTTAGTCAAATATGATCAAACGGGAATAAAAAAAAAGATTGGAAAATATGACATTAAGGAATATGGGAAACATGAAAATGGGGATGGGGATGGAGATGGTGATGGTGACAAGGGAACTTGTAAATAAATTCGATATAATCAAAATGAATTCGGATCATTACCGTTCACCATACGGAAATCTGAATTCCAGCAGAAGTGGGATCGAACACCTAGAACTGTATCACCGGTCGGAGGATGATCACGCGATCAGAAAGTCCCCTATGATCACAATGCAAGAACCCACACTCTGATTGTGGATGAGAGAAAATTCTACAGATTTTCTCAACATTTCTGACTTGTGTTTATTACTCTGTGTATTGTGTCTCATTGAACACTTGTACACAAACATTGTTTTGCACCATCTTTTACACGTTATTGCACACAAGCAATAAATTCCCAACCACACCAAAAATATACTTTGTCTTTGCATTGCACATACAATACTTGCAATATCAGACAACCCATGGACATACACAATACACATTGTTCTCTGTTGTGTATTCTTACTATATTTATCAATCAGTTTCTAACACTTATATATATATATATAGCATAAAACGGCTCATGCAGTTATACAAGTTGGTACATGGGCTTTGCATGTATTGAGCTAGGTTGTTTGGGCTTTGCATAGATGACATGGGCTTGGGTTTGGCCCACTTAGGTGTATAATAGATCTCCAACCCATACCCAAATATACTAACATCTCCCACTCGCACAAGTGTGGCCAACACAGTTAAGTTACCACAAGCCCATCATAGGTGAAACCTTATTAATCAATATCTGACACTCCCTAAATGGACTAAGATGTGATATATTCATAGGAGCCTTTAAAACAGTTAAACACCAGTATTATTATCATTATCAAAAAGTGTTCATACATGTAAATGCATCGTGTGACCTATGAACAATCAATAATATAAAAAAAAGAGCTAACAATCTCAAATGTAAATCATCTATTTACAAAAGATAATTTTGTTCATTATTGTATCCTAGATTTAATTTATAATTTTTATCAGTCTAAAGCATACTTAATCCCTCAAAAGTTATGCTTGACTTCATCACATTTCATGTATTCACAAATATAACAATCACAATTGGTCGACCGGTGAATACATAAGTCAGATAAAAATTCATGAAATCTTTCCATTTCATCTATATCTCTCCGTCTCTAGAACAACTGTTACCCTAGACGTGCCCCATAGGCTGAATTATCATAGCCATAGAAATAACACGCTAAAGGTGCTAACATTATCTTGTCACTTCAAAATAGGGTGAATGGTTATAAGGACACTATTTGAAGTTAACGTAAAACTTGAATGAAACTTACACAATGAGAAAGCAGGGATTCATTTTCTCATTTTCCACATCGGTCATAAATAGCACACGTGGTATGAAACACGTGTTACAGTGAATTTCATTCTAAATAAGAATGCATATGTCTTTATATTATTCACTATACAGATCTTAGTCTATTCACAACTCTCGTGACTAACTTGAATTCTTAAAGCTCGCCTCTCTCTGACGCCACATTAAGATCTCACATCTAGCTTGAATCAGGTATCAATGATAGTGGGGTCTATCATGATCGGTTCTAAAATATATTAGTATATTTAATGTGAACCTCATCTTGACAAAATCAAGGAGACATATTCATATATACTAGCTCCGCGAGAATATATCCTACATATTCTCTAATATATATGTGTCTCATCTCAGCTTGCTATCTCGGCAACTGAGGCGACCGCACGTGTAAGAATGCTGATCTCAACCTGACGACATATTTCTATTACATTATGTGTGTAATTATGCTAGCATTAAGGGTAAATTTCCTTACTATTAAAGTTATATCATAATCCTCTCAATCTAGGATTATATTGGTATACATTTACCAATCTTGTAGCATAATTTATATTGGGCCTTGTACATATCACAATGTACACTTATTAGTTAATCGTACTTTCAAGGTATGTCATAATCCTCTTGACAAAATCTCAATGCTGTAATCAAGGATTATATTGGTGTCCACTCTCCTATCTTACGACGTAACTAATGATAGACTTTGTACATATAATAATATACATGAGACTCTGTATGGTACTAACATAAAGAACTTGTAATTAATAACTTAATCTTATGGAGTTTCAATCTACACATTGAGGATAAGAGTTTGTAATTTCACAATATGAGTATCTATGAGCCTATAATTGCTCATTTCAAATCAACTATTACTCCTAATTTATATAAGCCACATTTCTCATATAAAATCTCAAAGAAATTTGAGAATTACCATTTCATTATGGTTTTACAAACTCTTCATTATTTCTAGCCAAGACATATAGTCCACTTATATAGATAATATAAAAATTATTCTTAACCTATTTAGTGTACTTACCATGGCTATCTTTAGTCATCTGTAATTTGTAAGACATTACAGCTTGATGAAATGAAAGATACCACTTTCTAAAGGATTGTTTCAAACCATACATTACGTAAGCACACTTATGCGCTCTTGGTCCTTTGAAACAAAAATTCACAGGCTATTCCATGTAAATCTCTTCCTCTAGTTCTCTATCGAGAAGTACAATCATTACATTCATCTGATGTAATTTCAGGTTCAAATATGTGACTAGTGCTAGAATAATGCATATAGAAGAAAACTTTACTTCCAGAGAATCAGTTTCTTCATTTCCGATTAGTAGCGCATTATACCTCTCATTAGTACTTTTCGCCTTACATATGACATATATGGAACCATACATTCATAATGGTCTAATGACCAAGCAGTAAGTGAACCAAGTCCCGCACATGATCACTTTTCTAGACTCCATTTCCCATTCTATTGCTTTCATACATATATTCACTTAGTAGATATAAGTGATAGCTCAATTCTAAAATCTTTGGCTCATCATTGTCAAGTGAAGTAATCATCAAAACTTCCCTTTCAATCTCTGAAAGATGAAATGGGATAATTTGGTGATTATGTCCACGAGTTGGTAAATTATTATAGTGATTGATTTAACAGTTGTTTCACTCCTACTAGGGATGAAAGATCCATGAGGATTTCTACTCCCACTAGGGTGTAGATTTCCACTTCCACTTCCACTCCCACTAGAGTGTAGATTTCCACTCCCACTTCTACTCCCACTAGAGATGAAAGATCCATTTAGAATTCCACTCCAACTAGGGATGAAGGATCAAGTTAAATTTTAATTTACTGTCACTCACATATTAACACAGATCATCTAATCCTAAAAATTAGATATCTATATTAAATTCACTTCTACTAAGAAATTCATTCTCTAATAATGACATCTTGTGATTTAAATTCATTCACACTTCTATCTAATTATACACCATCGTTTATTTAATCCTTTTGAATGCAGAGAGTATCAAACAAAGATACAACTTCTCTACTTGCATCCAATTTCTCATTTCTATGAGATGGATTATAAACATAATCTACATACCCCCAGGTTTGTACATAATCTACATATGGTGTAGAAGTGTTTGATCAAATGGAACATTATTAAGAAAGTAGGTTGCAATTATCATATCTTCTAGTAAGATACTAAATAATTCACATGCACCATCACATACTTAACCATTTCCAACAGTATTTAATTCCTTCTTTCCTCTACTCAATTTGTTATGAAATCCTAGGAATAAATAAATATCTTTTTATATCTTTCTTACTAAACAATTCCTTGAACCGTTTAGAGAGATATTTACTTACTTACTCAGTTTATTTTTAAACTCAAAAATTTATCATCTAATATGATCCTCAACCAAACAATCTGAATGCAATCCAATGTTTTCGGTTTATGAGAGATCAAATAGATATGACCGAGATGTCTAAAGATATTAATGAATGTAACTAGATATGAAATATCAACCTAGTCTTTACACTCATTCAATCACAAATTTAATTATGAATAGTTGCAATGGAATTCCCTTATTAAATGGTTTCCTCGTTGTTTTTCTTGCTAGATAATTTGCATGACCTTTAAGATGAATATGTTCAATTAGTCCTCTTTGACTAATATACTCATTCTATCTAGTCAACATGATTTAATCTAGCATGCCGAAATATCAGCATCATTACCATTGTAATGATTGAAAAACAAACCAAATTATAACCGTCTCTATTGACGTATAATTCTATAAAACTATTAAACTATCAAGTACTATATGAATATAATTTGCTAAAATAATATTCATATAACCATCATGATCATTAATGATAACTCGAATCAATGAGGATAACCACGGACATTAAAACCCAGTTAGATCCCATGTGTATATTAGAACATCATGGAGTCTAAATTTAGGCTACCATGCAAACCTAGTTTGTAGGTACTTAACTCCAAAATTGTTCTAACACATATACATATTGTCTCTAATAATCTAACTTTACTCAATGAATGCTTTACAATTTCCTATTGGATGGTATATCTTTACTTATCTACTGTCCATAAAAAATGAGATTCAAAAGAAAATACCTAGCCAGAAACATAAGCATAACTTAAAGAATTCTTGAGTTTGGGTTTTTCTCTTTTCGACTCAACGTATTTATAAGTGAAAATGACCCAGCTTGTCACAACGTCAACAAGCTATTTTAGTTTTGTCCTACCTCAATTCATTATCCCTAAACTTCTTGTATATTCCGATCTAGGATTAAGTGGTTATGACTAGATTCTTTTCTCCTTTTGGAAATAACTATTTCCACTAATATGCCCAAAACTTAAAAGTTTTGTACAAGTTAGAATCTTTCATATAAAATTGGCTAGAAACCTAAGCCGCCTCTAAGCGCTCATTTTCTACTACCAAAATGACGCAATCGAAATGTGTCATATTAATTTTATATATTCCAACTATCAGAAGAGATCAGATCATTTATTTGGTGTATCATGTTTTATATCCTTATAAGAGGCTGACACTAATTTTGGCGCTTCTTATAGGTCCTTAAAACTTGATACCGTACATATTAAAATTTTAGTACTGAAAATACTACTAAAATTTCCTGTCAAGCCAAACTCTGAAAGGTAAACCACTTTACTTAAATCATATTGTACTTATAAAACATACATGTGAGGCTACTATTTAACTTACTCCACAACATAATACGAGTAATGTAACTTCTAGCTTGATAAGCCATCACATCTTGTATGTTGAACAATAAGTACTATGCCGAGGTTCAATCATGATTCATGATATAGTCTCAAGAGCTTCATACTCTTAAAATACACTAAACCTTATTGTATCTCTATTCCCTAGATTACAAGATTTAGTTTATCGTAATCAAATTGGCCACAATATTATAGATATATAATCTATATTTTATGCTAATCTATGTAGAGACATACAATCTACTATGCAAGCATATTAATTTCAAAAAATACACATATAATTTTACTGCAAATATTGACCGAACAAATGATGAAACAATTTAAGAAACAGAATCGAGTCAAAGCGTCTAATTACCATCCGTTTCTAAAAATTTAATCATCATAAATTTAGTACTTTGTGTAAAAATTTAATTCTAATATTGTACTCAACAATTTAGAATTCCCAAAACAAGTGATCATATAAATAACAGAAGTATACAATGCACAAGTCCCAAAAAAAAATTATGGGTCAAACCGTTTTTACTACAAAATAAATAAACCAAAAATTATTTACTATAGAACGGTTTATTAAAACCACGATATTTTCTAAAAATACGTGACTTTGCATGCTATTCATTCTATACGTTTCATATTTATATCGATCATCACTGAGAAAGACTCTCTAAGTCTTCACAACTTATCTAATTGTCATTTTCTTAAGAATTTTGGTCATCTTTCGCGTGTGCAATAAATCATGTACCTAGCACTATGAATATTCATTGCGGATGTAGTAGATCGCCTCACATTCCCAAGAATGTAACGCTCCTCTACGATTTCTAGTTTACACTCTATATGACCAAAATACATCGTGGTACCTTACTCTAGCTTTTCCAACATTATAGATTTATTAACTCTTCAGAAAATTTCATTAAAAGACTATCCACTGCATCTCTCCACATAAAAACAAGAGTCATTGACTACGACTATATGTCAATAAAAGATTCATGAAATCTTCTCCATTAAGACATATGAGATAATGCAGATTTATTCAAAAATAAAAAATTCTAAATTATTTAGAAAATTTGTCTTTTAATAACCTTGTACATTTCCAATATACATTCTAATAAAATTTATTTTCCCCGATAGCATAAT
Source organism: Dipteronia dyeriana (assembly GCA_032871835.1). Classification (NCBI taxonomy): domain Eukaryota; kingdom Viridiplantae; phylum Streptophyta; class Magnoliopsida; order Sapindales; family Sapindaceae; genus Dipteronia; species Dipteronia dyeriana. The sequence continues at coordinate 36,822,471 of CM065302.1, forward strand.
TAATTAGAAAGAGAATTTTAAACGAATGCCTTTTAATATACATAGCTCCTACTGAAGCTAAATTTCAGTGACCAAATTTTTTTCGCAGGAAAATTCCATGACCGTTAGAAAACAGCGCTAAAAGTCCTTCTGGAAAAATCCACGGTGGTCGAAAATGCCATCGGAAACCATCTTTAAAATCTGCATCAGAAACTGTTACCGAAAATCGCACCGGAGACTGTCATTAAACCGTGCCAGAAACTGTAACCAAAAACTGTCACCGAAAATCATACTGGAAACTGTCATTGGAATCCACACCAAAATTTTGTCACTTGAATCCGTCTTATTTAAAAACATCTCATCCAGAATTTATAGGGCATTAATTCAACTCCCATTGGAGTGAAACAAATCGATGGAATTAATATAAATAAAAATTGGAAACTAATTTTTTTTTAACTTTCTTCGCCCGCGCCATCGGTCACTGGAAACAATGGTCGCCAGAAAACCGTTTATTGGGCGCCGGAAAAAATCGTCGGAAAAATTACCGACCGTTGAAAACGTCGCAGGAAAAGTTACCGGTAGGAGTATCGGAATCGGAAATCGGTATGGTAGTGATGATGTGGCAACCGGTAACTGTTTCGAAAGTCTGAAACCGTCACCGGAAACTTCCCGTTGGCCGGAAACCGTCAACGGTTTCTTTCACACCCATCGACGCCACGTGTCAAAAGTGAGAATGAGCCACTTGTCACAAAGACAAAAACAACCACGTGTCATCTTCTGGTGTGTCCACATGTCAACACCAGAACCACTTATGCATGGTATTCCAACGCTCACTCGCGCTGGAGGAGAGAGAGAAGCACTTGCCGTCTTCCTAGGCTTTTCCGATCATGGGACCACTACCATCCGACTCCAAATTTAATTTAATTCCATTTATGCCCTTAATTACGACGTTTGGAGTAGGGGTGAAACACACTCTCCGCTCATAGGTGCGTGGAACATGTTCTTCGTGTTCTTCACCCACATTCAAGTACAAAACAATTTTCCAGAATTTAATCCACTACATGAAATTTCGAAATCGTTTTTCTCCCTCGTTTCTCATCCAAATTATACAAATGACCTATCGTTGGAAAGCTATCGAAAGGCTCTATCTGATGGTATCATGATCGTAGAGAAACAAAAAAGTGACAATAAAATTTGAACCCCATAACAATCACCGGTTTCGTTTTTAATTCTTCAAAATTCTCTCAATTTTGAAGATATAACATGGCAATAAAATCCAGAACATATAATCACACACACACACACACACACACACACACACACACACACACACACACACACACATATATATATGTGTGTGTGTGTGTGTGTGTGTGTGTATACAGTCATGCCATCTAAAACGCAATATAACAAGTGTGTGGTGTTATGCCATTATCGAATTGTGAAACATTCAAAACGTGAATAACAATTCCTAAACATGGCATTTCTACCAGAATACATTCCCAATCATCCTCTGATACCAATGTAAATAAATTCGATATAATCAAAATGAATTCGGATCATTATCGTTCACCATACAGAATTCGAATTCCAACAGAACCGGGATCGAACACCTAGAACTGTATCATCGGTCGGAAGACGATCACGCGATCGGAAAGTCCCCTCTGATCACAATGCAAGAACCCACACTCTGATTGTGGATGAGAGAAAATTCTACAGATTTTCTCCACATCTCTGACTTGTGTTTATTACTCTGTATATTGTGTCTCATTGAACACTTGTACACAAACATTGTTTTGCACCCTCTTTTACACGTTATTGCACACAAGCAATAAATTCCCAACCACACCAAAAATATACTTTGTCTTTGCATTGCACATATAATACTTGCAACATCAGACAACCCATGCACATACACAATACACGTTGTTCTCTGTTGTGTATTCTTATTATATTTATCAATCAGTTTCTAACACTGATATATATATATCATAAAACTGCTCATACAGTTATATAAGTTGGTACATGGGCTTTGTATGTATTGAGCTAGATTGTTTGGGCTTTGTATATATGTCTTGGGCTTGAGTTTGATCCACTTGGATATATAATGGATCTTTAACCCATACCCAAATATACTAACAGAATTAATATCCCTCTCTATTTCCCGATTACCATTTACCAACACTACTATTCACTGGACTAAAAAAAAATGTTTTCTCTATTTTACTCTATTCACGCGTGTCACGCACTTCTCTTTTCTCAGGAATGCATGAAAATGAAACAGTATTTAATTAGTAATTTTTATTTTGATATTTTTATTGATTTACTATGTCACGGTTTCATTTATATAGTGAGAATGAATATAATAATAATAATAAATTAATAATAATGCGAAACATGCCGGTACACGCCCTTGTGCTGTAACAATTTCTTTTAGTGGCAGTCATTCATAAGAGCTATTTACAATGTAATTGTTAAATCATCGTATTAATGCTAATATAATATCAAAATATATATCAAATTTGATATACGTTATATTTTATATTAAATTTGACACGGTTTATATAATATGTTAAATTTGACACAACGTTAAATGTAATATATTTATTGATTTTTTTAATTTTAAATAATAAAAAATTAATAAATATAATAGAGAAAATTGAGATTGAAACAATTAAAAATATATATAAATATATACAATGCATTGGTTGTATTTGTTAACTTTTATAATTTTAAATAAAAAAAATTTATATCAAATAGAATTTTATTTTAGAGTACAATGTTAAAATATTATACCAAATATAATATTTTAATAATTTGAGTGTCAAATTTGGTATTGATATTGGTATATGTATTGGAGATGATCCATGAGATGATCCATTAACAGTAAAATTATGACTCGTAAAAAAAGTAACAAAATTATGCTAAATTGTGTGCATATGTGTGTGTGTGTTTTTTTTTGTAGTGTTAACCTATAGGAAACTCACCTACTGTATTTATTGTAACAATACAATAAATGTTGCAGTTGACTTTTCTTGTATATTAGGTCCCGTCCTGCAGCTGTTTTTCAGTCCGTTTTCGTTTTTATTTTTTAAAAATGATTTCAAAAACGCGTTTGTTAACCGTTTTTCATTTTATTTTCGAAAAAAAACAAAAAAACAAAAAAACAAAACCAGTGTTAAAAGTGAGATTTGAAAAACACAAAATACTTGTTTTTCGTTTTTCGTTTTTCGTTTTTCGTTTTTCATTTTGTTTTTCACTTTTTTTATATTAAAAAAATCTTAAATTATTAATTGTACTATATTATGCGTTTGATATTAGTAGGACAAGACGGAACAAGATTTTTAAATTACCAAATTACCCCTCTTATATATATTATAATTATATAATATAATAATATATATTACTATGTATAAATATTATATAAAATATTATTTATTGTAATATTTACATAATTAGTAAATCAATATATAATATTTTAAAATAATAATATATAATATATATTAATATAAATTATATATCAAATAATGTTAATATATCATATATATATATATAATATTATATAAAATATTATATATTATAATATATATTATTTTATAATTATGTAAATATTATGAAATAATATTCTATAATATATATATATATATTATTAATATATTATTATATATAATAATAAAATATTATATATATTATATATACATGTATATTAATACTATATATATTATGATATATATATATATATAATATATATATATATAATCTCAAATATTATATATTTACATAGGATAGAATGTCATATATTATGTATTATTATATATATAAATATAATATAAAAAATATAATATTTTTTTATATATATTATTAAATATTATAATATGTATATATATTTATATACAATTATGTTTTTATCATATAATATATATATATATATATTATAATTATTTATTTATAATTTAAGAGTTTAGTTTTGATTAATTCATTTTTTTAATATATTTTTTTGAATTAATTTTTGATGTGTTACTTTTGTTTAATTTAAAAATTATAATACAAAAATTATATTGGTTAATTATTTAATCAATTTGTCTATATTTGTAATAATATTAAACAAAATACTAAAATTGTTATTTCAATTTTTAAAAGTTTTCGGTTAATCAACCAGACGAGTTTTTTTCTTTTTCATTTTGAAAATATAGCTTTCAGTATTTGCTACCAAATTTGTTTTCAGAAATCGAAAATGAAACCAAAAATACTGTTTTCATTTTCATTTTTATTTTTAAAAAACAGCAACTGAAAAACTGTTACAGGACGGACCCTTAATTTTTATATTTTTAACTTGGGCATAGTTAACACTATCATTTTTTAAAATATCAAATATGAAAAATATTTTGATACTGACTGGTCAGTACCTAAGGTACTGACCCCTCCAATAAGGTGTTGCCATGTGACTGTCTTTCTTTCTTTAACTTTTTATATTTATCTAAAAAAATATGTCACATGACACCACCCCATTGATGGGGTCAACACATTGGGTACTGACCGGTCAGTACCAAAGTATTGTTCATCAAATATATAGGACTAATTGCACAAACTTCCCTCGAATTTAGGTCTAATTACATGTATATGGACTTTTTACCAAATATTACACAAACATCTTTTACCGTCAGTTGACTTCCATCCAAATTAAAAGTTTACCAAATTTTTAGTATTAAAAGTCCATAATGCCCTTAGTTACTTATTTATACTTTATTTTGTTCCCCTTAAAATAAAATAAATTATATAAAAATATAAATAAAAAAAATTAATTATATTTTTTCAAACAAATTTTAAAAGACAAAAATATATAAAACAACAAATGTAGACTTTCAAAAAAAATAAGAAAAAAGAATAAAAGAAAATTTGTAAGAAAAGAAATGAAGAACATATCTCTAATATTCCATTGTTGGGACTTAGATCTACAATCATAAAATACAAAGCTAGCTTTTAAGTTTAACATTTGTTATAAAATTTTTTTGATAGCGTAACAAGTCAGCATGATCACTTGAAACACGGTGATTAGGTATGTCACGTCACAAAAGTCAGTCGGAAAAGATCAACCCAAGGCAATTAATAGATGATCTCAATGCCTAGTCAAGATTACCCAAGATGATCGGGAAAACTAACCGATTAGGTAGAGATAACCTGATCAGGTAAAGACCATCTGATCGGAACATAAAAGGTCAGGTTGAGATTAGATAATTGGTCGATTAGACAACGCGTGAGAGATATTAAAAGCAGTTATGACTCAAATACAAAGAAGAATTATTTAACTCAAACAAGGAATCTAAAACCACATTCCAATAAAGAAATATTACTATTTCCCCCCTGTATATCAAAAAATCAAAATCAAGCAATAACTCTGCTCTTCTAAAAGATCGCGTGCCAATAAGAAAATAAGTCATAAACGGACTATCCAATTAGAAGTCCTACGAAAATTCTAATTCAATGCACAAGATCTCCGAAACAGAAAAGTAGACTTCAACAAGTAATCGGTCCTAATTAAACACCATCACATTTTCTTACTTGTAGAACAAGGATTGGGGCTCTTTGCATATATAAATAGACCCATAATCTCATTGTAAAACATATACAAAAAAAGATATATAGATAGACAGATATATACACAGACATACACAAACAAACAGAAAAAGAGAGAGAGATACACAAGAAAATAAAGGAACACAGTGTGTAACAATTTCATCATAGTGAATTCTTCTTGCCGTTACCAACAACCGTGGATGTTTCCCCACCTTGGGGTTTTACCACATAAACTTCTGTTTGCATACTTAACCTTTTTTTTTCTATTTTCTTTGTAACATCTTCAACAATTTACAATAACTTATTAGACGTGTGATCGAAGCTACGTGATCCAAAAATCAACGTCAACAACATTAAAATACAATCATTACTGATGATTCATAAATCAACAAACCATAATTATATTCAATTTGCAATCATTAATAGGATTCCATTCAAGCCATAAGATTTTTGGCAATAAATGGGATTCCACAATTATATTCAATTTTCAATCATCACCGATGATTGTATTTTAATGTCAAAAACTTAAAATCTAGTTTTATTTTATGTGATTGTGGATCCAACTTCAATTAATGGCATATTTAAGATCTATCCTCCATTTATTTATTTATTTATTTAATTTTCCATTATTCCTTTTTCTATTTTTTTAAATTCTAATATTTTTTGTTTTATATATTTTTATATTTTAAAATTTGTTTGAAAAATATATAATTAAAAGTTTTTTATTTTCATTTTAATTTAATTTAATTTATTTTAAGGGGAACAAAATAAACTATAAATAAGTAACTAAGGGTATTTTGGATTTTTAATACTAAAAATTTGGTCAACAGTTAGTTTGGATAGAAGTCAACTGACGGTAAAGGATATTTGTGTAATATTTGGTAAAAAGTTCATATGTGTGTAATTAGGTCTAAACTCAGGGAATGTTTGTGCAATTACTCCAAATATGTAATGTTATTCAACCCAAATGATATGGCAAGTGAGTTTTCATCACCATACATAATATGAGATGATGTGGTTAGTGAAAAAATTATCCAGCACATCATTTGAGTTGAAATTTGGGCAAAAAAATCCAAAATTTTAGCCAAAATTTCAACCCAAATGATGTGGCAGATGATTTTTTTCATTAACCACATGATCCTATGTCGTGTATGGTGATGAAAACTCACTTACCGCATCATTTGGATTGAAATTTAGATTAATTATTTAAGTTGTATAGCATTACTTTAAGCACATAATTAGTAGAAGTCAGCTCCGATATCTGAATGAGATCTCCCCACATTAGGTTCCAAAGTACCTAGGTAACGGGTATATGACTTTTTTTTTTTTTTTTTTTTGGGACCAGCTTGAGGAGAAGTGTAGTTACTTTACCTAGACTATGTCTAAAGGTTGAGACGACAATCTCTCACGATTAAATCTAACTAGTAAAGGTCAATTATTTATATTTCTTAAAAGAATTATTTATAGGGAAATGATCATTCCCCCGTAGGTTTGTCATATTAGATAAATTGATCTCTCAATTTTTAATGTGGGATTGAACCTCCGACCTTGTGGTTAAAAGCCACACGGTCTGAGCTACCCTAGCTCGTTATTGGAAGTTTGTTGATTTAACTATGTGTGTGTGTGTGTATATATATATATATATATATATAGTTATATGATTTTTAAAAAATAATTTAAATTTATTTATACAATATAAAATAAACTCATTACTCATATATATATTAAAATAAATTCATATTTAGTAATAATATATTGAAAACAAAAAGAAACCTAAAAATCCGTAAAATCAAAGCCTGTAATTTTTTTTTTGATTTTTTTTCCTTTTCAAAAAATATATTATTTCAATTTGACAAAACAAAACCCGAAAAAATCAAAGCCTATAAATTGAAAAGGGAAAAAAATCGAAAAAAGAAAAGGAAGAAAGAAAAATAAAATAAAATTTCCATTTTTTTTTCCTTTTGCTTTATTATTTCCTTTTTCTTTTTTATAAATTAGTTTTTATATATTATTATTAAATACGAGTTTATTTTAAATTATATAAACATATTTAATTACTTTAAATACATTATTTAACTATATATATACACACATTTAAATCAACAAATCTTCAATAATGAGTTGGAGTAGCTCAACTGGTTAGAGCTCGTGGCTTTCAACTATAACATCTCATTCCTTGATGGAGGCATTATAATTTTTTAATTATCGGTAAAAGGGATTTTGGATGGAAAACTTGATAGAAGGGATAAAATGGCCAATATTTAGGATTTTAGGGGGTTGATTGACCATTATTGAAACAAGACAGACCGGATTATTTAATATGAAAAATCTTAGGGGGGGGGGGGGGAAATGATTATTTATATTACTAACTGATATTATAACAATATTTAATAAAGAGGAAATTTCAAGAATTAACTAAAAATATTATTAGTATATTGTTTTTAGCTATCAATTTATATTTTATTATACTTATCATCTTTAGCCTTGAGGGTGCGTTTGACACCTGAATGAGTCAGGACAAGACATGACGGGGATGGGACAAGACAAGACATGACGGGACGTGACAAGATAAGACAATTGTTTCGTATTATGTTTGGAATACCTGAGATAAAACTGTTAACTGTACTATTATGTGTTTGATATGATTGAGATAGAACGGGACAAGAGGTTCAAATGACCAAAGTGCCCCTATTGTGATTGAAAAAAATTATTAATTAATAATTTTACAAAATTATTTAAGATGGATGGTTGGGATCAAATTAATAAATTTTTGGATATTAAATATTTAAGATATTCAAAAATTAAAAAATAACGCAATTTAAAAATGTGAAAAATATATATATATATATATTTTAAAAAACTTTTCTCCACCATTTATATTTGTGATGGATGGTGAAGATTAAATATAATTTACCCAAAAAAAACACTAAAACTAAAAAATTAATATATATATATAACTGAGGTGAAAATCCAAACTCCAGATTAGATCTCCATTATCCATCATGATAGATGGACGATGGAGATCCAATGTGGGATTGGTCTCCACCAACATCTCCCTCCTTCATCGTTCAAACCAGAAAAATTGAGGTATACAACAAAACATCTCCATAAAATCTAGGGCCCACAAGTTAATGGCTACTCTGAATCAAAATCCAATTTTTTTTTAACTTAAAAATTCAAACTTCATCAAACCAATAATTAGAGTCAAACACATCCAAATCTTTATCAAAAATTAAAAGTTCAAGATAAAAATGCCCTGATGATCGATGATGATAAGTATTGGTCAAAAGAGGTCTCATCTTGTGTTTGGCGAGATACCATTCAAACTAATTGAGTTTCAATTAATTAAAAAAATTGAAACTCAAATGAAAAAATTGACTAAAATTTTTTCAAAATTGAAAATTGATTTTTTTTTTTATAAAGTATCACAAATACAAGTGGATCTGCTTCCTTATTTCACAAAAGTTGTTCATCGCACTCTTCTGTAGCTGCTTCATTTTTTATCCTCAACAACTGGAGTAACGATGACAGTGGCATCATCGACGATCTAAGAGAGAGATCTGTGTCTAAGAAGGAAAGAAAAAGAGATATATGTTATCTGTAATTTTTGGAAGTTTTGAGGGTAAAAATGTCTTTTCCAAACTTGTCTCATGCACGGGACAAGTCTGGTCGAGGGTTTAAGGTGGGATTTTTTTTTATGATTTTTGTCCCACGTTGTCCCGTTCTATCCGGCGTACCAAACACACCCTGAACAGATAAAATTGTCCTCCATTTTGTCTTTACTTCACCCATATAAAAATTTGAAAATCAACTGACATGTAACTTGAAAATCATTGATATATAAGTTGATGGTCAATTAGCATGTAATTTTAATCTTAACTCGCAAGTAACTTGGAATCAAATGGCATGTAACTAAGTTACATGTCAGGTGAAGTAAAATTTTGGGGTAATTTTTTCTAAAACAGGTTAAAAGTGATGAAAACAATAAAATATAAATTGGTGGTTTAAAACAATAGACTAATAATTTTTTTTACTCTTTATGAATTCATCCCTTTAATAAATTGTGTAAGTTTGAGAGGTTGTCCAATTTCGTTTAATCTTATTTATCACTTTAAAATTAATAAATTAATTATCATATCAGTTATTTGTAAATTCTAGATGATACGACACGTCACCAAAAGACTACGGTCGGGGGTGCTATGACACTGGAAGGCAATCAGAATGAGCCAACCCGAGTTGACCAAATAGCACTCGTCAAACCTCCTCTCCTTCCGACAAAGACAACACAAACGATCGGGCAAGAAGACCCGATCAAGGTTGTCGAGATGGTCAGGGCAAAGATAATCGATCGAGGTAAAGATAACCGATTGGGGTTGTCGAGATGGTCGGGGTAAATATAATCGATTGGGGAAAAGTGATTCTGGTAAATCGATTACGTGACACGTGGATAACGTTCAGACTTAACGAATTCATGACTCAAATACGCAGAAAATGAGTCTAACTTGAACAAGGCTTCTGGAAGGCACTTTGATAAGGAAATAAACTTCCTTATAGACATCAAAGCCCACATTAGACAAGAGATTCAATATAACCAGAATACAATCAATGCGAAACGGGAAAAAAGGATAACACGACTCCAATAAGTTAGAGTTTTGTTTAATTATGAGAACTTTCCTTACTTGTACATCAAGAATTAGGGTTCTATGCATGTATAAATAGACCCAAAAAACACCCAAAAGGGTTGAACGCAATATTGAGAGAGAAGGCAAGAGTGATTGAGTGTGTAATCTTTTTTCAGCATAGTGAATTCTTGTTGCTGCCTTAGGAAACCATGGACGTTTCCTCGCATTGGGGTTTTACCATGTAAAATCTAGCGTGTTATTTATTTTCTCGTTATTTTTGTTTGCAATCAATTGTTACTTTGTTTTAATTGTGTGACGGGGGATTAATCCAAAAATCGATGTCAACAACTGGCGCTAGAAGGAGGGGCATGAACCTTTGATAGTATTGGATTACGTGGTCAATTGTGACAGGAGTTAACTAAAGGCAACGTTAGGGACACTGATAGAGATAGAAGTCCATCCCATCGTAATGTCGATAAGATACATGATGCCAATACCCCAAATCCTGTGAATGTTGCCGTCACAAGAGAAGATCCATCCTTTAGGACCCTACTATCCACCAGACCTAACATTGTAACATTCATAGGCGCAACAACCGGTATCTCCCCGAAAGTGTTCAAACAGATCCAGGAATCCTTACAAAAAGTTATCGAAGATGGTGCTAAGCAGGGAATAAGCATATCAGCCACGGCTAACCTGAGTTCATCGTACTAGCTTTCCACGCCAATCGTGGCCTAAGACTCAAAGGTACGTTTCGAGATAGTAGCGGTCACTTCAGGAGCACACCAGAAACCTGAAAGAGATAGGGTGGAACATCACGGAAGAAGGGGCGTTCACACAGGAGAAGTGGCCGAAAAGATCGGGGAGCAAGAGAACACCGGGAATCTAGTTCATTGGAAGACGTGGAAAAATAAAATAGGGGGAAACCTACCCCGAACAGGAGCAAAGGAATGATAACTAGAGGAAAAGGTCTCGCTCACATTCAAGCGACGGTGAAATGGCCTCTAGAAGGTCCAGAGAGCCAACCCCGGTCGATAGGCGTGACCCCTTGATGCCCAGATCAAAGGGAGAGTCCCCAGGGATCCATATGGGATAAAAATTCGTTAGAGATTCGATGAACGTGGAGAGCAAGAAGAAGAGTGAGAGATCTTCCTTAGAAGGATAGAAGCCCTAGAACAAAGGTAAAGCTTGGGAAACCCTCTGATCGGGAACTTCGGAAGCCCGTTTGGTAATTCAATAAGATTGACTAGTTTTTTGGAAAAATTTAGAATGCCGCATGTGGAACAGTTCAATGCTAATACTATCCCACAAGAGCATATAAGGAGGTACCAAAGTGCAATGACACAATATGATTATGATAACACCCTCATGTGTCGCATGTTCCTACAAACGTTGGGGGATCAGTGATCGAGATGATTCGGAAGGTTGTTCGCAGATTCCTTTAGGAACTTCGCGGAGTTGGTGCAAACATTCACCAGGCAATTCATGGGGAATATTCAGCGAAGGAAGTCTATATCGGTCTTGTCGACCCTAAAGCAAAAAAATGACGAGAAGTTGAAAGACTACCTGGCCAGATTCTCATAAGAGGTGTTAAAAGTGGAAGATCCCAATGACGATGCAGTAGTGTAGGTGTTCATCAATAGTTTATAGCACAACCATCTGACCCTAAGTCTGAGGCAAAGGGGACCGACCACGTACGCAAGCATGGTAGACCATGTCGGAGGGTACGCCATGGCAAATGAAGAACAACTAGCCCATGGAGGAGAACTTATACATGGGGGTCGGCCCGAAAGTAGCCAAAAGAATAAGGATGGTAACTTAAAAAGTAACAGCATAGGGGAGGAAAAAGGCAGTGGAAGAGAAGGTAAGGATGGGAGAAAGGAGGATAACAAAGATGCTAGGAAATTCAAAAAGGTAATATACCAACTACACTTCGTTGGTCAGAGGATAGGAAGAAATCCAGAATGTGATAGAGAATAAGAATCTGTACAAGAAACCCCTGAAGCAGTCAAGTTTTGCTAGAAGAGACACCACCAAGTACTGCTAGTTCACCATGAGAACGACCATGAAACTTCTAAGTGCTATCAGTTGAGGGACTATATCAAAAAGCTAATTAGAGAATGACACCTTAAGGATATGATCCTCAGAAGTGGGGATGACTGGTGCAAGAAAAATGTGGTAGATGAGTGAGATAGAAGCCAACAGAGTCCTAAGAGAGATCCAACTAATGAGGCAATCAATACCATCTTTGGTGGACCATACACCGGGGGTAGTAGTCGAGAAAGGATGTTCGAAGTTAGAGAACTATAGATGGTCAGAGAAACCTGGAAGTAAATCTATTAGTGTCCTATCAAAAGAGATCCAAACAAGGTTGGGATCCTATAATTTTCACCGAAGTCGACGCACATGTTGGGGTTTATGCTCTAAAGATGTAATTTATAAATGAATTTATGAAATAAATAAAAAGAAAAATTCAATTCATTCTTGTTATGTTTTTTATTTTATAAACTTGTGCATATATTTAAACATCCAAGATTGCCAGATGTAATCTCAAATTGTGTATATGAGTGTCATATACGGATGGATACAGTAAGAGACGTGCAATCTAAAAAGTCCATAGATAGCAAATAAAGTTAGGTACTTTATTTGTGGTTAATCTATAGCTGCGGTCCATTCCGTAATGTACGATGATTCTATTCTGAATCATTCATATGAGATATGGGAATAGAGGCACCTTGTATGATGTGATCATATAGGACTGGGCCATGATCTATATGAATCTCTCCCCAAGATCCGTTTATTGATGAGATTCATATATATCAACTAATGATGGCTATATGTGGGTGATCTTAATCCTGAGTGTCTTATCGACTCCTTTAGGTTAAATCGTAGTCTTTGATATACCATGAGTAAGGTCAGATGCATTTCCTAATCAATATACTCCGTATGTTAGGATTGCAGTTTGGCTTGTGGCTAGGAAGATTTGTACACAATAGTGGAATCCACTCCTTCTTGTGAGAAGTAGATGGTAGTTACCTTAAGGGTTGATTCGGGGTTTGAACAATATGAGCGCTCTCCTAATTCCGTGAGGAAATAGGATTTATTGTCCATTAGAGAATCAATGGTACTTAAAGGATATATGTAATTAGAGGGGTATAACGGACATTATGACCCAACTCTAATTATGAACTATTGTGGATGATCACACCGTGTGTAATAGTTATATCGATGGACACCGAGTTGTATCGGTCTGTGTAAAAACGTCTACAGTTGTGAGAGTGCAGCTTCGAGTTTTTAGTGAAATAACACCAGAGTTAATAATCAAGGAATAATAATTAAAGAGTTTAATTAATGATTCCGATGATTATTGGAGCTCAAAATACTTTGGGTCCATTTAGTCCCCTTGCTAGCCCGATCGATTTAGGTAACAAGGGTCACAGTTAATTAATTGGATTGTCCAATTAATTGTGTTACAAAAGTGACACGTGTTTATTCAGGAATTAATTGAATAATTAGATTATTTAATTAATGAATATTAATAGTCAAATTAAATAAGTAATTAGATTATTTAATTATATTGATAATTATGAATTATTAATTAACTATTAATTGGAGGGTGTTAGTTGATATGTGGATTTAGATGAAGATAAAATAATGAGATTATTTTATTTTACTAAATCATTTATCTAAGTATTTGAATTTAAGTTTAAATTTAAAATACTTATTATTATGAGATATATTTAAAAAACATAGTTAAAAGATATATATCAATTAATAACACAAAAGATTACATTGGATACAAATTAATGTGTACATATGAAATATTTATCAAAAGAAGAATTTGTATATGATACAAATACTTAATACACGTAATATATATATATATATATACATTAAGCAAGGAGTGGGGCGTGATTTTTTGGGTGAAAAAGGAAGCAGGCGAGATAGTGTATATTTGTGAAAAAGGAAGCAGGCGAGGGATAAAAAAAAACAAAAAATGCATTAGATATTTTTTTTTTGGTGTACGTGAAATAAAGAGATCAAGAAGTTGTTTTTGATTTTACATACAGTCATCGCAGTGACACGAAAAAGAATATATATATATATATATATATATATATATCTTGTTTCATGCTTTATGTGTTTTTTAAAACAGATAGAAGAAATAGTTTCTTTAATTTCTCTACATTCTCCATTCAAGTTCCTGAGACCGTGACGCGTCAACACGCAGTTACCAGTCCCGGGAGATAGCGAGGAAGATCGAGTGATTTAGACAGGAGCACATCGTAAAGTGAAGGAGCCTCCAAACGTTGGTATGTTTTTCTTCTCTTTATATCGATTTCAAATTCAATTTCTTGTGTTTACATATTGTATGTATTAGTTCCGAAAATAATTATGATCCAAAGCTCACTGGTCCTAGATACAGATATGATCTGTATATAAAATTTTAAAACCTAGTTCCGCTGCGTAACCGGTGAATGGGGGTTCCATCAATTGGTATCAGAGCCAATTTATTTTTCGGAACAGGAAATTGTTTTCGATGCCCCTGTATGTATGAATGTGTAGGCACCATCTTTATGATTGTATGATTGTATATAATTAAATTGTTTAATTTAAACATGGTTGATCGTAAATTTTTATGATACTGTGGATTTAGGGTTTATGAGTTATATAATTTTTTTTTATTATATTTTTATTTTACTATTATTGTATTGTAAATAAAAAAAATTGTAACCTGTAAACGAAGAACTGGAAACGCACGCGACGGCGGTACTGTTCACCGGGTACTGTTCACGCGGTGCTGTTCACGCACGGTTCTGTTGGCAAGTGTTGCCTAGTGCGTTCCATGCAGATTTTCCGTTTCGAATTCATGAGATGAATCGGAGTGACCTGAAGAGACTGGAAGACTCGAAAATTACAAGAAGATCAAGGAATGCCTTGGTATTTTTTTTGTAATTTTAGATTCCAAATTTTTAGGTTAAATAATCCACATTACTCGGTCAATTCATGTATGCTTTATATTATGTGATGATAAAAGCATTGTTTAGATTAGATGTGCCTACACAAATATATTTCATATGTCATACATGAATCATAGCCTGATATTTTATGTATTTTTTTTAATGTGATTAAAATGGGCAATATACATAATTGGCTATGAATAATGAGATTAGTTTTTAATGGTTTGAAAACTTGGTAATTATCATTAATATTAATCTAGTTATTAAAGAGTTTAATAAGTTAGATTAATAGGGTCATTTATTGTAATTAGGATTAATATGATTAATTACCTAATAATAAATGAACCAAATAAAGTGTTAGAGTTTTAATAGTTAAAATCTGGTAAACACTAACATAATAATCTGACCTTAGTAAATAGTTTACAAAAACTTAGATTATACACTAATAGATTAGATTTTTAATTGTTAAAAATCATTTATAATTTATTAGTTAATTAGAATTTGTTTCTAATTAGTTAATGCGCTAGATAACTTGATTAAAGTTAGTCATTTAATCATGTAGAATCTAGGTGCATTAACAGTTAATAGAAAACGCTTATTTTAAAATAGTGAGTGGGAGAGGGATATATGACATATATATCCTGCGGTCTCCATCATTAGTTTAACACCGTGAGATCTGAGTGGGGCCTCGTGACGGCTTTGCTTTCGTCCTCCCTAAGGAGGATTTCGACAAAGGTCAATACTAAGGTTGACTTCCTAACGGATATGATTTTTGAAGGTATTTCGGGATTGACCGACCCTAAGGCGGTAATTCTCGAGTTAAGCTCGTGAGATCTGAAATGGTGGGTTACACTCAGAAGGTTTTGATTAAGTTTGTTAATTAAAAGCCTGACTGAATGAACGATGCTTGAATGATATGGAATAAGAGTTATTCTAGAATATCATTTGATTGAGAATGTCTCGGTCCAACATGCAAAGACTTGACCGACCCTAAGGCGGCACTTCTTTGTGGTATGTTGGATTGTCGTGGTATAGTAACTAATTTTAGGGTAGTTCTAGTTCGTTAAACATGTGCATGCATCATTTTTAAATTTATGCCAAAGCACTCACACTTGTTTTAAATAAATGACTGAATGAATGTTTTATTTAATTCAACAATAATGTCTTATGTATTACTTCAAATTCTCGTAAACGACATATTAACTGGTGATAACTACACTAAGTGGAAACTTAACATTAATGCAATATTAGTCACCAAAGACCTCAAGTTTGTGCTTACAGAGGAATGTCATCCAGCGCTTGCTACCAATGCCACACGAACTGTTTGAGAGGCATACAAGCGAAGGGTAAGCCCAAAGCAAGAAGTCCAAGAAAAGTAAATATGATTTGCTTGTTCTTGAGTCGTGTTTAGTAGAAGATAATTCTTCACCCTGGATAGTTGATTCTAGGGCCACTAACCATGTTTGTTCTTCTTTACAATGGACTGATTCTTGGACACAGCTAGAGGAGCAAGCCTTCTCAATACGTGTGGAGTCAGGGGATGTCGTGTCGGCACGAGCAGTGGGTGTAATTAGTTAACGTTTTTGTAATAATTATATATTGTTGGACAATGTATTTTATATTCCTGGATTTACACGGAATTTGATTTATGTTTCTAAGTTGTTAGAACAAAAATATTTTGTTTCTTTTAATAATAAGTCTGTTATTATTGGAAAGAATGGTCTAAATATTTGTTCAGGAATTAATGAAAACAATTTGTATGTGTCAAGTCTGTTAATACATACTGCACTGCTCAACACCGAAATGTTTAAGGTTGAAAAACCGAAAACTAAACGACATAAGATTTCTCAAGATAATGACACATATCTCTGGCATCTAAGGCTTGGTCATATCAACCTTGACCGGATAGACAGACTAGTAAAAACCGACCTTTAAGTGAGTTAAAGGTTGGCACCTTACCTGTCTGCGAATCTTGTCTGGAAGGTAAGATGACTTAGAGCTAAAAAACCGCTAGAGCTTATACATACAGACGTCTACGGACAGATGAATGTTAAAGCTAGAGGTGGTTATGAGTATTATGTCACCTTTGTAGATGACTACTCAAGATACATATATGTCTACCTAATGCAACGGAAGTCTGAAACATTTGAAATGTTCAAAGAATTTCGAGCTAAAGTTGAGAATCAATTAGGTAGGACTATCAAGTCACTGCGATCGGATCGTGGAGGTGAGTACCTTGACTAAGAGTTTGAAGACTTTATGGTCAAGCATGGGATAGTTTCCCAACTCACAGCTCCCGGTACACCTTAGCAAAATGGTGTAGCGGAGAAGAGAAATAGAACCCTAATGGAAATGGTGAGATCTATAATTAGTTTCTCATCATTACCAAATTCCTTCTGGGGATATACGTTACAAACATCGGCATACATTTTGAATGTAGTGCCATCCAAATCTGTTCCTAAGACTCCCCTAGAGTTGTGGAATGGTCGTAAAGCTAGTTTGTGACATTTTCGCATATAGGGGTGTCCAGCACACGTGCTGAAGAATAGAATTGGAAAGCTAGACTCCAAATATGTTGTCTGCCTGTTTATAGGATACTTCAATGAGACCAGAGGTGGACACTTCTATAGTCCTGAAGATAACAAAGTATTTGTAGCGACAAATGACACGTTTCTTGAGGACAGTTAAATTAGTGACCATAAACCTTGTTCTAAGATTGTATTGAATGAGTTGAAGCCTGGTGAGACTAATGCTTCATCAATAAGAGTTGTTGATCCACAAACATCTGAGAGTCAGATGGTTCCTGATCAGGATACACTACCACCTAGGCATAGTGAGAGGGTTGTGAGACAACCTGAACGCTATTTAGGTATAGGTGAGGGACAAGATGTTGTCTCTGCTGATAGTGTTGATGATCCATTGACATTTAAGAATGCAATGGAAGATCCTGATAAAGAGGAATGGCTTAAAGCCATGAATCTCGAGATTGAGTCCATGTACTCTAACTCAGTTTGGGATCTTGTAGACTTGCCAGATGGGGTAAAACCTATAGGGTGTAAGTGGATCTACAAGAAAGAAAAGAGTAAACGGACAGGTAGAGACCTTCAATGCAAGGCTAGTGGCCAAGGGTTATACCTAGAAAGAGGTGGTCGATTATGAAGAGGCCTTCTTGTCAGTGGCCATGTTTAAGTCTATTAGGATTCTCTTATCCATTGCTGCCTATTTTGATTATGAAATTTGGAAAATGGAAGTCAAGACCACATTCTTGAATGGCAATCTTGATGAGAGCATTTATATGATGTAACCAGAGGGATTCGTGTGTCCAGATCAAGAGCAAAAGGTTTGCAAGCTGCAAAGGTCCATCTATGGGCTTAAGCAAGCATCTAGATCTTGGAACATCAGGTTTGATGATGTGATCAAAACCTATAGCTTCAAGCAGAATGTCGATGAGCCTTGTGTCTACAAACGCATCATTGATAAGAAAATAGTTTTCTTAGTCCTATACGTAGATGATATCCTACTCATTGGGAATGATGTGAGAGTGTTGTCTGATGTAAAAGGCTGGCTGACTAGCCAATTCCAAATGAAAGATTTTGGAGAGGCGAGTTATGTTCTTGGGATCCAGCTTATAAGGAATCGTAAGAACAAACTCATAGCACTGTCTCAGGCATCATATATCGACAAGATTCTTGTGCGATTTTCGATGCAAAACTTCAAGAAAGGTAATTTACCTTATAGTCATGGAGTTCACTTGTTTAAGGAACAGTGTCCTAAGACACCTCAAGAAGTTGAGGATATGAGACTTGTACCTTATACATCGACAGTAGGTAGTCTCATGTATGTTATGTTATGCACGAGACCGGAAATCTGCTATACAGTGGGAGTAGTCAGCAGATACCAGTCCAACCCAGGATTGGATCATTGGGTTGCTGTCAAGACAATTCTCAAGTATCTTCGGAGAACGAGAGACTATATGTTAGTGTATTTTGGGCAGGATTTGATCCCGTTAGGATACACAGATTATGATTTTCAGTCAGACAAGGATTCTAGGAAATCCACGTCTGGATCAGTATTCATCCTGGGTGGTGGAGCTATTGTGTGGAGAAGTATCAAGCAATCTTACATTGCTGACTCCACCATGGAAACCGAATATGTAGCTGCTTGTGAAGCTGCTAAAGAGGCTGTTTGGCTGTGTAAGTTCTTGAGTGATCTAGAAGTTGTTCCAGATTTGGATATGCCCATCACACTTTATTGTGATAACAGTGGTGTTATGGCTAATTCCAAAGAACCAAAAAGCCACAAAAGAGGGAAAGTATCATCTCATTAGAGAGATAATGCAGAGAGGAGATGTGATCGTAACTAAGATAGCCTCACAAGCAATCATGCTGATCAATTTACGAAGACCTTACCAACTAAAGTGTTTTTGGGTCACCTAGATGGTCTAGGGTTACAAGACATGCCTTACATGCTTTAGTGCAAATGGGAGATTGTTGGGGTTTATGCCCTAAAGATGTAATTTGTAAATGGATTTATGAAATAAATAAAAAGAAAAGTTCAATTCATTCTTGTTATGTTATTTATTTTATAAACTTGTGCATATATTTAAACATCCAAGATTGCCAGATGTAATCCCGAACTGTGTATATGAGTGTCATATACGGATGGATACAGTAAGAGACGTGCAATCTAAAAAGTCCATAGATAGCAAATAAAGTTCGGTACTTTATTTGTGGTTAATCTATAGTTGCGGTCCATTCCGTAATGTACGATGATTCTATCCTAAATCATTCATATGAGATATGGGAATGGAGGCACCTTGTATGATGTGATCATTTAGGACTGGGCCATGATCTATATAAATCTCTCGCCATGATCTATATAAATCTCTCACCAAGATCCGTTTACTGATGAGATTCATATATATCAACTAATGATGGCTATATATGGGTGATCTTAATCCTGAGTGTCTTATCGACTCCTTCAGGTTAAATCGCAGTCTTTGATATACCATGAGTAAGGTCAGATGCATTTCCTAATCAATATACTCCGTATGTTAGGATTGCAGTTTGGCTTGTGGCTAGGAAGATTTGTACACAATAGTGGAATCCACTCCTTCTTGTGAGAAGTAGATGGTAGTTACCTTAAGGGTTGATTCGGGGCTTGAACAATATGAGCGCTCTCCTAATTCCGTGAGGAAATAGGATTTATTGTCCATTAGAGAATCAATGGTACTTAAAGGATATATGTCATCACAATAATCTCTAATTTGTATCTAGAATATGTTCTAAGAGCATACAAATAATTAAAGAGATGGCTTAGCAAGAAAAACACTTAACTTGTAAGAAGATAGTGAATAACTTACCAAACAAGATGTGATGAAGTAAAACTATCCATAGATGCACTCTAAATGGCTTTAGATGATGCAAGATGAAGTTTTTATGCATATGGGAATGCTTTGAGTATTTAAAGATGAGTTCTTGGAAGAGTTTTTCCTTTGAAATGTGTTCTAAGGAAAATATATGATGTGCTGAACTCTTACACGACCTTAATGCAAAGAGTTATATATATATGAGATCCAACCAAAGTGAGGTCGTTTTAGAAAAAAACGTTCCAGCTTCCTCTATGTGCACTGGTTACATGCGCTGGTCGAGTAGCGCACCACCAGCGCACAACCTAATTTCTCAATAGGCGCTAGACGAGTGGCGTAGCTCATTGGCTCATCACATGCGACAATCCACTGGAATGTTAAGCTGGTGAGGCTGCGCTAGTCGAGTAGTGTGCTGCCCGCTTTTTCAACTTTACGAGGGTGCAGTGGCGCATGACAAAGCGGCGATCCACTTTAATGTTGCGCTGGTGAGGCTACGCTAGTTGAGTAGCGCACCACCAACGCAATGCCCATTTTTTTCAACACTCAAACACACAAAATCAACAAGTCCTAGAGTGATGAAAATGCATCCTATTCTAATGCCTATCATGACATATAACTTTAATTACAAGATGAAAATATATCAATCAAGAGTTATTTAAACCAAAATGCACAAAAGTATAAATACACAACATATATGAATAAGTGTTATGCATGAATTTGTGAGTGTGTGCAACTATCTCTTCAAAGCAAGTAAGCACAAGAATTTACCTTTGGTGCTTCTCCTCTTGAGGTCTTGAGAGCCTAAGCCACCCTTACATAAACACCCCAAAAATATGATTTGTTCACGAAATAAGCCAATCAATAAATGAGGACTTTACAATCTCCCCCTTTGGCTATTTCGTGACAAAACCACCACTCACATTGATCCTCACAAAACAAAATAAAGCACCAGGAAGATATTCTACATTACAAAGAGATATACATAAAAAAACGTCAACTCTTCAATCTCTTGTAAAATCATCAACCCTACACACAAAACAAACAACAAGTACACTTTCCAAACCAAGTGCATGTGAGATGATCAAGTGGATAGAAAACAAAAGCATTTGCATATACGAATATGAGAAATGCACCACATCATGCAATGCTCCCCCTCAAAGGGTTACTCCCCCTAAATATAATCTCCCAAAAAACAAGTACTACTCCCCTTAAAGCCTACACATGCTACCACATGCTACTCCCCTAACACCACAAAGCTAGGTCAAAGCTACTCCTCCTTTTTGTCGTGATATAGGCAAAGGAGAAGTCCTCAATCGGGGTCACTCAAGACAAAGAAAGAAATGAGCATACAAGATTGTTGCATAATTATATAAGCCACATTTATACAACTCAATTAATTGGAGAGAAACAAGGAGATTTATTTAAAGAAAATGTGTGAATCAAAAATGCTTTGCATACTTGCATTCAAGTCCAAAAAACAATGGTATTTGACAAAGCAAATGACAAAGGTTTCCAATATAATTCAAACCAATTTCACCATTTGTCATGAGAGAAGCAAGGATATATAGTTTTATAAATGTCAAGTTTTAAAGGCACTATATCCAACTTTATAAGCTAAACATGGCATGAGCAACTTTGCACCCTATTTGATTTTTCCAGGTAGGATACACGTATGATAGTAGCCATGTTCAACTAATAAAGAAAGAGAGACATTGATGCAATATTTTAGTCTCAATAGCTTTTTTTCGCAAAATATTTTACATTCAACAATTGCAATCATCAATTCATGCTTTATCATTTTTCATTAGCATGTCATTAAAGAATCATAATGTCATGGAGATAATTATAGGTCATTCAATATATACTTCCTATATAGATCTCCTAGTCCAAAAATGCATGTTTGAACATAAATATGACATGGATTGTAATCAAACCAAAGTTCACACTTATTGAAGAAAAATACAATATACTATAATACAAGTGCAACCATGCTACTCAAGCAATTAATAAAGGAGCATAAACATTTTCAAAAAAAAATTGCATGCAACAAGTATACAATAGCTCTCTTTGCTTGAGTTCCCCTTATAGGGACAAAGACCACAACACATCACTCCATGAAATAAATCCCAATAGATCTACTAAGAGTCTTGAATCGAGTAACGTTAAATAGATCCGCTAGTTGATAATTAGTACCTACATGCTCAAGTACTATGCATTTGCACTCAACTAGTTCTCTAATGAAATGATGACGGATGTTAATATGCTTAGTTCTAGAATGTTGAACTAGATTCTTGGAAATATTAATTGCACTCATGTTATCACAAAAGAGAGTAAGAGTACCTTGATTGAATCCATAGTCGACTAGCATTTGCTTCATCCAAAGGAGTTGTGTGCATCCACTCCTAGCAGCTATGTATTCGGCCTCAACCATGGATAAAGAAATCGAATTTTGCTTCTTGCAAAACCAAGAGACAAAGTTGTTCCCAAGAAAAAAGCAATCGCTCGATGTACTTTTCCTATCATCACAATTTTCTGCCCAATCTGCATCACAAAAGCCTACAAGACTAGCATTAGTGTTAAAAGAGTACCGAATTCCATATTTAGATGTCCCATTCACATAACGAATGATTCTCTTAACGGAAGAGAGATGGGACTCCTTAGGATCCGATTGGTACCTAGAACATACACCCACACTAAAAGAGATATCGGGCCTACTTGCGGTCAAATAGAGCAAGCTACTAATCATGCCACGATACAAAGTTTGGTCCACACTTTTACGACTAGCATCCTTGCTTAGCTTCAAAGTGGTACTCATGGGTGTATCACAATGTTTGGCACTTTCAAGACCAAATTTCTTCACTAGGTTTTTGGCATATTTAGCTTGAGATATGAAAATCCCATCATCCATTTTCTTAATTTGTAAATCTAGAAAGTAACTTAGTTCACCAACAAGACTCATTTCAAACTCAGGAGACATGACATCAACAAATTGTTGGACTTTGGTGTTATTAGTGGAGCCAAAGACTATATCATCAATATAGATTTGAGCTATAAAGAGCTCATATTTGTTTTTCCTGATGAATAGAGTCTTGTCAACACTACCCCTAGTGTAGCCATTGTCTATAAGAAATTAGGTGAGACGCTCATACCAAGCCCTTGGTGCTTGTTTAAACCCATATAAAGCTTTCTTGAGGCGATAGACATGATTAGGGTCGTGAGGATCCACAAACCCTTTGGGTTGCTCAACAAACACTTCCTCTTGCAAGAAACCATTGAGGAAGGCACTCTTAACATCCATTTGATATAACTTGAACTTGTGCAAACAAGATATGGATAAAAGAAGCCTAATGGACTCAATCATAGCAACGGGAGCAAATGTCTCCTCAAAGTCAATACCCTCAATTTAGGAGTACCCTTGTGCTAAAATCCTAGCCTTGTTTCACACAATGTTGCCATCCTCATCGAATTTGTTCCTATATACACACTTGGTGCCTATCACATTGGTGTTCTTGGGCATAGGAACTAGAGTCCAAACCTCATTCCTTTCAAATTGGTTAAGCTCATCTTGCATAGCAAGAACCCAAAATTCATCCTTTAAGGCTTCATCAACCTTCATGGGTTCTATTTGAGAGGTGTAACAAGTGTAGCTAATTAGATTTGCCATTTGATGCCTAGTCCTAACACCCTCACTAACCTCTCCAATGATGTCATTCTTGTCATGGAGTTTCCTAACCCATGGAACAGGTTCTTTTGAGTCCAAGTGAGAAATCCTATCAATAGGTTGTGTTATGTCATCATCAAGATTAGTCTTTTCAACATTAGAAATATCAACAACCTTCTCCAAAGGGGAGTCATCAACTAGATCTACCTCCTCCTTATGGTCATTAGATTTGAGCCTAGTATCATTAATGACAACATTAGATGTTTCCATCATGGTCCTAGTTTTTAGATTGAAAACTCTATAGGCTCTACTATTCAAGGCATAGCCAATGAAGATACCCTAATCACTCTTAGCATCAAATTTGCCAAGTTGATCACGGTCATTCAAAATGTAGCATTTGCTTCCAAAGGTGTGTAAATAGCTAACATTTGGCTTTCTACCTTTCCATAACTCACAAGAGGTGTGCCTAGTGCGGGGCCTTAGAAAGACTCTATTTCCTATGTTGCACGCCGTATTGACGGCTTCGGCCCAAAGATTTATAGGGACATTGTTGCTAAGCAACATCACAAGGGCCATTTCTTGAAGAACCTTATTTTTCCTCCTAACAACTCCATTTTATTGAGGTGTCCTAGGAGCCGAAAACTAATGAGAGATGCCTAGACTATTGCAATAGTTTTCAAAATGAGCATTCTCAAATTCCTTCCCATGGTCACTCATAATCCTTTTAATGCTTTTAATCTTGGAATTCATTTCATTTTGAATTTTGGAACAAAGCATTTTAAACTTGTCAAAGGTTTCAGATTTTTCTATGAGAAAATAAGTCCAAGTGTACCTAGAGAAGTCATCTACACACACTAAAATGTATCTCCTTCCACCTAAACTCTAGGTTTGCATGGGACCCATAAGATCCATATGGAGAAGCTCTAGAGGTTCCTTTGTGGATAAATACTTGCCCTTTTTGTGCATACTTTTGGTTTGTTTCCCTTGTTGGCAAGGTCCACAAACACCATTTACCTTTTTCCCAAGCTTGGGAAGGCCTCGCACAACATTGAACTTATCTAAGATTTGTAAATCCCTGTAGTTCATGTGACCAAGTCTTTTGTGTCACAACTCAATTTGTTCATCCTAGGACACATTGCAAAAGACACCTCTAGCCTCAACATAACAGCAATTATTGCTAGATCTCATACCTTTTAACAAGGTTTGTCCATTTGGCAATAGGATAGAACAATCATTTTTCCTAAACAAGACGGAAAGTCCTTCATCACTAAGATGTGAAATGCTTATCAAATTAGCTTTTAAACCATCAACATACAAAGCATTGGACAATGAGGGTAATCCGGGAATGGAAATGGTTCCCTTTCCTTTAACCTTCTTTTTGGATCCAACACCAAAGATGACATTTCCTCCCTCCTCCATCACAAGAGTCTCAAAGAAACTCTTATTTCCAGTCATGTGCCTAGAGCACCCACTATCCAAATACCAAAAATCACAAGAATGAGCTTTCAAGGCATTTTGTGCAACATGGAAAAAGTGTTCATCCTTTCTAATCCACCTAGGTGCAATATTTTCCTTCCTAGTGGTCAATGGTACATGGGCTCTAAGTGTCCTAGAATCATCCAAAGATGTTCCATTTTTCCTAGTGACATGCATCTTGGCTTTACTCTTTTTCTTCTCTATCATGCTTTCAATTCTACACAATTTAATATATCTAAAGCAATTTGGTCTAATGTGACCATCAATACAACAAAAATGACATGTAGGAATGAAGTTAGGAATCATACCATAACCTTGAGGATACATTGGAGCCTTCCCATGTCTTTGTGGTTGTCTTGATTATTGTTGAAGAGCTTTCCTTCTTTGTTGTTGAGCAAGACTTGATTGCTTCCTTGGTTGAGCTTGCATGATAAGTATCTTCCCTTTATGAGCTTTCAGTTGAGGGAAGTTAACTTGAGGAGCCCTTGTCAGATGGGCTTGAGGTAGGCTTCTTGGTGCCACATTCACTTGAGCACTACTTGAACACTCTCCTAGGTCAAGTTTCTTCCTAGGCGATTGATGAGAAGAGAACCCATTGAAGTTCATGCTTCCTACAAAAATATTCTTGCTTGGAGTGAAGGACATCTTGTCATCTTAAAACCCAACCCCCTTCTTGTCATCTTAAAACCCAACCCCCTTCTTGTCACTTGGCCTCTTTCAAACATCTAGCACGTGGTCAAGTTTTTTGGTGCTAGAGTTCATCTTGGCCAACAACTCTCTAGCATCTTCAAGCTCTTTCTTCAACCCTTATTCACTCCTCTTAGATCTCACAAACCCTTCATTTAGTTGGTCAACTTGAGTTGAGGAGTCTAGGTTTTCTTCTTTTAATCTCTTAATTTCATTCTTGTTCTTTAACCTTGAGCTCTCAAACCTAGTCATATAATCCTTGAGATCCATCATTTCTACACTTCCATTTGTGGATTGTGATGAATATCCATCATCACTTGAGTAGTTTTCCTTTTGACTCTCATTTTCTTCTTCACTAGCATCTTTGCTCCTAAGAGAGGATGTAAAGGCTATGAAGTTGACCATGAGTTCTTCATCATCCGAAGACTCATCTCCATCTTTGGAGTTATCAATTTCACTCCATGTGGCAGCCATCACTTTTCTTTTTTTCATGACCTTATGATTTGCACATTCCGGGGCAAAGTGACCTATCCCACCATATTCATAGCATTGGACTCCTTTCTTCTCGATCTTTTCATGCCTAGGCTCAAACTTTTTTGTAAAGTCCTCATTTATTGATTGACTTATTTCATGAACAAACCACATTTTTGGGGTTTTATGTAAGGGTAGCTTAGGCTCTCAAGACCTCAAGAGGAGAAGCACCAAAGGTAAAATTTTTGTGCTTACTTACTTTGAAGAGATAGTTGCACACACTCACATATTCATGCATAACTCTTGATCTTATATGTTGAGTGTTTTCTTATGTGTATTTTAGTTTAAATGACTCTTGTTGACCTATTTGCATCTTGCTATGAAATTTGTATGTCATGCTAGGCATTAAAATAGGATGCAATTTCATTACTCTTGAACTTATTGTTTTTTTTTTTTTTTTGCATTTGAGTGTTGAAAAATAGGCCTTGCGCTGGTGGTGCGCTACTAGTCCAGCGCACCTCACCAGCGTAACATTCACAGTGGACCGTTGCTAGTCATGTGCCACTGAGCTGCGCTACTGCACCCGTGCTTAGTTGAAAAATGTTGGCGTGCGCTACTCGTCTAGCGCAGCCTCACCATTGCAAATTTCCCAGAGAATCTGTGCTTGTGTTGTGCTACTGGGATGTACCACTCGACCATCGCCTGTTTTAAAAATAGGTTGTGCGCTGCTCGACCAGCGCACGTCACCAGCGCACGCAGAGGAAACTGAAACGTTTTTTCCAAAACGACCTCACTTTGATTGGATCTTATATATATATATATAACTCAATGCCTTAAGGTCGTGTATGAGTTCAGAATATCACATTTCTTCCTTAGAACATATTTCAAAGGAAAAACACTTCCAAGAACTCATTTTTAATCACTCAAAGCATTCCCATGAGCATTAAATCTTCATCTTGCATCATCTAAGTTCATCTAGAGTGCATCTATGGATAGGGTTGCTTCATCACATCTTGTTTGGTAAGTTCTTCACTATCTTCTTACAAGTTAAGTGTTTTGCTTACTAAATCATCTCTTTAATTAATTGTATTCTCTTAGAATATTTCTAGATACAAATTAGCGATTGTTGTGATGACATGATTGAGTGTTGTATTGTGATAGCTTCATAGAATTGACTGATCTATGTTTAGCTAAGCTATTTGAACATGTCATTTAGCACTTGATATCTAGGATTGCATTGATTGTCATCTCATTATCCTAGATAAGCATATAGGGTTTCCTAGCCTTGTTTGTTCATTGAATATCATCATATATTCACTTAGGACACTTTATCTCTTCATTGAGAAGTAAGACTTGTGTTTCTTCCGGGAGTAGGTAGCTTAAAGCACAAGCATGATGAACTAGGTTCATTTATACCGGGATTAGGTAGTGGTGGAGGATTAAACCGGGATTAGATTGTAATTCCTTTATCATTAGTGGATTCGAGGTTCTAGTGTGGAGCAGTCATCATCCCGTGGTTTTTCCCATTTGGAGGGTTTCCACGTATATCTCAAGTGTTTTCACTATTTCCGCATTTATTACACTTGTGGTATCCTTGTAACTAGATAGGGGTATTTTCATCAACTTGACTCTTAACGAAGACGAAAATTGGGTAAAAGTTAATTAAAATCTATTCACCCTCCTCTAGATTAATATTACACACCATATTATTTGTTTCATTTTTGAAGTGAGCCTTTTTCTTGAAGTCTTGACCCTTGTATCCAAAACCTTTCCTCTCGGACTTATAGAAGTTCTTGAACTTCCTCATTAGCAAGGCCATTTCTTCATCCGAGTCATCACTCTCCTCCTTCTCAACTTTAGAGACTTTCAAAGCATTATCCTTTTGCTTTTTCGATGGTGTGGGGTTAGGACATTTCCTAGATTCATAAGCTAGATGCCTCCCAATCACTTCACTTGGCTTCATATCCTTGAAACCACTATTCTCTTCTAAAGCCGTCACCATAGACTCAAATCTATCGGGAAGAAATCTCATAATCTTCTGCTTGATCTTCCTATCCGAATAAGGATCACCAAGTTGATGACTTTGGTTCATAATGTCCATCAACCTCACTTCAAAGTCATTGAAGCACTTGTTCTCATCCATCTTGAGCAATTCAAATTGTGTTTGGAGAACTTGAAGCTTCGATTCCTTAACCATATCGGTTCCCTCATGTGCAACTTCTAGGATATCCCATGCATCCTTAGCTATCCTAGTATTTTGAACCAACTTGTACTGGTTCTCATCCATTGCATATAGGATGGCATGCATTGCCTTTATATTCCACTTTGATGTCTCAAACTCTTATGAGTTCCACTGTGCCTTTGGCTTGAGTACATTATCTCCTCCATCTGTAGGAGTCATCATGGGTGGAGTGTAGCCATATTTAACCGCCATCCATGCCCTGTCGTGAATTTGGCAAATATACGACTCCATCTTGCCTTTCTAAGATGCATAATTCAATCCGGTGAGAAGTGGAGGTCTAGTGCTAGAAGCCACCATTTCCACTCATTGTGTTTAATGAATGAATGATATGAATGCAAGGGTATGAATGATCAATACACACACACAAAATGCAACACACACCAAAATGAGTAAGGATCACCTATGTATGTCTAGGAACCTGCTCTGATACCAATTGAAACAAATATTATGGTGTGTATAATATTCATCTAGGGGGGGTGAATAGATTTTAAACAAATTTACCCAATTTTCGTTAAAGGTTAAGTTGACGAAAATGCCCCTAGCTAGTTACAACAAAATCACAAGTGTAAAGATTGCGGAAATATTAAAGACACTTGAGATTTACGTGGAAACCCTCCAAATGGGAAAAACCACGGGCTGATAAGTGCGCCACACTAGAACCTCGAATCCACTAATGGCAAAGGAATTACAACCTAATCCCGGTTTAAATCAACCACCACTACCTAATCCCGGTATAAGTGAACCTAGTCCATCTTGCTTGCGGTTTAAGCTACGTACTCGCGGAAGCAACACAAGTCTTACTTCTCAATGAAGAGATAAAATGTCCTATGTGAATATATGATGATATTCAAAGAACAAACAAGGCTAGGAAACCCTATATGCTTATCTAGGATAATGAGATGACAATTAATGCAATCCTAGATATCATGAGCTAAATGACATGTTCAAAAAGCTTAGCTAAACATAGATCAAACAATCCTATGAAGCTATCACAATACAACACTCAATCGTGTCATCACAACAATCTCTAATTTGTATCTAGAATATGTTCTAAGAGCATACAAATAATTAAAGAGATGGCTCAGCAAGCAAAACACTTAACTTGTAAGTAGATAGTGAATAACTTACCAAACAAGATGTGATGAAGCAAAACTATCCATAGATGCACTCTAAATGGCTTTAGATGATGCAAGATGAAGTTTTTATGCACATGGGAGTGCTTTGAGTATTTAAAGATGAGTTCTTGAAAGAGTTTTTCCTTTGAAATGTGTTCTAAAGAAAAGATATGATGTTTTGAATTCTTACACGACCTTAATGCGAAGAGTTATATATATATATGAGATTCAACCAAAGTGAGATCGTTTTGGAAAAAAGATTCCAACTTCCTCTATGTGTGCTGGTGACGTGTGCTGGTCGAGTAACGCACCACCAGCACACAACTTAATTTTTCAATAGGCGCTGAGCGAGTGGCGTAGCTCAGTGGCGCATCACATGCGACAATCCACTGGAATGTTGCGCTGGTGAGGCTGCTCTAGTCACTTTTTCAACTTTACGCGGGTGCAGTGGCGCATCTCAGTGGCACATGACAAGCGGCGATCCACTGGAATGTTGCGTTGTTGAGGCTACGCTAGTCGAGTAGCGTACCATTAGCGCAATGCCCATTTTTTTTAACACTCAAACACACAAAATTAACAAGTCCTAGAGTGATGAAAATGCATCCTATTCTAATGCCTATCATGACATAAAACTTTAATTACAAGATGCAAATATATCAATCAAGATTCATTTAAACCAAAATGCACACAAGTACAAACACACAACATATATGAATAAGAGTTATGCATGAGCCATTAGGACGACAGACTCTGTAGTTTGGGTAAATAAAGTGTCCTAGTCAAGGTTAAAGGGATTACGGGGGAAGATATGATCGCAACCAAAACGATTAACTTAGATGTGGCCCGACTCACATAATTCGAGTTGTTGAGCAGTTACAGTTAGTCATAGAGCGTTCAGGAACAGTAAAGAAAATAAATTTCATTTTATTATTAAAGTAAGCAAATTACAAAGTGGCAACTATAGAAATGATAAAAAAAGAAAGAAAGAGAAACTTCTAAACGTTTGAGATGTTGGAGGGACCTCTGGGCCCAGAACCACTAGAAAGAGCATCGCCGCCATGGTTTTGGCTCAAGTTTTTAAAATCCGGCCATGCGATGTTATCCTCAAACTCATCAAACATAAATGGAGAATAATCTGTACTTGGTAAAGGACAGACATCTACACCATTGGTTAAGGTACTGCTCTATTCATTAGCATGGAAGACCACCAGAGAAGATGTTGAAGGAAGCTCCATATGCATAAGATGAGGGTCCTTCCCGATCAACCGGTAATAAGCCATCAAACTAATTCTCTGGTTCTTTATAGCCTTTAGGGACTCAACCTTATGTTTCATGATAACCCTATCCCATTTACGACGAGCCTCCTCTGAAGATCTCTCTTTGATCCTAAAGAAAGCTCGAGCGGTGGTCAGTCCCCTCTCAAATTCCCTTAGCATGACAGCATCAAAAGCTAGGGAGCTTTTATAACGATCCACATTTTGGACCTTAAGAGCTGACTTAGCTTCCTAGGAAAGCATTTTCATGCTAACCTATTGTTGTTCCAAATCCTTGGCCAAGAATTCATAAATGCATCTGAGACTCTTCAGATGTCTGTTGCTTTTCAAGCATGGCCACCTGGCAGAGGTAAGGGTGTCTTGGGCAAACCGAGTCTTCTCCTGATCTTTTTCGCCTATGTTTCAGCCAAAATGACCCTCGACTCAAGTTGTGCGTTCAGCGACTCTGCTCTGGCGACCCTTTTCTCTAGTTCAACATTTCTCATGGTAAGCTGTTTGAGGGTTACCTTAGGTGCGGAAGCCATAGTCTAGACGTTGGCTATTGTTTTTCTCAAAGCAAGCTCGATCGTAAAATGGGTCCTTAGCTCTTTTTTGTACTGCTTGATCTTGGAAGTGCTGACAAAAAAAGACTTGAGAGCATCATCTTTTTCAGCAAGGGCCTTCTTTAGCTGGGATATCTTCGTGGCCTACCTCTTTTGATCAGCCAAGGCCCGGGTCAGCTCCTCCACCGCTTGAAAAGAAATTGAGAGATAGGGAAAACACAAGGTGGGCAGATAAAAGATAGCGTGAAAGGTACGTACAAAAAATTCGTTATTAAAAATCATATGAACCCGCTCAGATGGACTAGCAGCCCTAGCCTCCTTCCAATAGCCATCACCAATATATCCTTCACTGATAGACATGGAACATAGCATGGAAAATGGGTCAGCTCGAGATTCACTTGATTGAGGAGCCCTAAAGGTTAGAGCATCCAGAGTTGTCTACGAAAAGGGTTGATCGGAAGTAGAGACAGTTGGTAGTGCCATAGGAAGGGTCGGAATAATCACGATACTTTTATCACCCTGAAGGGCAACCTCAAGAGCTTCGCGACTTTGCCTCTCGAGAGTTTGACCTTCACTAACACCATCCTTAGCCAAGGACCCAGTTGGTGTAAGGGGGGTTTATCCCCAGACTGGGTTGCTAGAGCATCTTTAACTAGTTTCACTGCAACACAAGCCCTCGACTTTGGTACCGAACCAAGCAATTGTTCCTTTGTGACGTCCAACACATCATCATCAGTGAATAATTCCTCCGAGTTACACTCCCCATCATCAGAGTCTAAATCGATGAAGACAATTTGGTTATTGATTGAAAACTCCATGGGAGCCTTCCCCGGACGTTGTGCTGGAGGACCCGCTGGGGAACGATTGGGTTAAACTGGAGAAGGCACAAGGCACAAGGCAAGGTAGAAGAGTTGTTACTTCGGTGGCCTTAGCTGCTTCAGGTAGGACAATGAAAGACGTTGCAACCCCCTGATCACTCTTTTTCTTTGATCGCTGCTTTCATAGAATTAGTTCAATTAGGGTCCCTCGATCGTCATTCTCCTCCTCTTCATCCAAAAGAATGAGGGCAACTCTCGACTGAGAAGGCAATGGGTCTGCCCCATTTGTAATCTCCTCTCTTCTACGGATAGCCTTGGGGGCAGAAGATCCTTCAACTATCTTGGCCACTTTACTACTAGAGATATTGACATCAAACATAGTTTTATGGGACGTGCCCCGACTTGGTTCCTCTCAACCCCATCTGTCCCTAGTGGGTTTATCTCGACTAGATCTCTTCCTACTTGACCTCTCATGGCCAGACCCATCCATGGAAGAATGAACCCGACCAGACCTATCTCTAGAAGATCCCCTTCTGGCTGCTCCGAAGGTGAGAGGAAACATAACCCCTTGCCACAGCCTTGTCAGCGGGAACCGTCAGAAAGTCATGATCCGACTCATAAACATGTTCCACCAAGTCGTGTTCTAGAGGAGCTATGCCTTGAGCCACTTGGTTGGCAGCAGCTTTTCGGCTTACCCGATCAAGGTTCTTAGCCTTCTCAGCCTGCTCGCCAGCGATAACGTTCAGTTCATATACTGAAAAGGAAGGCAACACATGAAATAATTAGCAACTCCAATAATGATAATCCACCATCAGGAGAACTCAAAAATAGAGAATTACTGTGCATGCGCTGAACAGATATCTCTGGAAAGATACCTAATTTGATCAACTCTTTTTCTGAGTACAAGTTGCGATGGCCCCCTAACCTCTCAAGAAGTTTCAGTAGCTTTGGCGATCGTATCAGCTTGTTCCCGAGTCATAACATGAGCAGTCTTGTTCCATAGCTCGGGGCTACAGAAATGCCTCGGGACTCTATTTCGATTTAGCCGATGGGATGGATTGGTTACCACGACCTCACCCTAATCTCCTTTGATGAAGAACCCACTATTCTTCCAGTACTTGTTAGATGATGGAAACCCCCAGATAAAGCCCTTGTGGTCCTTATGCATTGGAAGGACAAACTTTTCCTTGTAACCATGAGGGATCCAACAGATAGGCGGTGTTGATTAAATGTAAAACGTCCCACCAGTGTCTGATCGACCCAGAGTATAAAAATTACGTATCTATTACGGAGTCGGGGGGGGGGGGTACTTAGCTTCAATCTTTTTCCATAAGTGCCACAGACTGATTAGCACCTGATACGAGTTGGGAGTCGGTTGGGTTGGGGCTACACCCGCGTCTGCCAAGAAGCGAGTAATGAAGGGCTGTAAAGGGAAAGTCACCCCAGAAGACAACATTGCCTCATAGATTACAATCGCGCCAAGGGGTAAATTCAACACTACATGATTACCACTGCAGAATAATTTCACTGACCGGGAGAGATTGAACTGATCCATAAGCTTCGTGAGTTCTTCATTCGTCACTACATTTATTTCAAGGTCGAAGGCGCAAGGATGGTCCACTGAAAATCTAAGCAAGCGAGCCCGTCGCTCTCTCGAAACGTCTTTCATCTTTAACGTTTGAGAGGTTATCTTCAAGTCACTCGCCAAGTGAGCAGTCTCCTTAGGAGAAGCCGTGGAAGTTTGTCTCATAGTCTTCAACATATATGGATGGACACCAATAGAAGTGGAACCAAGAGAATTAGAAGAAGAAGGAAAAAACCCGGGACCGGCCATAGAGTAATCCACATTCAAAGCAGTGGATTGGGTTGAAGGGAAATGACCCTAAAGAATAGATTCAAGTCTAGCGATATTCTCATTATCACCAGTCTCGACAACATGCATGAGAAGTTCAAAATATCTATAACGAAGAGTTGGATCCATACCTGGAGTACAATCAAGCGTGGTGAAAACACGGAAGTTCATGAGCAAAGAAGAACAAGAATCTAAAGGAGGCGAAAAAGCTAGGGTTTTTTATGAAGAATCACTATGAAATTGTGAGGGAAAAATGAAAAGCCTCTAAGCTATAACTAGGAATGAATGATGTCATAAAATCATGCGTACATCATCAGACGCGAATGGGAGTAGGTGCACACAGAACGAAGAACACACATCATTTGAAATTCGAAAAAGTGGATAAATGATTGCATCAGCCAAAATAAGCATGATTGAGACTATCGTTCAGCCGCAAAGTATTAAATACGTACTTATGGATACTACGACAAAAAATAATAATAAGTTAAACATACTTCGCTGAGTGAGTTCCATTTCAAACGAGATACTCGGTCTTGTATGTTTAAGGGGTGTTGTTATTGGTAAATTCTAGATGATATGACACATCACCAAAATACTACGGTCAAGGGTGTTATGACACTGGAAGACTATCGGAATGAGCCAACCCGAGTTGACCAAAGAGCACTTGTCAAACATCCCCCCCCCCCCCCCCCCCCCTCGACCAAAACAACACAAACGATCAGGCAAGAAGACCCGATCGGGGTTGTCGAAATGTTCGGGGTAAAGATAATCGATCGGGGTAAAGATAACCGATTGGAGTTGTCGAGATAGCCGGGGTAAAGATAATCGATCAGGAAAAAGTGATTATGGTCGGGTTCATCAACGATCGGTTACGTGACACGTGGACAGTGTTCAGACTTAACGAAGTCATGACTCAAATACACAGAAAAAGAGTCTAACTTGAACAAGGCTTCTGGAAGCGTACTTTGATAAGGAAATAAACTTCCTTATAGACATCAAAGCCCAGATTAGACAAGAGATTCAATATAACCAGAATACAATCAACGCGAAACGGGAAAAAAGGATAACAAGGCTCCAATAAGTTAGAGTTTTGTTTAATTACGGAAACTTTCCTTACTTGTACATCAAGAATTAGGGTTCTATGCATGTATAAATAGACCCAAAAAACATCCAAAATGGTTGAATGCAATATTGAGAGAGAAGGCAAGAGTGATTGAGTGTGTAATCTTTTTCCAGCAAAGTGAATTCTTGTTGCTGCCTTAGGCAACCATGGACGGTTCCCTGCATTGGGGTTTTACTACGTAAAATCTTGCATGTTATTCATTTTCTCGTCATTTTTGTTTGCAATTAATTGTTACTTTGTTTTAATTGTGTGACGGGGGATTAATCCAAAAATCGCCGTCAACAATATCCATAATTGTTTGAAGTAGTACTAATCAACAAGAAATTTAAACAAAACTAGGAACGCATGTTAACACTACCCTTTTCTTTTGTCACAATTGTTTAGATAATTTTATTAAATTGATATAATTTTTATATTTAATTTATAGGAGTTTGTTATGTACACAATTGGATCAAAGAATAAATGGTAATGGTTTACTTCGGAAGAAATCAAAATCTCCAAAATGTAGTAAACTAACACATAATTTCATAAATAAACTCTAATCATTTTATTTAATTATAGCAAATCCTAATTTTTATGATATAAAAAGGTAACAACCTAAGAGCATCTCCAATGCAATATGCATTTTTGAGTTTCTAAATAGTGTTACATCAGTATTTCTATTCACTATGGACCCAATTTTTTTTTTTAGAGAAATGTATAGTTACATCTTCAATGCAATTATCTAAAGTTAAATATGTATTTATTTTATGATCAATCGTAATAAAACAATTATTACATTTTCTCTCATATTTTATTTTACAAGTAAATGAGCTTTAATATTATTGGTGAGAAGAGTTAGAAATCATAGTCAAGGAGAGTTTCTGAAACTCAACTCCATATTCTCTAACTTTTTTTTTACCACAACATCTCCATATTCAACTTAGATAATTGTATTGGAGAGAGTTTTTTTAAATTTTATAGTATCTATCATATGTGACTCCATTTTCTCCAAATATATAACAGCATTAAAGATTTCTAACTAGATAGAAACTAACGATCAATTAGATTTTTTTATATTATTAAATGTGTATTTTATTATTATTGGTTTGAACTTGAAAACTCAAGTTAATTAAGAGGACGTGTTATAGATGGACTCCAAGACTTAATACAAGAGTTTTTGGTGTTGTGTAAGTGCTTGTTTGGTTGGGCTTTAAAAAAATCTCGATTGGTAAAAGATCTACTTGCAGTAGATTTATTAGAAATAGAGTTTTTTTAAAAAATATATATAATTATTTAGTTGATAGATTTTTTTTTAAAAAAATGTCTATTTGGAAAAATATCTCCCCATGAGCTTTTGTCTAGTATAGGTTTAAACTCTACTAGCCTCTATTCAATTAAAAATAGACATTCTTAAAAGTCCAACCAAACAACTATAAAAAATCCAAATAGACATTCGTAGACTTTTTGAACCAGTAGAAAGCTCAACCAAACGAACACTAAGTCTAGGTATTACTGTATTATGTGTGGTGTTAATTGATATATTACATGTCAATCTCATCTCGTAATTTGTCACCGAATATTGATAGAATTATTATGGAATATTGTGGATTTATCTCAACATATCACCGTACATGTGGAGGCAAGCATGGAGAACACTTGGAGACAAATCAAACATTGACTTATCATCTTGATGACAAATGACAAGCTTGTTGTCTTTGCCTAATTGTGTGTTCAACATTATAAATAGGCTCCCATATTTTGTTATTGTTGGGTAATCCATGAAAGCCTTTCTTTGTATTCTTTACACAAACAATCAAAGTAAAAACGAAAGGCAATTTCTCCCTCTATTTCTTTTCTCATTTATTTTATTAATGTTTAATGTTTTATATGTTATTTCAATTTATTTATAACACGTTATCAGCACGATTTT
The DNA here is from genome assembly GCA_032871835.1 of Dipteronia dyeriana. NCBI lineage: Eukaryota > Viridiplantae > Streptophyta > Magnoliopsida > Sapindales > Sapindaceae > Dipteronia > Dipteronia dyeriana. The sequence goes on from CM065302.1 coordinate 36,860,148, forward strand.
AGAACTTAAAGTTTCTGAATTTTATTTCCATTGGAACCTGAAGTTCCTAAATTTATTTTCAGAATCTGAAGTTTCTGAATTTTATTTCCATTAGAATCTAAAGTTCTTAAATTTATTTCCAGAACCTAGAGCTTCTGAATTTATTACCATTTGGAATCTGAAGTTCTTAAATTTATTTTCAGAACCTGAAGCTTCTGAATTTTTTATTACTAGAACCTGAAGCTTCTAGATTTTTATTTATCAATATCAGAACCTGTAGTTCTGGATTTCGTTTCTCCTATTTTATTACTTTTACGTAATTTAATTTCTCGTAATTTATTTACTTTTACGTAATTTTTATTTAAACAATTTAGTCACTCATCCAAAAACCTAAAGTTTATGGATTTATTTCTCATTACTGGAATATGAAACTTTTGGATTTATTTACTCATAAATATTCCTTTATATATCTGAAAAATTAAATTCCTCGGATTTTTATCAGACCAGAAGTTCTGACTCAGATTCTGAATTTCAGATAACCAGAAGCTATAAGAATGTCAAAACTTGCAAGCTTGAAGTTTGTTGCACTGGAAGTATCTGGGGACAACTACATGTCCAGGGTAATTGACGCGAAATTATTGTTAAAATCAGAAGGCTTATATTACACCATTGAAGAAGGGGCTGAGGCAACTGAACAAGATAAATCCACTATTATGGTCATTATCCAATGCCATCTACATGAAGATCTAAAAGCCCAGTACCTAACTGTCACGGAACCTGAAGTTCTATGGCAAAAATTAAAAGATCGTTTTGATAACCAACCAGATGTTGCATTACCAAATGCCAGGTATCAATGGCAACATTTACGTTTCCAAGACTATAGGTCAATCTCTGAATATAACTCTGATTTATTCAAAATTGCTACACAGCTGAAATTGCGTGGTCAGGAGGTAACAGAAAATGATATGTTGAAAAAAACATTTACAACATTTCATGTCTCAAACATGATATTACAGCAGCAATATCGAGAACGTCGATTCTCAAAATATCTAGAGTTAATCTCATGTCTCTTGGTTGCAGAGAAAAATAATGAGCTTTTAATAAAAAATCATGAATCACGTCCGACCGACTCTATAGCATTCCCAGAAGAGATGCTAATACTATTGGTGGACAAAATCGTGGCAGTGGTTAGGGTCGCGGAAGAGCATATGATTATTCTAATCCGGTTGGTTATAATCAAAACATTCCCCAGAAGCAGAATGTTAATAAGGTCCGGCCTGATAAAGTAAAGGGTATCCAAAGGGGGCCTAAGAAAGATGATGATGTATGTTTCAGATGTGGCTGTCATAATCATTGGTCACGTACATGCCGTACACCCAAACATTTGGTTGAACTTTATCAAGTATCGATCAAGGGAAAGGAAAATGGGAAGAATCCTAAAACCAACTTTATGGAGGATTCAGATTTTATGGATATTACCCAGTTTAATGTTTCTGATTTTCTAGTTGATCCAAATGACAAAGTGACCACTTCAATTGGTGATGAAAATATCCATACCAATTAAGTACTATTTGTAATAATTTTGCTATCGTGTGAAATGCTTCTGTAAATATTCTTTATATAATATATACTTTTGATCACTCCATATAATATGCATTTATTTTTTCTTTGTGAAGCACAACAAATATGTCTCTAAAATATAAATTGAGTACTATTGAAAAGCAAGGTACATGAGATATATGTCTAGTCGACAGTGCAACGACACATACGATTTTACGGAATCAGAAATACTTTCTAAATTTAACTTTGCTTAAGGCAAATGTTAATACAATATCAGGTCTAGCAGATCTGATAGGAGGCTCCGGTAGAGCCATGATATTGTTACCAAACAATACTAAAATATGTATCAATGATGCTTTATATTCAAGTAGATCCAGAAGAAATCTACTAAGTTTCAAGGATATACGGTGTAATGGATGTCACATAGAAACTATAAATGATGAGAATATCGAATATTTGTGCATTACTTCCCATAATTTAGGCCAGAAACTCATTCTGGAAAATCTATGTGCTTTATCATCTGGGTTATTTACACCCTTATAAGAGGTGTAGAAGTTTATGCAGTTATGAACCAGAAGTTCTCAGACCCAAAAATATTTATGATCTGGCATGACCGTCTTGGTCACCTAGGATTCACATTGATGTGAAAAATCATTAAAAATTCTCACGGGCATCCATTAAAGAGCCAGAAGATTCTTTTATCCCATGAAAATTTATGTACTGCATGTTTACAAGGGAAATTAGTAATAAAACCATCCCAATCAAAGGTTGGTTTTGAATCCCCATCATTCCTACAAAGAATTCATGGGGAAATATGTGGACCTATTCATCCACCAAGTGGACCGTTCTGATATTTTATGGTCCTAATTGATGCATCCATCAGATGGTCACACGTTTGTTTATTATCGACACGTAATGTTCCTTTTACAAGATTACTTGCACAGATTATCAGGTTTTGGGCACATTTTCCCGATCATCCGATTAAGTCAATATGCCTTGTTAATGCTGGTGAATTTACTTCCAAGATATTTGATGAATATTGCAAATCAGCTGGGATTGATGTTGAACATCCAGTTCCACATGTTCATACTCAGAATGGATTAGCAGAGTCGCTTATCAAGTGTCTCTAGGTAATTACAAGAACTTTATTATTGCGAATACAATTACCAATTTCTGTTTGGGGACATGCTATTTTACATGCTGCTGCATTAATTCGTCTTCGTCCCACTGCTTGTCATCAATATTCACCAGTACAACTTGTATTTGGCCATCAACCAGATATTTCTCATCTGCGTACTTTTGGTTGTGCAGTATATGTCCCAATTGCACCTACACATAGAACTAAAATGGGACCCCAACGACGTTTGGGAATGTATGTGGGTCTAGATTCACCATCAATTATTAGATATCTAGAATCTTTTACTGATGATATTTTTACTGCACAATTTGTTGATTGTCATTTTGATAAGGGAAATTTCCCATCATTAGGAAAAAATTCTCCTGAAGAGAAGCGTGAACTTTCTTGAAAAGTCCCTAGTCTAATTCATCTTGACCTATACACATCTCATGTGAGAATGATGTCCGTAAAATAGTCCATCTTCAAACAATAGCAAATCAGTTACCAGATGCATTTACCGATGCTACTAGGGTAACAAAATCATACATCTCAGCTGTTAATGTTCCAACATGGGTGATTGTTCAAGAAGAACAATCTAAACAAATGATAGCAAAAGAATCATCTATTGCACGCTAGAAGCATGGCTGGCCACTCGGTTCGAAAGATATTGTTCCTTGGAAAAGGAAAAGAAATTACCAGGATCATGTTCCTGAGATTATAAATAAATCCACTTTCTCAAAATCGACTCCACAAGAGTTAGATATCCCTAAAAGAACACAAGTCGCTAAAGTGATAGAAACCCCTACAGGGGAAGGAATCCCTAAAGAGATTCAAGAACATAGAAATGAGGAAATTTCTATAAATTATACAAGAAAAATGTGGAATTGTGAGGAAACAATCATCAATGATATATTTTCATATACAGTAGCCACTGAAATTAGAAATGATGATTATGAGCCTCATAGTGTTGATGATTATAGGTAAAGGTCTGATTGGCCTAAATGGAGAGAAGTAATTCAAATTGAATTGAATTCATTAGCCCAACGTAAAGTATTTGGATCAATAATCCAGATGCCTGGAGACGTCAAACCTGTTGGATACAAATGAGTTTTTATACATAAACGTAATGAGAAAAACAAGGTTGTGAGATATAAGGCACGACTCGTAGCACAAGGTTTCTCATAGAGACCTGGTATTGATTTTGATGAGACATACTCACCAGTGATGTATACAATTACGTTTCGTTTTCTGATAAGTTTGACTGTCTTAGAAAGACTTGAAATGTGTCTTATGGACGTCGTAACTGCCTATCTATATGGCTCACTCGACTCAGATATTTATATGAAAATCCCTGAAGGGTTTAGAATGTCAGAAGCATACTACTCGAGACCTCGCAATTTATACTTGATTAAATTACAAAGGTCCTTGTATGGATTAAAGCAATATGGGTGCATGTGGTATACCCGCCTCAGTGAATATTTGATTATAGAAGGATATATTAATAATCCTATATGCCCATGTGTCTTTATAAAGAAATCAGAATATGGGTTTTCTATCATAGCAGTTGATGATATGAATTTAATTGGAACTCTAGAAGAGCTCCTGAAAATTGCTGAATATTTGAAAAAGGAATTCGAGATGAAAGACCAAGGAAAGACAAAATAATGTCTCGGTCTAGAGATTGAACATAAATCAAATGGAATACTTATCTATCAATCAGCATATGTTGAAAAGATCCTGAAAAGATTCCACATAGATATACTCACCCATTGAGTATTCCTATGGTTGTTAGAACTCTTGATCCTAAGAAAGATCCATTCCGACCACTTGAAGATGGTGAAAAGATACTTGATCCTAGAGTACCATATCTTAATGCAATTGGTGCTTTGTTGTATATGGCTCAATGTATTAGACCAGACATTGCATTTTCAGTAAATTTGCTTGCTAGATTCAGTTCTGCACCAACTTGAAGGCATTGGAATGGAATTAAACATCTTTTTCATTACCTTCGTGGCACGAAAGATTTAGGATTATTTTATTCAAAATCTAACAATTTTTCAGGTTTACTTGGTTATGCTGATGCCAGATATCTATCTGATCCCCATAAAGCTCGTCCACAAACGGCATACGTTTTTACATATATTGGCACAACAATCTCTTGTCGCTCCACAAAGCAAACTATTGTTTCTACATCCTCTAATCATTTGGAGATCCTTGCACTTCATGAAACAAGTCGATAGTGTGTTTGGCTAAGGTCAGTTATTCATCATATTCAAAAGACATGTGGATTCTCATTATCTACAGAAATGCTGACACCGATATTTGAAGATAATGCGGCTTGTATTGCTAAAGTTAGAGGAAAATATATCAAAGGAGATAGAACCAAACATCTTTCTCCTAAATACTTATATACTCATGAACTTCAACAGAACCGACGGATCGATGTTAAACAAATTCAGTCTACAGATAATCTTATAGATTTGTTTACCAAGACATTGCCTACATCAACTTTTGAGAAACTGGTATATGAAATTGGCATGCGTCGGCTCGGTAAATTACAAGATTGATATTGAAATTTTGTTCAAGGGGAGCACTCAATCAGGGGGAGCAAAATTTGAATGGACATACTATACTCTTTTTCCTTTACCGGATTTTGTCCTACTGGATTTTATTGGAAATGTTTTAATGACGTAGTTCTGAACATGTCAAATATAACTTGATCTAGAAGATCATTGTATATATTTTGTTAAGGTTTTTATCCTACTGGGTAGCACATTAAAATACATGTGGTAAAAAACCAAGGGGGAGTATTATGGAATATTGTGGATTTTTCTCAACACATCACCATACACGTGGAGGCAAGTATAGAGAACACTTGGAGACAAATCAAACATTGACTTATCATCTTGATGACAAATGGCAAGCTTGTTGTCTTTGTCTAATTGGGTGTTTAACATTATAAATATGCCTCCATATTTTGTTATTATTGGGTAATCCATGAAAGCCTTTCTTTGTATTCTCTACACAAACAATCAAAGTAAAAATGAAAGACAATTTCTCCCTTTATTTCTTGTTTCATTTATTTTTTTAATGTTTAATGTTTTATATGTTATTTCAATTTAATTTATAACAAGAATTATTTTTTTAAGCGAAGTGTTTCCATTATAAACTAGACCTAGCAAAACGGGTTCGTGGGTTGGGTTGGACCAAACCCGACACAAACCATTTATTGAATGGGTCGTGTAGGGTCAACCCGTTTATTAAACGGGTTGAACTTCTCAAACCCGACCCAACCCATTTAATAAACGTATAACCCAACCCGACCCGTTTAATCCGTTTATATTATGTTTGATTTTTTTCTATATTAATAATTATTAAAAATATAATATAAATCTAAACTAAAATATCATTAAAAAACCAACATAATGACCAACTAAATCACTTCTCAATTTAGACGAGCCATAAAAAGACTATAATGTTTATACAATCCACAAATGATAGAATATATATATAAACAAACAATTAAAACTAATAAAAACGATAAATAAAGACCGATAGTTCAACTGTTGAGGTCTTCAAACTTTGTATTCCGTAAACTATTGGCAATTGCAAAATGAAAGTTAAAACAATATAAAAAATAGTTATTTATCATTGAACCATAATTGTTATTGCAAGTATTCCCCCAATTAATTTTAAGTTACACATTTTTTTCAAACTAATCGTGTCAACCCGTCAATCCGTTTATGAAACCCAACCCAACCCAACCCAACTCAACCCGTTTATTAAACGGATTAAACAGATCAACCCGTTTACCAATCCAAACCCACTTAGCTCCACCCAACCCAACCCAACCCAACCCAAATTTATTGGGTTCGTGTCGATCCATCCTGACGTGACCCAAATCGTCAGACCTATTATAAACCCGAATCTCTAGCAATAGTGCAATAAATATTTTGAAAAATAAAAATTATAATGTAATAAATGATGATGTGTTATTGGTGAAATATAAGGAGAGCGGTGGAAGGACCTCGGTAGGTGCACCAGACCACAGAATTGGTGAATTGTGATTCGAGAAATTGGACTCCATACCTAAAAAACCCCACTTGTCTTTGCTCTTCATTCCACCACCTACCCCCAATAACAAATGGGAAATTACTGAAGCTCCCGTATGCTTTCAAGTATTATTCAAAATTCATCCATTGGTTTCATTTCCCTTCAAACATTCTCACATAATTTCAATAAATGTCCAAAAAAAACCCTACCATTAGTATTTTGTTAATAAATCATTAAATATTTGAAAAACAAAATAATAGAGTAAATGGTAAATTATAAAAAAAGAATTAATATTAAAATTTATCTAACAAAACAATGGCCATTTTTTTTTCATTTACATTTACATTTTTATATTTGATTATCTACTTTTATAAAGTTCGTAAAGGTAGGATGGTTATTTCAATCTAATTTTGAGCTAAATAGAAGTTACGTAAATAAAGGTAAGATAATAATTTAAACTGCAGGAGTATTTTAACAATTTCCAATTACCATATTTTTTCTGATACCTTTCTTCTTCGAATCATGTGATTCTGATTTCTGCCATTATATATATCAAGCGGACAAGCAACAACAAAGTATGGAATAAACTAAACCCAAATTCCTCATTTTTCTCCCCAACCATTTTATTGCTTGTCATTTCCTCTTCTGATAAATCTGCGCTCTTTCAGACCTATTTTCTTGGATTTTTATATCTGGGTTTCATTATGGATTTGGATTTCTTGCAAACCTTAGATGTTCAGCTTCTTGTGGGTGGAGGTGTGGCTCTTTTGGCAATTGTTATTGGTGCTGCCTATTTGTTTTCCTCCAGGAAGCCCAAAGGTTTGACCTTTCATTCATGCTTTATGGATTCAAGTTATGATTTTGATTTTGATTTTTGTGTTATTGATGTTGAATGTGCTGATTGCATGTTATTAAGAAATGTGAAACTGTTGAAAGATATTAATGTTTTTTAGTGTTATGTTTCTGTTCTATTCTATTGTGAATTTGTGAGAGACTCTATCTTCTTCTATGGTTTTGAATTACTGTTGGGAAGTGAAAAATTGGTGTAAGTTTGCCCTTGTTTGTCTGATGTAATGCTGCTCAGATTAACATTTGAGGCTTGATCTGATGATTAGTTGTACTCACTGTATCTTTGTATTGGAAGAGAAAAAATCTACCACTTTTAATATCCTCTCTTGTTTATATCGAAAGAAAACTTCACTTGTAAGCTGTAGTATGAAGAATCCTTACTATGTTCAACATTGTTGATTGCATTGTGTTTAACTAGATAACAAGTTTGAAATCTGAGATCCTTCTCATTTCTGTTGTATTTGTTTCTTTATTTCTCAGTATGGATTAATTTTTATTTGAGTAAAGGAAGGGGTGCCCCCTTCCATTAAAGTGTTACATTATTAGCTGTATCTTAATGATTTATTATGTTAGTTATTGCATAATGCCGAAGCGGGTAATCTAATCCCAAAAATAAAGGTATAACAGCTTTATACAAGATATCTGTTTCTCATGCCATATGCTGTTTACACATTGTATGATTTTGGTGTCTCACTAATACTGGTCTATTAGACATTTGTCCAATATGTTTGAAAATTGGCCGTAGGCTTTACTCAGTTATACCTTAATCCTAATGATCTGGAGTCAACCGAGAACTAAAAGTTAACAGGCAAATGGCTTGCAGAGTTAGTGTCAGATCAATTTTGTTGGAGAAGTGTTATGGATTTTGACACTGAAATGACTGTTAAAAGAGCTCATATGGGCCTGTGAACAAGCTCAAACTTGGCCACATCTACAAGATATAAGACTGATTAGAAAACACAAGATCACAGTTCAATTCAAATTCATTTAAGCCAGCTTTATGTAATTAATGCTTGTCTTCGCTGGCGAGTTTTTACTCAGATTGTGAGTTTGTGACTCAGTCTCCCAAATATATGTTTCGTCTATCTGTTTGTTTGTTTGCATCTCATATGTTGGCACAATGTGTCGTTCGATTTGTTTTCTAAAATTATTTTCTTTGTGTTTGTATTACTTGTTATTTTCATTGCCAAATTTATTTTTGATGTTTCCACCCATCTTCAAAATATGAGTTTGGCAACTTCATGTTGTAGTGAGTAGGTATTTTTACAAATTGATAATTTCAATCCATAGAAATTTGAGAGCTGTTACCACTTGTTTTCTTCGATTATACCTTATTTTTGATACTACTATTCTGACACTGCTTCCGCAATGCTCCTTTCTCTAACATTTGTAAAATTGTTTACCAGAATTATTGCCTAGCTAAACAAATGTTGTGTGCTAATAGGCTGCTTGGATCCTGAGAATTTCAAGGAGTTTAAGCTTGTAAAGCGTGGACAGCTGAGCCATAATGTGGCAAAGTTCAAATTTGAACTTCCAACACCTACTTCAGTTTTGGGTCTTCCTATCGGACAACACATGAGTTGCAGGTTTGTTGTAAAATTAGCCACAATCTCATTTGAGTTTTTATTTGTTATATACGTATTATATTTTTTCTTTACCTGACTTGAAGGTTATAATTGTTTCATTATATTATTGGTTGTGAATGCTTTTAGTGGATGGAATGAAAGTTTGTTAGGGTTTTTACCGTTCTCAGCAATTTTTGTCGGCGTCCTTGCCTTTTATACTAGCTTCTTTCTTAAACAGAGGCAAGGATAGTGAAGGTGCAGAGGTTATTAAACCATATACTCCAACCACTTTGGATTCCGATGTTGGATATTTTGAATTAGTTATTAAGGTATATATCAGAACTTTTGTCTTTGTGGTTTTGACTTTATTCTGTTTATTTAGGTATATGGTGGTTTTCTGTTTCCTTAATCTTTGTCCTTTCTGAATTTGCAATGTTTGTGGACTTTGCTCAATTAGATGTATCCACAAGGAAGGATGTCACATCATTTCCGTGAGATGCGGGTTGGCGATTATCTTGCTGTGAAGGGACCCAAGGTGCGTGTCCCTTTTGCACACAAGTTCACATAAATGCTTCACTGCATGTTTGTTCCTAAATTCTGTACCTATTCTGCCCCCTTATCTTTGGGTTGATGTTGTAGATTAAAAAAAAAGTATTGATTTGATCATTGTTAGATTCATAAATTTGATGATGCTATTGTGCTTCTGTATTGAGTATCCTGTCACAACATCATCACCTTTATCTAGTGTTAATTTAATGCAATACCTGGAAAACTAACCTTTATATATAAAAGTTATTTATGCTGCAAACTAACTGAACTAGTGACAGGAATTTAAATTAATTGATGAAAATATTTTTGTTCTCCTAGTTATAAGTATATATACTGTTTCCTCTTGTTATTTGGTATAGACGTGTAGTTCTAGAGTCTAAAGAATCATGATGAAATATGTCAGTTTTTCATTTTCCATAGTAAACGGGAAACAACAGTCCTTTATATTTTCTTAGTTGATCGAGTGATTAATTTGTAAAGAAACTGTTGATTTGATGCTGTGTAGATGGCAATGTTATATATATCTTCTGTTTATCATTACTAAAAGATTAAACATGATGTCTAATTTCCATCTTTCAAATACGGATACATCCTATTACATAAATTACTACTTAACAAACAAGATATTTTTTACTTATCAAGTGCTGAATCAAAGTTGTGCTATTGTTTTGAACCTGTGGACATGAATCAAATGCTTGCTTCCTGGATAACCTTCACGCAAGGGACCTTGTGCAAAATGTTGTTGGTTTGGAACTTGGGGATAATTGATAATACATGCATACTTCTCATATCTTTTATGAAATGATTTCTCATTCGGATTGCTGTTCTTAAATATTATTGCCACCAGGGTCGATTCAAGTATCAACCTGGTAAAGTTAGAGCCTTTGGGATGCTTGCAGGAGGCTCTGGCATCACTCCAATGTTCCAAGTAGGTCGCTAATAATGATTTTTATCATTAGAGATCTAGGCTTGTGATGGAGTATTATGGTGTTTTTGTTGACATATTCTGTTGTTTTTTTAATGCTTGTGGTTTAGGTTGCTAGAGCCATTTTAGAGAACCCCAAGGACAAGACAAAGTTCTACCTAATCTATGCCAATGTCACATATGAGGACATTCTTTTAAAGGTAGTAATCCAGACTCCTATTTCTCTATTTTTATTCAATGTAGGTTCACAAAATTTAGGAAAGGTTTGGTCCATGTTTCCCTTATGGACTCAATTTCCATACCCGTTTGTAGTGTGGTATGTGTGCTAGGCATAAGGATACATTTATTAATTGATCCTTGCATTCTCATTTAGGAGATCTTTGAGTTGAACATCTCTCTTCATGTAATTTAATTTCACGATCAGTAGAGTAATACTTCCTTCAATTAATAGAGGAAAGGAGGAAATATAGGCATTGACTCCTTGAAATTTAAGGCAGATAGGCAGTGGAGTTAGTACATTTGCTCTTTCCCCGTTGGTCATGTTACTATAATTTGTTCCAAAAAATTGTTATTTTTTTAGTAATGTTGTACTATTTTGACACAAATGCTTTATTATAACCATCATGGGTTTAAATTACCAAGGATGAAGTACCCAGAGACCATAGTTTTAAAAGTTGGTTTGGCAGCCCCGATGCGCTCCCCTGCCTCTGAGCTGATTCTCCTCCACTCTGCTGAGTCGAGGCATGTGCGAAGATTTCCAAACCCTAACTCGGCAACATCTTCTCTTCTCTCCGGTGACATCTTACTTCTCCTGATCTCCTTCTGTTGCTTCCTATATTCTCCAAGAAGTAGATCCATCTATTGGCTCTATTTTTTTTTAGTTTTTTCCTTTTTTTGAATATTCGAATTTTTTTTTTAGGGGTGGGCCTGATGGGCTTAATGGGAATGACACTTTTGATTCACATTTCAAGCCAATTGACACAAATGATTATGTTGTATTGTTGAATATGACTTATTTATTGAATATTATGAAATATTTTCTACTTTATTAATTTTTATTTAATTATTTATTTATTTTTTTCCATTTTTCGGCTGAGGCTGCCGCCTCGCATCGCCTTTCGACTTTTAAAACCAAGCCAGAGACAAGGTGATGTTCGATGGAGTTGAGAAGGATAAATCATGTACTCGGTATTATATGCATTTTTTGTTATGAGAATGGATCGTGATTAATTTATTTGATGTTTTTGCAGAAAGAATTGGATGGACTTGCTGCTAAGTACCCTGATCGCTTCAAAGTCTACTATGTATTAAATCAGGTTAGTTGGATTGTAAAACACATACCTTAACAATTTTTTTTTTCTGGTTGCAGTAACTATTTCAATGAGACAGAATAGAATGTCTCTGCTCTGCTAGGATCTTAACTTGAACTCTATAACTTAGATTGACTTGAATAGGTTTTCTAGACTTCGAGCTGGAAAAAGTTTACACATAAGTAACTTCTAATTTAAAAGACTAAGAAAAGTGAGCGGTAGGAGCAGTACTACCTTACACTAAAGTGATTCCTAAAATTTACAGATTTGCCCATAGCTCTGTTAATTTAAAAAGAATCGAGTAACATTTTAATATGCAAGCATCAGAACCTTCCCTAAATCTGTGATATATCTTTGTCATGATTTTGCATTATTTATGGTTGTGTTATCGGATTTTTTTTTTCTTCTGATCATTGTTTACTTCCTCAGCCACCAGAAGTATGGGACGGTGGTGTCGGCTTTGTTTCAAAGGAAATGATTCAAACACATTGCCCTGCACCAGCACATGATGTTCAGGTAAACATCCAAACTGTTTCTGTTGTGTTTTTCTAATATGCTTGGAAAAAAAAAAACATTTTCCTCTTGTTAGATAGCAATTTGAAACTTCTCGAACATCTTTTTCATGTGGGTGATATTGGTTTTCTCTAAGTAACGCTGACTTGTATTGTGGAATCTGCAGATTCTGAGGTGTGGTCCACCGCCCATGAACAAGGCCATGGCTGGTCACCTTGAAGCTCTTGAATATGCTCCAGAGATGCAGTTCCAGTTCTAATCTCTTTGACAAGGTCATGAACCCACTATTTGAAACAGGATTTATCACTTGCACTAGATCAACAAAAAGACCTCTGCTTTTAATCTTCATTAGTTTCTCTGGTGCAAAAGGACTGTTGAGCTCAAGCAAGTTATTTGTAACTTATCTTGTTTAACCTTTAAAAACATTTTCCAGTGCAAGATCATTGAGTCATTTTAATAATATGGGTAGTGTAAACAATCTTTGAGCCTACTGAGTAGGCTTGTGTGTAGCTTGTTAGTCCTCTTTTGTTCAGATTTACATGAAAATGTTCCTTCTGATCATATTGACCTAACAGAAGAAATTTTATACGGACTCTTAGACTACAATGTTGTTTCTTTATCACTATGACGTTTCACAAACCCTGAAACAACTTTTTTTTTTCAACATCATTGAAGTTTTATTTGATTCTAAAGATTAAACAGAACAGTAATCCATGAAGTACAACAAATACAAACTCAAGTATTAGAACGTACAAACTTAAGTATTAGATCGAATAAGTTAAACACAAATACAACAATCAATACAGTTCGGAGAATGAAGTCTGTATATTTTTTTTTGAAATTTTTTTTAGACTGGTGTTCTTACCGGGGTTCAATATGTTCCAAGAGATGCGAATGTTGTGCGTACTCTTACAAAACTGGTTTGGTCTATTGTTGATGATAGATTTTGGCTTGATAGTATCCCTCTTTGTGTGGAAAACTGTATCCTGGGAGATTTTCCAGATTGTTTGTTTCTGTTTGTTCGTTGTAATAAAGCTTTTCTTCTGTCAAAAAAGCTGTGTTCCAGATTGATTTTATTTCTCTTCACTTCTGTTTCTTCCGTCAAAAAAGCTGTTTTAATAAGACCGTTTGTTCCAGATTGATTTTATTTCTCATCATTTCTACTATATGGGTTTGAATTCCATATTTACCTGTAAACCCATTAAATTGCTAAGTATGGGAAACTGATGCCCATAATGAGAGTTGCATTTTGGGACTCCCTATGAAATTGATCTCGTTACGTCCTTACAAACCGTTATTACAATCGTCAATTGGTCCTATGAAATTGATCTCATTAAGTCTAGGGGTGAACGTTTAATGGATCGGTTCATTTTTCAATGAAACCGATAAAATCCGATAAAGTTCGATTTTTAAAAATACGAACCGATCTAATTAAATTTACAAATGTCAACCAATCAAAAACCGATTGAATTGGACCGGTCCAGTTCAGTTTTTTTTTTTTTTAGGTTTTGGTCATATTGAGCCAAATTCTTAGGTTTTAAATATTACATATATTTCATATTTTAATTCTTTTGGGCATTGGATCAAATTAAATAATGAGCTTGAACATATTGAAAATATTAGTTTAAAATAATATTAATAGAAAAAACAAAGAAACAAAAATATATTGTGAGACTTTCATAGTTTTATAGTTTTGATAGACTACTAAACATTAAACTAAGGGTTTATATATATGTTGGATCTCGGTTCGGTTTTCTGGTTTCGGATAACGAATTGAAAAAAAAATACCGATCCAATTGGATTTAAAAAAAAAGAACCGAACTGAACCAGTCAATATAAGAAAACCGGAAAAAACCGATAAGTTCATTTCAGTTCACCGGTTGGTTCGGTTTATTGGTTTTTTGTCTACCCCTAATTAAGTCCTTACAAACCGTTAAACCAATCGCCAATTAATCTGGATAATAATAATAATAATAATAATAATAATAATAATAATAATAATACTCTCTCTTATTTGACATTCCCGACAAATCTAGGAACCGAGAAATGGGAATCCATAATAATAATAATAAGAGCATCTCCAATGTAAATATGTATTTTTAAGTTTTTAAATAATGTCACATCAGTATTTCTATTCATTATGAGCCCCACTTTTGAATTTTGTTTTTAGAGAAATGGATATTCACATCTCCAATACAATTATATAAAGTCAAATATGTATCTATTTTATGACTAATCATAATAAACAATTATTAAATTCTATCTCCTCTTTTATTTTACAGTTAAATGAGTTTTAATATTATTAGTGGAAAGAGTTAGAAATTCCATTCAGCATTTTTAGGAGATTTTCTAGAATTAAAAACCCAACTTCATATTTTCTAACTTTTTTTTACCACATCATCATCATATTCAACTTAGATAATTGCATTGGAGAGAGCTTTTCTAACTTTGTTAATATATCAATCCTATGTGACACTTCTCCAAATGTATAATAGCATTGAAGATGCTTTAATAGCATTGAAGATGCTTTAAGAGCATCTCCAATGCAAATATGCATTTGGAGAAAATTGGCTTCTACACAGGGTTGATAGTTAAAAAGTTAGAAAAACATTCTCCAATGCAATTATCTAACTTCAATATAAAGACGATGTGACAACCAACAAATTGGATTTCTAATTTTAGAAACTCCGCTAGAAATCCTAATCAAAATCCTAGAAATGCTGATTAGGATTTCTAGCTATTTCCACCAATAATATTAAAGGTCATTTAATTGTTTCCACATAGGATTGATAGTTAAAAAGTTAGAAAAACTTTCTCCAATGCAATTATCTAACTTCAATATAGAGACGATGTGGCAACCAAAAAATTGGGTTTCTAATTTTAGAAACTCCCATAGAAATGCTGATTAGGATTTCTAGCTCTTTTCACCAATAATATTAAAACTCATTTAATTGTAAAATAAAAGATAAAAAAGAATATAATAATTATTTTATTATGATTAGTTATAAAATGAATATATATTTAATTTTATATAATTGGACTGAAGATATAAATATATATTTCTTTAATTTTTTAAATATCGATATGACACTATTTAAAAACTAAAAAATTATACATTTAAAGTAACTCTAACAATACTCTGTGGCTTCACATTCCCGACTAAAGGTGTAAAAATGGACTGGCCCGGCCCGGCCCATTAGGGACGGCCTGGCTAGTCTATTTCTGGAAACAAACCGAGCCGGGCCGGCCCAGCCTGTTTCCAGAGAAGCAGGCCCTGCACGGCACGCCGGCCTGCCTCAGGCGGGCCGTGCCTGCGTGCCTTGCCAGGCCAGCCCGCCGGGCCCCTTTGGCGGGCAGGCCGGGCCGGGCCAGGCCTAACGGGCCTGGTCCGGCGAGTTAGTTTTTTGGTCCAATTTTTTTTCCAAATTACGTTTTTTTGGATTTAGGATATAGGGTTTAGGATTTATAGTTTATGGTTAAGGGTTTAGAATTTAAAATGAATGAAGAGAACAAACAATTATTTGGATTTGAAATGAATAAAGAGAACGAACAATTTTTTAATTATTTATTTATTTTTCACTTATGGAATTCAGTAATACATATCTACATGATTTCCTCATTAAAAACCTTACCAAGAAAAACCCAGTGGGATAAAAACTTGGTAAGGGAAAAAGAGTGCAACCGTTTTACAACTTACAAGTAAATAATAAATACATATGTAAAAGTATAACCTAGTTCTGGCCCTGGCCACTACCTGAAGGGTCATCAATAAATAGATTGTCGAAATTTAGATTAAGTTCTTTATCTACAGTTAGATTTTGTAACCTTTTTTTAGCATGCTCCTAATCCCGAAGGCATGTTAATACCTCCACCATCTCTGGAGACAAACAACTTCTTCTTGGTTCAATTATGCGTCCACTGGTGCTGAAAGCTTGTTCTGAAGACACCGTTGACACTGGAATAACCAGTACATCACGTGCTAAGTGTGACAGAACTGGATACCTGTACGTATAGGTCTTCCACTATAACAACAAATCAAACTCTTTCTTGTCTTCAACAACATCGAACTGTGCTTCAAGGTACCTAATAAGTTCGGTACAAGAAGATGGGCTAGATCTTTGCCCTAAAGAAGTACTTGTTGATTTGTCTTTTTTTCTTCATTTCAGAAGGCTCCAACTTGTTTGCTTCGGCTTTGTCTCCGGTCGTGTTGATTGGGGGATGTCAATGTTGCCAAACCTGGTCTCATAAATATGAAAAATCTCGAACAACTTGGTTCGAATGTCAGTAATTTGTTCTGAATAATCTATTGACAAATTAATACCAATAAACTCAAGCAAAACTTCTAAACCAGATAATTTAACCCTGGGATTTATTATAGCACTTAAGGCATAAAGTAAGGGAATGTTAGCCCAATATTTTTACAACTTTGTCTCCATGACAACAACTGCAGCGCCTAGATGTTCATCTTCTCTATAACTGTTTAACAGTTCAGACATTTCCACTATCTGATGGATTGCCTGGAAAGATGTGGGGTAATATACCCCGGAAAGAGTTACAGTGGTATTGTAAAAAATCTTTAAAAATTGAACAAAAATCTTTGCCACATACCAATCGTCTGTGGAAAGTAATTTTGGACTAAGTTGTCCTGTTTCGGTCAATTTCATGTTATAAAAACATGTAATAGTTGTATCATATTCCAAACAATTTTGCAACATTAAATAAGTAGAGTTCCACCTTACCGGCATATCAGTTTGGAATTGTCGGAGTTTGAGACCGTTTAATTTACAATGTCTCTTGAATTCACTGAATCTAGGATTAGAACTGCAAATCCAAGAAATGGCATCTCTGATGCGATCAATTTGGTCGCTTACCTGCTTTAAACCAGCCTGTACAACTAAATTTATAATATGGCATGCACACCGTTGATGGAAGAAATAACCTCCATCTTGCGGGATATTTCTTGCAAAAAACAATGCAATAGAGCTAGTATTTGCAGATGCATTATCAAATGTGATTGAAAGAATGCGATGCGTGATTTCATAAGTTTCTAAAACTTCCATTATGACATTAAAAATGTTTTCTGCGGTATGTGCAAAATCCATAGGACGAAAACCAAAAATTCTTTTTGTTATCCTCCAATCAGAATCTAAATAGTGTCCCGTGACACATAAATAGTCATGTTTGGAACATGCATTCCAAATATCAGAAGTTAATGCAATAGAGACACTTAAATGCTGTATTTCAGCAACTAAGTCATCCCTTTCGGTTTCAAACAATCGTATCAAATCATTTTTAGTGGTGGTTCTAGAAACAGGTTCATATTGGGGGTTATATGCAGATGTGATTAATTCTTTATAAAATGGACTCTCACCAATATTGATCGGTTGATCAGTTTGTACAATGTATCGTGCCAAGCACTCTCTAGCGTGCATGACGTCGAACTGTCATGTCGTAACGGACCCGTCTGGGTGCCGTTGAAGCTGTGTCTGGGTTGTAGTATCTACCTGTCCATGTGCAGGCATACATTTGTGCATATGCCGTCTCAAATGTTCGGTTCCCCCCGTACTTGTAGCATAATTCTTATGGCAAAACTTACATTTAGTTCTGAGGCCAGACGCCCCGTTTGGGAGTGTCATTTGGACTGTGTTGAAACATTGCCACACATCTGATGTTAATTTTCTGGGACGTGATGTTGGTGTAACGCCGGAACCAGAGGTCTCGCTTGAGTATGGACCGGTTCTGAAATATCAAATTCATCGTTGAGCATATTCAAACCGTTCGGAAAATAAGGCTGCTGGTTAGGATCCATTATCTGAATAAAAATATGAGCACTATAGTAGTTAATAGTCAAATTAAAAATCAATATTTACTAACAGTAATCTTAATTTATTAACAATAATTACTATAACTAATACGACACTTACAATAATTTATTTACTTAAAAAACAAATTAAATAAACAAAAAAAATCATAATCTACTAACATAAAATTTTAAATTCACTAGTTCACTACTACAAATAAAATTGATAAATTTACTAACATAATATACTAACATAAAATTGATGATTTGAACCACTACTCTTAAATTTACTATCATAATCTACAAATGAAAAATTTTA
Organism: Dipteronia dyeriana; assembly: GCA_032871835.1. Taxonomy (NCBI): domain Eukaryota; kingdom Viridiplantae; phylum Streptophyta; class Magnoliopsida; order Sapindales; family Sapindaceae; genus Dipteronia; species Dipteronia dyeriana. The sequence goes on from CM065302.1 coordinate 36,878,687, forward strand.
ATTTATGAAAAAAACAATATCAAATGTAATTACTACACTTAACATTCATCATTTACTTAGTACAAAAAGTAATTTCAGTAATACAAATTAACTTTCTAAATTTATTAATAACAAATATTAAAATTACTACTAAACTTAAAAATCTTAATAAACTAAACAAATAATATTAACATTAAAGCCCAAAAATTGATAAACTAACTAACTAAATAGATAATATTTTCATTAAGTAACTCAAATCTAAACATAAACATATAAATTTACTATGAGAATATGTTAGACCAAAAGTAATAACAAAATTGTACCTTTAAAATTTGGTGTGTTGGTGGAAAACGTAGAGAATTTTGTAGAGAGAGTAATAACCAAAATGAATGAAAAAGTTTAGAGAATTGGAGAATATATTAGAGATTGAGATTTGAGAGAATGATATATTGAAAGAATGATAGAGAGAGTTAATGGAAAATGAAATGGATGGAAGTATTTATAGAAAAATTTGATTTGTGGGTCAAAATGTAATTTAAAAGATTGTAGGGGGGTTTTGGTAATTTTAATTTCCTCCAACGGCTAGAAATCAATTCCAGCCGTTGGAGGTTTTTTTTTTAAAAAAAAAAAAAAAAAATTGGCCGAATGGACCGGCTGACCGGTCCGTCGGGCCGGTCCGACAGGCTTGGCATGCCGGATTGGCATGCCAGGCGGGCCGTCCCGGGCCAGGCCGCGGCTTGACCCTCTTCCTTCACGGGCCGTTCTTGGAACGGCCCGTGAACTTCATGGGCCGGCCGGCCCATTTTTACACCACTATTCCCGACAAATCTAGGGACCGAGAGAAATGGGAATCTTATCTTTTTAAAATCCATAGGCTTTTATGTGCCTTGATTTTAAACATTTGCACAATTGTCCAGGATTATTTTTATTTTAATCAAGGCTCACTCAACCTTGAAATATTATGGACACAAACAAATGGCACAGTCGGGTCCTGTTCAAGTTTCACCTTCCCTAGTTTTTTTTTTATTTTAAAAGGGAAAATTCAATTCAAAGAAACGAAAGAAATTACAAAACTTCGAGACAATCACCCCGCACCAATGGATCCACACTTGGAGGACATTCCTATGGATGGAAATAAATGATTTAATTTAATTATCGTATTGTTTAATTTAGAATATGTAATTATTTAGTTAGTTTTCTATTTTCATTTCTAAATTTGATTTGATTTGTCTGTGTTCCTTAAGTTAAGGGATTCTCTAGGATAGGAAAGATTATAATTGTAACTGTATATATATTTTCTTGTCCCTTAAGTCAAAGGATTCTCTAGGTTAGGAAAGATAATAATTGTAATTGTATTATATTCTCGATCAATGGAAAGATAATGCCGTATGTCTCATTCTCTACTTCTCTCCATATGGTATTAGAGCAATAAGCTCCTAGGTCTCTCTCTTTCTCTCTCTCAATGTCCCTCATTCCTTATGCAAAAACCTCCAATTGTTAACATGTTCGTCGCTGATCTAGAAGCAATGGCAGGCCAAAATTCTATAATTACCATCCCAAACAACAATCATGAAGGTTTCATTAACGGCTCTCATCCCTGCCCTCCTACCTCTGCCTTCCTACAACAAGCACAACGGATGGTTGTTTCTCCAAATCCTGAATATCAGACATAAGTTCGTCAAGCTAAACTAATTTAGTGATTTCGTTGGATCTTTGACCGCAACAATCATTCCACTCATCACTAGGGCCACCATATCTCATCAAGCATGGAAAACTCTTGCCAATACATACGCCAAACCTACCTCGGCCACATCAAGCAAATTAAGGATTAACTCAAAATAGCTACAAAAGGATCCCAAACCATATCAGATTACATACATTTATCAAAGGTCGCGCTGAAGAACTTGCAATATTGGGAAAACCAATTGATAAGGAGGATCTTATTGAGAAAATCCTAAACCAATTGATTAACTCAAAATAGCTACAAAAGGATCCCAAACTATATCAGATTATATGCAATTTATCAAAGGTCTCAATGATGACTACAAATCGATTGTTGATGCTGTCAATTGCCATGAAACCGTAATCGCCTTTGAGGAACTCTATGAAAAATTGGTTATGGATAGTGGAGCATCTTACCATGTCACCTCTAACTTGGGCAATCTCTCCCTCCATACTCCATATACCGGTTTCGACTACGTTGTGATTGGTGATGTCACGGGACTTCCTATTACCCATACTTGTTTTTCCTCTCTTACCACACCCTCTCTTTCATTTTCTTTAAATAATGTTCTTTGTGTACCAACTATTGGGATTATGCTCGATAGCAAAAGTGTAATAATGTATTTGACAATCTTTTCATATTCATAAAAGTGATTTTTAGTTTAACAAATCTTATAGCATTTATACTTTAATTATTATAATTGTCAAAAGTAAATAATCATAAGGTCAAAAGACTATGAGAAAAGAAGAATTGCTCATACATTTGGATATGTATGAGGTAGACACATTTCTTTAGTTAGTATTGAATAATATTCACAATTTATGATAAAAGTTGGGCGCCTTTATCTATCAAAGTTGTAGATTCTTTTACTAGCATTTGAGTGGGATCAAATATTTTACGATGAGTCTAAAATCATCAAAGTGTGGTTTCTTTGGGAAAAAGAATCTAGTGCACTGGGTGCATTGAATATGATCACAGTGAAATACTTTATCTAGAACCGTCAATGGATAAAAGTTTTCACTTGATGATAATCAGAGAGTCTATCTCAATCCTGAGATAAACGATGGACTTATGGTTGCAAGTGTTATCATTTGAGCTATCAATGAGTACGATTATATAACATAGTCTATCCTTGATAGTTTGGTGGTATTCATGAAATTCCCTAGAAAGTGTGTGTCTATAACCTAGAGAGGGGGTGAATAGGTTTTAATTCGATAGATTACCAATTTTGTGAATTAATCAATATTAACAATTCTACCCCATTCTACTTAAATGTTCAAATAAATGACAACAAACATAAAATAAAAAACAACACGTAATATATATGTTGAAACCCTCCAAATGGAAAAAAACCATGGGCTGTTTAGAGCGCCACCCTTGATCCTCAAAATCCACTATTGAGTAAAAGTTTACAACCTAGGTTGACCTCCTGTCTAACCCTCCAGTTACTAACCCTTTCACTCTACCCAACGGGCCTTAATAGTGATTTTGGATCACTAGCCTTGTGCACTAACCACTTAGCCATAAGCTAAATCAACAATGAAGAGATAATGACAACCTAAGTGAATATGCAAGAATATTGAATATGCAAAAATGCTAGGTCAAGACATTCATGCTTATCTAGGATTAATAATGACAATTAAAGCAAATCCTAGATATCAATGTTCTAAATGCAAAGGCAAGAAGAATTAGCTAGAAGGGTAAAATCGTCCTAAATGCTAGCTATCACAAATTAATGCATCCCAACCAACAATCAATACACAAGCATGTCATAAAAGCAATTAAACATACAAGCAAGCAATTAATATGCAATAAAGACTAAAACCCTAGGCATACATGTCTTTGTAATGAAACTATGAAGTCTAAAGCATGTAGAAGTTACCTAGTCAAGAAGAAGATGATGCTTCATGCTTGAATGATCATAGAATGAAGCTAGATGATCATGAGATGAAGTTGGGTTGAGTAAAAATGGCTTCTTGGAGCTTCTCTTACTAAAGAACCTTATATTTCTCTCAAAAATAGGTTAGGAAGTTCTAAAAACGAGTTGGGAAGAAGATGGTATATTTATATGAAGCCTAAAGTGAAACTACGTCGTTTTGGGCGAAAGGCAAGCAAAACCCGTCAGAACCGCTGGCTGTACCGCGGTCCAGGTAAGTGTCCAGACCACGGCACAGAGAACGGTGTATCGCCTAGACAACGTCGCTCTGCAGGCCGCTGTGCATGCAGTGTGCACAGACCGCGGTCTGGACATCATGCATTGTCTGTGAAACTCCGTTTGGGAGACCGCGGCGTATGCAACAAGCACAGACAGCGGTAGACACAGCGTGCGTTCTCTGGTAAACACCGTTGTGCAGGTCGCGGTGAAGGCACTGCACAGAGAGCGGTCTAGACCGCGGTATAGAGGAAAAAATCCTCTTTTTAAGGCACAAACATACATTCAACACTCAAACAAAAATAAGACACACAAGGCACACAAAATGGCAAATAAGCATGCAAGCAAGATAATTAAAAGAAAATGCATGAGTGTGAGTGTGTGCACTAAATCTCTTCAATGAAGTTAAGCAAGTGATTTTACCTTTGATGCTTGGAAGAGGACTTGAGCAACGATGACCTAAACTACCCTTACATATGATCCTAAAATGTGGTTGTCAACGAAATGAGCCAATAAAAAACCGAGGAACTTACAATCTCCCCCTTTGGCTATTTCGTGACAAAGCCACTCACTCATAAAGTATCCTCACAACAAATAACAAGAAATAAACAAGAGGTCAACAAAACAACATTCTATATTACAAGAGATACCTAAAGCTAAATCTTCAAATCTTTCATCTCTTGTAGAATGATCATCCCTACAAAACAAAGAACTACACTTTCCAAGACAAGTGTATGAGAGAGATCAAAATAAATAAAAAACAAGCGCAATTTGCATGAATTAGAAGCAAGTAACATGCAATCAACAATGCACATAGCAAATGCTCCCCCTAAATAGATCCACTCCCTCTCAATAGGTCAATCTCCCCTTAAAACATCATGCAAATATCAACTCCCCCTAAATCCAATACTACTCCCCCTTTTTGTCACAAGATAGGCAAATGAGTATTCCCCAACCGGGATGCTTTAGCAAAGAGAGATATTTGCAATGTAAATGCATAATCATATGCAACAACTTTATGCAGGTTAATTAAGAGAAAGAGAAATTTCTGGAAGTTTTATTAATTGGAACATGTGCGAAAGATTGCCTTGAATGAAATACATGCAACATCAACTTCCAAAAGCATGGTATTTGGCAAAGGAAAATAGCACATGAGGTTCCAAGAGAAGTCAAACCAATTGGCACCAAATTGTCAATTGAAAACAAGATATTGTTTAACAAAAAAAAAAAAAAGAGCAACTATCAAACTTTACAAGTTGAACAAGACATGAGCGACTATTGCGCCCTATTAGATTTTTCCGGACAAGATGCTCGTATGATTGTAGCCTTGTTCAATAAGTAAAGAGAGAGACTATAGGAATTTGAAAATCCTTGAAATGGATACAATATCCTTATTGAAGGAAGTCTCAAAAGTCACTTGCACACATATTTGCAACAATTTTGGAAGAATTCAATAAATTCATCATGCATAACACTTTAAACATGTCAAGATCAAGTTTTCATAAATATGGAGATAAACTTTGGGTCAATCAAATGTACTTCCCAATCAAATTTCCTAGTCCAAAAATACCTGTTTGAACACAAATGAGACATGCATTTCAAATAAGGCAAAAACACACTTATTGAATAAAAAGACATATAATAATATATGCATCCAAGATACTCAAGCAATTAATTAAAGAGCATAAGATTGAACAATTATTTGCTTATTAGAATGCAAGTTCGCTCTCTTTACTTGAGCTCCCCATATGGGGTCAACTAAAATCATGTCAAAAGGGGTTATGAGTCCCTATAGACCTTCCAAGTCCATTGCTAGTTGAGCCTATGGGTGAAATCTTAGCACAATGACATGTGGGTTCATCTATTCTAATTCATTTAGGTGACACAATGTCATTCCTAGTGATCATAGTCGTCATATTTCTCCTAGGATCATTAATTCTAGACTTCCTAGGCACATGCATATTTGCTAAGCATATTCTTCTCAATCATGCTTTCAAAACGACACAACTTAACAAATTTAAAACAATCCGGCCTTATGTGACCTTCAACACCACAATAATGACAAATGGGAGTAAAGTAAGAATTCATACCATATCCTTGTGCAAGCATGGAAGACTTCCCTCGCCTTTGAGTTGTCCTTTAATGTTGAGCCGAATCTCTTCTTTGAAACACCCTTTGTGATTGAGCCAAATTAGCTTCTCTTCTTGGTTGTGGGTTAAAACTCCTTTGTTGACTTTGAGAGCTCCTTGGAAGTTGAGGTCTTGTTTGATGAGTTCTAGCTTTTGGTGGATGAGCTTTAGCTTGAGAATTTGTTTGAGCCTTCATTTGAGCTTGCTTTGACGATTCTCCAACTTTATTCGATCTCATTTGTTGGTGTGAACCTTGAGTCTCTTTATCCTCTTGACTCTTGAAAAAGATGGTCTTCTTTAAGGAAGTGGCATCCTTGCCTTCCATATATCCCAAACCACCCGTTTTATCACTAGGACTCTTCCTACATGATAGCATCATGTCAAGTCTCTCGGTTCCGGATGTCATCTTGGCAACTAATTCATTCACTTCCCTAAGCTTATCCTTTAAGTTCTCTTCACTCTTCTTAGTGATCACAAGCTCTAACTGCAAACTCTCTTCTGACTCCTTTCCACTCTTTACTTTCTCACTCAAGTGAGTCACCTTGGTTGATAGATTGAGGATCTCTTCTCTTAGCCTTCGAACCACTTTCTTCATCTTTAACCTTGAGCTTTGAAAATGCTCAATGAACCCTTCAAGGTTCATACTATCTACATTTCCATTTCTAGAGTGAGATGAGAAACTCTTATTACTTTTGTCATCTTCTTTTTGTATTTCCATCTCTTTATCACTTGAGGATGTGATGCTCTCATCACTTTTCCTCTTGGTAGCTTCATAAAAATTACTTCTAGCTACTTCTTCACCTACTCCTTTTTCAAGGTCACTACTTAAGGCTTTGTTACCTTTTTCTACATCTTCCACAAATGAGGCTCCAAAAGCCGTATAGTTAAGAACAACCTCTTCATCACTTGAGGAATCTCCTTCACTTCCATTATCACTTGATGAGGCAACCACCATCTTTCCTCTCTTCTTATTCTTCTTCTTCTTCTTTGAATTAGCACACTCGGTGGCAATGTGACCGAACCCACTACACTCATAGCATTGAATTCCCTTCTTGGAATCCATGTTATGAGATTTCTTCACCTTTTTAAAAGGATTCGTTTGCTTCAATTCCTTTCCTTTGGATCCAAACCCCTTCTTGTTAAATTTGATGAACTTCTTAAATTTCTTCACCATAAGGGTCATCTCCCTATCTGAGTCATCCTCTTCCTTCTCCACTTTAGAAGTCTTCAAGGCCATGCTCTCTTGCTTCATGGATAGTGTAGATGTAGAGGTCCACCTCGACTCATAGGCTAGAAGCCTTCCAATCACTTCACTCGGCTTCATTGACTTATAATCACTATTTTCTTCAAGAGTTGTCACCTTGGATTCGAATCTAGGAGGAAATGACCTCATGATCTTTTGCTTGATCCTTCTATCTGAATATGGGTCACCTAGTTGATGGCTTTGATTTACGATGTCCATCAACTTCACTTGGAAGTCATTAAAGCACTCTTCCTCATCCATCCTAATCATCTCAAAATGTGTTTAGAGGATTTGAAGTTTGGAGTCCTTAACCACTTTGGTTCCTTCATGAGCCTTTTAAAAGGATCTCCCAAGCCTCCTTTGCATTCCTAGTGTTTTGGACCAGCTTGTACTGATTATTGTCCACGACACAAAAGACGGCATGCATAGCCTTGTTGTTCCACTTGGATGCTTCAAACTCTTGAGTACTCCAATTAGACTTGGGCTTAAGAACTTTATCTCTTCTTCGGTGGTCATTGTTGGAGAAGTGCAACCATCTTCAATTGCCATCCATGCACGATCATCTATTTGGCAAATATAAGCCTCCATCTTGCCTTCCCATAAGGTGTAATTATCACCCTTAAGCAGATGTGGTCTTAAGCTTGAAGCTCCCTTTTTACTCATCCCAAGCTCACTCATAGTGTTTGGGTTATAAATGAGATGCAAATGAAATACAAAAACAACCAAGCAAAATCAAACAATCAAAATACACCAAGCAAGACACACATAATGCACGGATCACCTAAGTATATCTACGCACCGGCTCTGATACCAATTGAAATTCCTTAGAAAGTGTGTGTCTATAACCTAGAGGGGGGGGGATAGGTTTTAATTCGATAGATAACCAATTTTGCGAATTAATCAATATTAATAATTCTACCCCATTCTACTTAAATGTTCAAATAAATGACAACAAACATTAAACAAAAAACAACACACAATATATACGTTGTTAGGTCCTAGGGGTGATTGTTAGGTCCTAGATTTGTGTTGGCTTGATTCCATAACAAAACTTCATTTCTTTGTATTGCTTAGTTGCTTAAGTGGTTTGTGATGATAAGAGCTTCAAGGAAGAAAAGAAACTTCTCATGATGCAAAGTTTGTCTTCAAGAGGATTGGTACTATTCTTGGATGCTAAGGTATCGAGATCCTTCTTCCTTTTGCAAGGCATAGGCGCGCACACACACAATTCATTCACATGTGTCCCTGTTTAGTTGTGTATCTTTAAATGCGCACATACACAATTCATATATTTGTGTCCCTGCATCGTAGCGCATCATTTGGTATAACACTTTCACACACTTGAAGTTGAATGCTCATGCATTGGTATGAAAGTAACATGTTTTGGAAAATGCATGATTGAAGACTATCTCTATGTAGTTTGCATTCTTGTGTGAAATGTGTTTGTTTGTTTATATGTTTTTATAACATGGATCTTGAACTTGATTTTAGTCTTATATTGTTCATGATTGATTTCCAGTCATTTCGGTTACTCATTCTATTGATTTCGAGTTATAAGTTAAAAGATACTACACTTTCAACTCATGTTGCATACATTGTTTTTGTCTTCATATATCGAGTCGAATCCTTATTTTTTGGGTTAAGTATCTTATATATCCATGTCCATGAGGGATTCCCGGTTCGTAATCTTCAAACGGATTTGAATTCAGAGTTCGGAGGCCAAAGAACGGTCGAAGAACGCCAGGAGAGCGCAAGGGGTGAGGTGCGATGGCTTAAGCCATCAACATGCACCAACCCGAGATGGCGCGTGGCCATCTCGACCCCAAGAGTGTTCTACCCCAAGATGCCCATGTGCCATCTCGGGGAGACACTAAGGAAGAAGGGTGTTTTGGTCATTTGGTCTTTTCACTCTTAAAAACCTCTCATTCCCTCTCATTTCATAAGAGAAGAGCAAGTTGAGAAATTGAAGAACAATTGCAAAATTTTTCTCTCAACATTTTTATTTTTGTTTTTGTGATAACTTCTTCATTTCTACTCCGAATCACTTGATTCAAAAACCGATTTCGAGTGTCTTGAAGAGTTATACAAACCCCAAGCATTTAAAGAACCAAAGGATGTCTATATGTTTCGTTGTGATCTGATCTTCAGTTCGTGATTGCATCCTTGTTAGTAAAATCATCTTCTTCTTAGTTTTCTTCTTAGATCTTCTTATTGATTGATGTTATTTGATTAAGAAGCATGACTAGGATGATTTTGATATCATTTTGTGGTTTGTTGATTTGATGTTCAAGTTTAGCTAGATTTGTGATATATTGAATGATTTGTGCTAAACTAGATAAACATGAAATTGTTTCTAGAAATCTTTTGTTCTTATGCTTGATTGACTATTTCTAGATTTAATTTTATTTTCTAAGAACTAGATCTACGTCAATTGGTATATTCATTTCATTGATTTGGTTCTTAGTTGATAACATGCTTAAATTTTCTAGATGCATTTGTGATTGATCTTTGAAAGCATAATCTAGTCATCTAGTTGCATGTCCATAGAATTTGTTGATCATCATTTTCTATGTTGAGTGCTTGTTTGCGATTTGCAATCATGATCACTTAGATGCCTTGTGAAGAGGTGGAAAGTCTCATATCTTAGAGTGATTCTTTGATTTGAGCATTTGTAAGTCTTAGCTAGAGTCGGGGAGGACTTGGATATCTAAGCAAGTGGAAGTCTTGACAAGAGGTGTGAAACCTCAGTTTGTTGAGCAAGAAAGTCTTGGCAAGAGGTGTGAAGCCTTGGATTGTCAAGCAAGGAAGTCTTGGCTAGAGGCGTGAAGCCTTGGATAGTCAAGCATGAAGTCTTGCCTAGGATCGGGAGGATCCGGATAGGTGAGCAAGAAATCTTCCTAGAGACAGGGAGTCTTGGATAGGAAGTCGGCTTAGTAGATCACTAGGTTCAAGATAGAGTGAGAGTGAGAGCTCGTAGAGCATGTGTGATTACTTGAGTGTGTAACTCTATTTGAAATAGTAGATTTGATTTTGCCAGTGGTTGTGGTATCAACCAGTGGATGTTTCCTCCTTGGAGGTTTTACCACATAAATATTGTGTGTCTTTGTTTGCAATTTTCATTAAGCATTGTTAGAATTGCATTGTTTTATAAGAAGATAAAAAATTGGAGTATATATCTATTCACCCCCCCTCTAGGTATATTCACACTATAAAGATCAAGGGAATTTCATACGTGGAAACCCTCTAAATGGGAAAAACCACGGGTTGTTTAGTGTGCCACCCTTGATCCTCAAAATCCACTATTGAGTAAAAGTTTACAACCTAGGTTGACCTCCTGTCTAACCCTCCAGTTACTAACCCTTTCACTCTACCCAACGGGCTTAATAATGATTTTGGATCACTAGCCTTGTGCACTAACCACTTAGCCATAAGCTAAATCAACAATGAAAAGATAATGGCAACCTACGTGAATATGCAAGAATATTAAATATGCAAAAATGCTAGGTCAAGACATTCATGCTTATCTAGGATTAATAATGACAATTAAAGCAAATCCTAGATATCAATATTCTAAATGCAAAGGCAAGAAGAATTAGATAGAAGGGTAAAATCATCCTAACTGCTAGCTATCACAAATTAATGCATCTCAACCAACAATCAATACACAAACATGTCATAAAAGAAATTAAACATACAAGAAAGCAATTAATATGCAATAAAGACTAAAACCCTAGGCATACATGTCTTTGTAATGAAACTATGAAGTCTAGAGCATGTAGAAGTTACCTAGTCAATAAGAAGATGGTGCTTTATGCTTGAATGATCCTAGAATGAAGCTAGATGATCATGAGATGAAGTTGGGTTGAGTAAAAATGGCTTCTTGGAGCTTCTCTCACTAAAGAACCTTATCTCTCTCTCAAAAATAGGTTAGGAAGCTCTAAAAAGAGTTGGGAAGAAGATGGTATATTTATATGAAACCTAAAGTGAAACTGCGTCGTTTTGGGCGAAAGGCAAACAAAACCCGTAAGGACCGTTGGCTGTACCGCGGTCCAAGTAATTGTCCAGACCGCGGCACAAAGAGCGGTGTATCGCCTGGACAACGTCGCTCTAAAGGCCGCTGTGCATGCAGTGTGCACAGACCGCGGTCTGGACAACATGCATTGTCTGTGAAACTCCGCTTGGGAGACCGCAACGAATGCAACAAGCACAGACCGCGGTAGACACAACGTGATTCCTCTGGTAAACACCGTTGTGCAGGCGACGGTGAAGGCACTGCACACAGAGAGGTCTAGACCGCGGTATAGAGGAAAAAATCCTCTTTTTATGGCACAAACATACATTCAACACTCAAACAAAAATAAGACACACAAGGCATACAAAATGGCAAATAAGCATGCAAGTAAGATAATTAAAAGAAAATGCATGAGTGAGAGTGTGTGCACTAAATCTCTTCAATGAAGTTAAGCAAGTGATTTTACCTTTGATGCTTGGAAAAGGACTTGAGCAATGATGACCTAAACTATCCTTACATATGATCCCAAAATGTGGTTGTCAATGAAATGAGCCAATCAAAAACCGAGGAACTTACAATTCATTTGTTAATTGATAGAGGAATTCATTTACAGACATGGACATCGTGGCTCCATTTATTAAATGAAAGTAGAATATCATCGTATGGATGTTTTGAGGTATTGGATATTAAATATTAACGTTAAGTTTTCAATAATGTCTATTGAAATATGGCTTCTGGAAAAGTCAAAATATCCATGTTCAAAATGTGGTCATATGAGTAAATATGGTAACTTGGAGAGCTATAGGCGGTCTATGTGCTCTTGGTAATTACTGGTATTCTTCACGATGATACACTATCTCCATTAAGATTGTCTAGGGTGTGAATGAGCAATATTAACTTATTCTATCTTTATTTAAGAGTTCAATTTTAGTTCTTTAGTGGAATGAACTAAAATTAATAGATCGGCCTAAGAGAATCATTTGTTGATTGTGATTAGGTTATGTCTATTGGAGCTTAAATTTAGATACCCCGCCAAGATCCCCAATCCACACGAACTTGCATGGATCACTTGATATATTCTACCGGACCAATTTATGGGTCCATTTAGAATTGTATTAAGGCATGTGGACTTGTTTCTTTTAGTAAGAATATGTCTAGTTCACATGTGAACTTTTTATTAAGGTCCAATGGATTTAATAAAATAGAAAAAACAATATTGGCCCATATATATATATATATATATATATATATATATATATATTGGCTTGGTCGGCAAGGGACTATTTATTAGACTTATATATATTGTTTTTTACTTTATTATTTAATTAAATCGAAATTAATTAAAAGTTAAAATCTTTTTCTACTAGGAGATGGTCTCCTAGAGTCATATTATTGTTGGTAATATGATAAAGTATCAAATGCTATATTTGATAAGTAGATAAATAATAAGAATTTATTTATCTAGTCAAATTAGGAAGTATTTGATTTATATTTGGAAGTTTTTGATTTAGTCACAATTTAATTATATTCAATAATTGGTTATTGAATATATACACTATTTGAGTTGGATTAGGAGTCTTGGTGTGGAAAATAAATCATTTTTGAAAAAGGATTCTTTGTTGCCAAGTAAATCCACATAGAGATAGAATTCTTGTCCACCATGTAAATCCACTTTAGGAAAGGATTTTTGTACCTATATATACACCAATTAATTTTGGCCAAGCACATAATTTTTCTTAGAGAAAGATTTCAGCCACCATAGAATTTTGAGAGAGAAAAATTTAGTTTTTGCTCTAGACAAAATTCAGTCAACTCATAGAGATAGTGTGAAAATTCGGTAAAGAAGAAAAGGAAGAAAGAACGTTTTGTTTTCGATAGTGCACTAGTAGCCTTTGCATCAAAAGGTTTTTGTGTACAACATCGAATCAAGATTCATGCGAGTTTCAATCAAATTGATTGATAATTCATAAGTGACCTAACGTTCTTTGTTTTTCTTCTTGGAGGATTATTGTGACTAATAAAGAAATAGATTTTGTGTGTTTCCATCCTCAGGTATATAATTTAAAGAAAGGGAGCCCATACTCCTAGGTGCACGTTCGTGATTGGATTGGAAGATTTTACGGATTCAATTCGACGCTAGTTCAATCGTCACGAGAAAAAGTTACAATACTTTTAATATACGTCAATTAATCTAGGGTTAAGGTTCTTTCTATTAAAGGGGATTTCTTTTAAAAATATACTAAACCCTAATTTTACGATTCTGCGTTTTTTGAATCGATTTTTCCCTACACCAACTATACAAAAGAATCTTATTTCTATATCGTAATTTTGCATCTCTAATAATGTGTCAATAGAATTCTTACCCTCTATGTTTTCATTTGAAGGATCTATATACGGGGGCAATCCTCTTACAAGGCAGAACTAAGGATGGCGTATACAAGTGGCAGATCTCCTCAGTCAAGTCTCCTCTTTTAGTTGCCTTTTCAAGCATCAAAACCACTTTGTCCAAGTGCCATTATAGACTAGAACACCAGTTCTAAGTTAGCAGTATCGAGTCCCATTGTTGACTCTACAAATTGTAATGCTTTTCAAATCAATAAAAGTCATAAATTACCCTTCGTTAATTCTTCTATTGTCTCTTCTCAACCTCTTGAAGATTTATTTTCTGATGTTTGGACATCACCGGTCTATTCTTTCGATGCATTTAAATATTATGTTATCACTGTGGATCACTACACTAAATACACCCGGTACTACCATCTCAAACAAAAATCACACGTGTATGATATTTTTGTTTGTTTTAAGGCTCCAGTAGAAAAATTCTTCAATAAGAACAAAATCACCATATACTCCGATAAATTGGTAGGGAATACCAAGCACTTGATACCTCCATAGAATCAAATGGGATCTCTCACCCCACAACACCTCCGTATACTCTAGAGCACAACGACTATTCTGAACGTTGTCCTCGTCACATTGTTGAAATTGGTTTGTCTCTCCTCTCCCATACGTATATCCCCCTCTCATATTGGAATCAGGCTTTACAAATACAGTCTATGTTATCAATCGCATACCCACTCCAACTCTCCATATGTCTTCCTGCTATGAAAAACTCCTAGGCTCCTCACCAAATAACTCAAAACTTCATTTCTTCGGTTATCTCTGCTACCAGTGGCTTCTTCCTTACTCTTAACACAAACTTGAACCCCGCTTCAAGCCATGTGTCTTCCTCGGTTACTCACACACTCAAAGTGCATATCTCTGTCTCGATCCTTCAACCTCCAAACTCTATGAGTCGCGTCAAGTCAAGTTTACCGAAAGCATATTCCTTTTCTCGCCACTTCAGATTGCTTTTCACCGTACCCAATCTGACACTTTCTCTGATTGGCTCCCTCTAATGTTCAGTGTCCCTATAAATCCCTCTCCGGTCTCATCACTTTATGTGCCATCCATACCACTGCTCTCCACGATGTCTCCGAACATGGATTTGGAGCTTTTCCACTCTTCTCCCAAATCCAGTAACATCGGCCTGTTGGGATTTATGCCCTAAAGTTTGTAATTTGTAAATGTGAATGAACCATTAGTAAAAGAAGTAGTTTATTTATTCTATAAATCTAAGTAGTTTATTTATTCTATAAATCTATCTCAGACATTTATATCAAGCGTCTTAATATCCAAGATTGTCGGATGTATTCTCTAACTAAGTATAAGAGTGTCATATACCTAGGAATTCAATTTGAGATAAGCATTCTAAAGAGTCTGTATATAGCAAATAGAGCTGGGTACTTTGTTTGTAGTTAATCTACAGTTACGGTCCATTCCGTAACGTACGGTAGGTGGTCTTAAACTAGACTATTCATATGGTGATATGAGAATGGAGTCACCTTATATGATGTGATCATATAAGACTAGGCCATGATCTTAATTATGAGTGTTTAAGGTTAGATCGTGGTTTATGATACACCATGGGTGAGATCTGAGATGCATTCCCTATAATTAACTTCATATGTTTAAATCATGGTTTGGCTTGTGAATGGGAATGTGTGTACACAATAGTGGAATCCACTCCTTCTTACGAGAAGTAGACAGTAGTTCCTTTAAGAGTTGATTTGGGGCTTGAGCAATATGAGCGCTCTCCTTCTTCCGTAAAAGAAGATATGATTTATTGTTCATTAGAGAATCAATGGTACTTAATGGAAAAGATATAATTAGAGGGGTATAATGGACTTAATGACCTATCTCTAATTATGAACTACTTGTGGAGGATCATACCGTATGAAATTGCTATATCGATGGACAATTATAATTTCAGTTTGTGTAATACATCTACAGTTGCGAGAGTGTAGCCTCGAATTTTTAGTGGAATAACTCCGAGATTAATAATCATGAAATATTAATTAATGCGTTTAATTAATTATTTCTAAGTATAATTGGAGCTCAAAACTGTGGGTCCATTAGATCCCCTTGCTATCCCGATTGATTTAGGGTAATAAGGGTCACAGTTAATTAATTGGATTGTCTAATTAAATGTGTTACAAAAGTGACATTTATATATTCAGAGATTAATTGAATAATAAGATTATTTAATTAATATATTAATAATTAATTAATTTTAAGTAATTAGAATACTTAATTAAATGAATTAATAATTAATATTTATCAATTGATTATTAAATGGAGGTTGCATGTTCAAATCATAACTGAGACAAAGATTAAAATAATTAGATTATTTTATTCTTTACTTAGTCTAGTATTTAAGTTTAAGTCAACTAGAGTTAAGTGAGAGTTAGATTCCTATTTTACTTTAATAAAATTGTGATATAAACTATCTAGAGGGACAAACATAAGTTTGTTTCAAGGGAATGAAAAGGTGTACTAACTTATTCACCCTTAACTAGGTTAGCTTAAGGCAAATTAACCGTGTTTGTATTTTCATTTGTTATCAGAGCAGGACATTAGATTGCACTTAGTGAGTATCCCGGGTGTGATACATTCATCGTGAATTTGTTGAGCTTTGGAACTATGGGACTTCAAGATGATGTTATGGCGGAATGAGCCTCAAATACAAGGCCACCATTACTTCGGGGTAATAACTATGAGTTTTGGAAATTGAGGATGAAGGCCTATATCCGCTCAACTGATGAAAGGGCATGGATGGTAGTTGAAAAAGTCTATTCTCCTCCTAGCAAGGTTTAAGAAGTTGGAATCGAAATTCCCAAAACCAAGGAGTAAGTGGGCGGCTAATGATTTTGAGATTGCTAAAGGGCACCATCGTGTTATGAATGCCATCTTTGGAGGACTGGATGGACACTAATTCTCCTACAAACAAAATCTTGAATCCGTCAAAAAGGCTTGGGATACACTTCAAGTCACAAATGAGGGCACTTTGCTGGTGAGAAAGTCTAGGCTTTAATTGTTGACATCACAATTCGAAAGCTTGCATATGAGTTGAAAATAACCCTTAAAGTGTGTGTCTATAAACCTATTAGGGGGGGGGGGGGGGGGGGGGGGGTGAATTTGTTTTAATCAAGTTAATTGCCAAATTTTTTTGATTAGTCAATATTCAAAATAAACCCAATAAAACAAACATACAACATCAAGTGTAACACCATGGAATTAAAATTAACACAAGACGTATACGTGGAAAACCCTCCAAATAAGAAAAACCACGGGCTGTTAAGTGCGCCACACTTGATCGCAGAAATCCACTATATGAGCAAAGGTTACACCCTCAAGTGATTCTCGGACTCTCACTCTCGAAAACCTCACACTATGGCCACCGCCACTCACCACTCTTGGTTCAGTCCCTAGTGATATCCCCTTATACACTCCTCTTGGCGTGATTGCCTCCTACTCTACCCCCTTAGACCTTTTATAGTGGCACCCGACCAATTGCTTGCCAACCTTCCTTTGATTGCAAGACTTGAATTGCTTGTGCACTACACACCGGTAGCCACAAGTCTTACTTCTCAATGAAGAGATCAACAACCTATGTGAATATGTAACAATGTTCTAAATGCAAATAATGCTAGGCAACACTAAATGCTTATCTAGGAATTTAAGAATGTCACTAAGTACAATTCCTAGATATCAATGTTTATATGAATGCTCATAAAGAATTAACTAGATGTGAATATGAAATGTTACAATCTAGTTATCAAACAAAGTCATTTCAACATATGTTGTCATTAAGCATGACACAGTCATTAAATGCAATCATCAAAATGCAATCAATATGACCTAATTAGCTAGAGGCAAATATAACCTATATGCTAGATATCACAATACAACAACCCAAACATCAACAACAATCTCTACTTATAATAAAAATCATAATCTAGAGGCATACAAGTCATACAAGAGATATCTTGTTAAGCTAGAACACAAGAATGATGAAGATGGTGTTCTACTTACCAAGTTACATGTGTTGATGAAGACCCATACCAAGAAACATCCTAGATGAATCTAGATGATGTTTGGGTTTGGAGAGCTATTTCTCTCACTAGGAGAGCTATTTCTCTCACTAAGATCTAAATTTGTGAGCTCTAGGTCTGATTTGGGAAAAAGATGATATATATAAGGTGTAAAAATGAGTTGCACAGAAAAAGATATTTTTTCCCAAATCAGGTTTTTCGCTACAAGTTTTGCACCAGAAGGGGGCGAAAAGTTTGGAAGCGAAAATTACTACCAGGTTTTTCTGACCCATCTTCGCACATGGTGGGGGTGAAATGTTTGGAAGCAAAAATTGTTGCCAAGATTTTCGGGCCATTTTCGGTCGAGGCTCGCGCGAACTCCACTCTCAACACATTAGCTTGAAATTCAAGTGGATCAAAACAAGACTAAACGACTTCGAAACCTTTAGTATAATATACCGTTGGAAAGGTAATTTCTACTCCAATTAACAAAATGTAATTTGAATGATTATAGAAAAAATTTTGGTCAAATGAGTGACCAAATGTCAGAAACAGACAACAACAGAGATGTCCTGCTTTTATGGTCACTTTGGAGATTTCAAAACCAATCCAAACGGTCATGAAATATTATGAATAATATAATGTTTGAAAGGTATGGGTGTCTAGTTTGTACCTAAGTTTTCAAAACTCATTTTAAAGAAATGTACAAACTTTTATGGTCACACGACCAGACAAAGAACAGTTTTAAAAATCATTAAAATCTTTGAAATCCACTCTTTTGAAACTGGACACCTTACTCCATATAACCAAACCAAGAGACGAATAAGACCTTCTCAAATGGTCACTTAACACACTAAGACAAGCACACCATCGTGCAATCATGAACATTTTCGATCAAACAACAAAAAATGAATCAAACACATAATAATCACCACACTTAAGACTAAGAATGAAATGCATGATAACACATGCAACAACTCAAAAACATGAAGTGTGTGTGTGTGTGTACAATAACAAATGCATGTCAATATAAATGCATATGTATGAAATGTAAGTGTGTGCAACTAAATCTCATCACTAAGAATTAGGCACAAGTGAACTACCTCTTAAAGCTCACCGAGATCTTGGACACTTGCCATTGAAAGCCTAAGCTACCCATTACACATTAAATCCCAAATGTGATTTGTCATGAAATAAGCCAATCATAAAATCGAAGTTCTTATATGAGTGATGAAGACAAGTTTGAATATTTCCAATTCCGTCTTCTTAATATTGCTAACCAATGTCAAGCACTTGGAGTGCCAATCTCTAGAGAGCGTCTTAATTGAAAGATTTTAAGATCTCTTCCTAAGTGATTCAAGGCAAAGATAACGGCCATAAAAGAAAACAAGGATGTAGATCGCTTAAGTATAGATGAATTGTTTGGGTCGCTCTAAACTTATGAGTTATGCTTGAATCCAAATTCTAAAAGTAAAGGAATTTCTCTCAAAGCTATAGAAGAGAAGAGTGATGAAGATAATGAAGAAATGGCTCTTAGGGTTAGGAAATTTAAGAAGTTCCTAAGGATAGGTGCCAAGCCTGGAGGTAGATTTTCTATTGAAAAGGAGTTCAAATAACCATCATCTCAAGCAGCAGATAAGAATGGTCAAGCCAGGAGCAAGAAGAATGTTCAACGCTTTGAATGTCAAAGGTTTGGACATTTTGCTAATGAATGCACTAATAAGAAGTCCAAGAAAGACAAAAAGGGTAAAGTTATGGTAGACACTTGGAGTGATAATGATTCTAGCAAGGAGGAAAGCTCATGTGATGAGTTCTCGAGTGATGAAGGGATAGTAAGCAATTGTGTTGCCTTCACAGCCTCACACTCTAAGCTAGAAAAATGATAATGATGTTTTTGTGGACAAGATAATAATCAAGCTTATCTAGAGGGTGTGTATGTAAAAGCAATCAATCTTGAGCTTATGACTAAGGTTAAGAAACTAGAAGCTCAAAGGGATGAAGCTTTGAGAGAAGTGAAGGAAAGAGATGACTTGATTAGAAAATAAGTGGATGAGTTTGTGAAAACTTCTCATAGACTCTTGAGTGAAAAAAAAATGATCTTTTGAAGAGGATTTATGAAGTAGAGAGACTTGTCTATAATAGAGGAGAGACTGGCAAGAATATGAGGATTAGAGAGCAATCTTATATTGAAGAGATCAACATAGCCAAGCAAGCTATCAAAGACTTGGTAAATGGCTCGGTCAAGGTGAATAATGTAACAAAACTTACTCAACCTCATAGAGAAACTAGTAACTTGAAAGGAAAGGAGAAGCTTGAGAAAGCATCACCTATTTCAAGGAAGGCTAAGAATATAAAGATGAAAAAGTCTCCAAAAGACAAATCTCTCAAATTCAAAGGTGATGTACAAGATAAGGTACCTTCTCAAACTCTTCCTACTTCTTTAAGACAACAAGGTGCAATCATATCTTCTAATCTTATATGTCATTATTGCAACAACGTTGATCACATCAAACCTAGGTGTTATAAGTATACAGAATTTTGTAAATTAGAAAATGCATCTAGAGAGAAAAAGTTTGACCTTACATTAAAGCATGCTAGGGCTCTAGTTGTTGATAAGCATGATGCTGCTAAAAAGCATGTTAAAAAATATTTGAAGAAGAAGTTTAATCCTCATGAAAGTCTTGACAATGCATGCATTCTAGTAATATTGAGGAGATAGGTATTAAAGATATTCTCTTGAATTAAATTATCAATTATCTCCACTCTAGGTTCAACATTAAAGTCAAGGATGAGAATGATATATGTGTAAGTTCACCCAAGACCACATGGGTCAAGGGTGAGTGCTCTTACCATTAATATAAGGTGCACATGTGAGTTAGCTTTAAGTTTGATGTCAAGTTGTTAAGATTTCTAGCTATCTAGCTTTGTTTCTTTATAACTTGGCATAACTTAGCTCTCTCACATTTATTGCTATGATTGTCGAAATCTATTGGTTACCTTTGTGAGAAGTTCATTTTTATATGTGTTTGAGTTGAAATGCTTAGTTTTTATTCTCTTAGGATGACACACCAATAACTTGAAGTCATGAAGACAAACAAGCCAAGAGAGCTCATAAAAAAGGGTGAAGACTTTGCATTTGATGAAAATTGCTTGCTAAGGTATCTCTATATCCTAATGCTTGCATTCTATTATTTTTTCATCTCTCAAATCATTGTTTGCACTACATCATGTAACATGTCATGTTCGAGAACTTAGTAAAATTTTCATACGGTTCTCATTGACATTTGCTCACTAAAGATCTTGTAGTGATGTTTTTCACAAAGGTCTTGAACATGATGTGCAAAATATTGGTATGAATGTTGAGTGGCATGCTTTGAAAAATATGAGCTTCATATTCTTTGAAAGGTACTCTCTTGAGAAGTAATGATCTTAAGTAAATATCTTGTATTGCTTTTAGATCAAGTGCTCGTAAATAAAACTTTGTTTTCAAAGATTGCACTTTGCTTCTCTTGTATGTTTTGTTGAGTAAGTTGAGTTTTCTAATATGTAAGTTATGGATACACCTTGAAGTCTTTTGACTAGTGCAATTAAGATGACTATGGTTAGTATCTATTTTGCTTCGGTAACTACATAGAACTCAACAAGCACTTTCAAGAAAAGGGCTACACTTATTGGTTGTAAGGCCGCCCAATGTAGGAAAGGGCTACACTATTGTGATGAGTGAAAGCCGTCATGAAGTGTAAAAAAAAAATCAAAGAATTGTTGAAAAGAATCAATAAAAAAAAATCGTTGATTCAAGCCTATAAAGAAAAGAAAGAAGACTTAAAGGAGTATAGTTGAAAATCATAAAAGCTCCGGTTGAAAAACAGAAATGGAATGACGAGCCACATGTACACACACACTCATATGTTGAATTCTATTCTCCTAAAAGCAAAAATCCGGATGATAATCATTTTGACCTTTTATGGAAAAGCTTATGATGAATAGATGTTGATCTGATTTGCATGTTGATTATCAAATTACTCTTCTACATATATTTGAAGCAAAATTGACAAACACACTTTTGGTTACAAAGTGTTTTGATATTCTAGCAATTAAAGATGAATTATGAGAGTGATTGAAAATATTGGTGTAACTCTCATAAATTGTGAAGCTTAATTTGTTTGATATCTTTAAAATTGCTTGAATATATGATTGTGTGAATATCATTGTGAACAATATGTTATCCAGATCTTAGATAGAGCATTTATCAAGGGAGAGCATCTATTAAGGGGGAGCATTGCATATTAGACTTTGTTCTCTATCATGATATGTTCACATGATTTGCTTGTTATATGTTTTGACATATTGTTGGATAGAATAATCAAAATTTTGAAATGTATGATATCTATCTTGGAATAATAGCATGAATGTGTTGGTAATGAATTTATCCTAGTTTGAGGTTGATAGTAGTTGATATTGCAATGAATTCCTTCATTCATTTAGTTGATAGTAATTGTGACTACGACTAATTCCTTCTTGCTTGAGGTTGATTAAGTTCTTTCTTGCTTGAAGTTGATAATAGTTGTTGTTATGACCAATCCCTTCATGTTTTGAGGTTGGTAGTAATTGTGATAGATACCAATTCCTTCATTTTTAGGATTGTTTTGTTGTTAAATGCATTTGTTGATTTTGTTAAAATGTACCTATATGCTTAAAAGGAACATTTGTGCATTTATCATTTATTATTTTATCACATGTTATTTTTTATGTTTATATTGTTGTCTAATACTCACTTGATTTCTTTCCACTCATGTGTTTTTCTTTTGTGTAGTTGATAACTTAAATAGGGGGAAGAATAAGATTTCTAATCTTACCCAACCATCAAAACCTATTGCCAAAAAACAACCCAACAACCTCTAGAATAACCAAACCCAACAAGTCAAAGTCTTTGGGAGTTATGGGAAACAAGAAGCTTATTCAAGATAGAGGTGAAGATTTGGTTGAGGGTTCTTACATTCATCAAGTTATTAATGAAAGACATTGGAAAGCATGGGTAAATACTATTGGGGTTATAAATGAGAGCATTGTTAGAGAGTTTTACTTTGAATATAAGGATAGTACAACCTTCGAAAATGTCTTGATGAATGTGAGAGGAAGAACATTTAGAATCTCCTCGAAATCATCAACAAGTTCATTGGTCTTTCTAATGAGATTCAGTCGGAACTACTTAATGTAGACAACATATATCACTTAATTCTTATAGGGAGGACTTTGTGTGAAGATGATGGATTTGAGTGGGGAAAGAGAGCTTAAATTGATCAAAGTGAGTTAACCAAGGTAAGTGCCTTTTGGCATTTATTTGTATGTGCCAATCTTGTAGGATCTACTAATGCTTTTGAGCTAAACAAAGAAAAGATCAAGATTGTGTATACCTTGGTAACAAACAAGCCTTTGAATGTTGGTCATCTCTTGAAGAGCATATTGAGAGTGCGGCCTGGAGTACCGACCCATTGCTGCCACTACTGCCGAATTAAGTTGGGTATACTCTCTTCTAACTGAATTTGGTGTTCTTATACCTCAAGTACCTACGATCTATTGTGACAATGTTAGGCCAACTCATATGTGCTCCAATCCGGTCTTCCATTCTCGCATGAAATATGTTGCTTTCGATTATCATTTCATCTGAGACCATGTTCATAATGGTTCTCTCCGTGTTGCCCACACTTCCTCTATGGATCAATTCGTGGATGCCCTCACAATGCCTCTTCCATGTCAAAGCCATCTCACTCTTAAGGACAAGACTGGAATCTCCTCACATAGCTCCATCTTGTAGAGGCACATGGAAGGAAATAAATTATTTGATTTAATTAATGTATTGTTTAATTTAGATTTTGTAATTATATAGTTAGTTTCCTGTTTTAATTTCTAAATTTGATTTGATTTGATATGTTCTTGTTCCTTAAGTTAAGGGATTCTCTAGGTTAGGAAAGATTATAATTGTAATTGTATATATATTTTCTTGTCCATTAAGTCAAAGGATTCTTAAGGCTAGCAAAGATTATATTTGTAATTGTATATGCATTCTCATAATCGATCAATGGAAGGCACTACCATATTTTCCTATTCTCTGCTTCTCTCCATAATTCCTCCATCCAGTAACCATCAACTAATAAAGACAAACCTGTCTTGGCCAAGTAGTAAGAAACCTTATTAGCACTTCTAGAAACAAAATCAACTAAACAACTTGGTAAACTCTCAAGTTTTAGGCAAATAACCTGCACTACAATACCCACATCCGAGCAAGGAAACACACCCGACTAGATTAGCTTGACAATAACTTGAGCATGAGATTCAACCACACAAGAGACCAACCCAGCATCTATAGCAAATTGTAAGCTGCAATAGGTTGAGCACATAAACCTATGACAGAACCGTCACGGATGATAATTCCAACGCATACTTTCACACCCTTCACATTAATGGCAGCATCGATGTTAACCTTGAACAAACCCTCTTATGACGGCTGCCACAAATTCTTACCAACCTCTTCCCACCTGGATTCTCATCAACACACTTACTAGCTTGTCAAAAAATCGATAAACAACTCTAAGTCTAAGGAAGAATATCATCATCACCCAGAGAAGAAACCTGGTAGACATGGTTGTTCTGACAAAACCAAATTCTTCATAGGAAGACACACACCAACTCAAACTCCTCTATCAGAAGTCGATTCTTACAAAAGAGTACAAATTCGAAGAGCTGGAAACCATCCAAACCTCCAAAACCATTCATGACTTTCCCTAGTTTCAAACTACTAATCTGTTTAATTTCTGGGAAAAGATCAGTTTGCCCCCTGAACTTAACTCTATTAGAAAGGTGAGGACAATGTTTGTTCATATTGACTGATCTTCCCCTTGAATTGGAAATAATATATAATATGGACTTGGATTCTCTCCTTAGCTATTTCTCTCCTCACCTATTCCTAGCTTTTGTAGATCTGATGCCACATATATATTATGTCATTTGATGGTCCAGATTAATTCGTTTGTTTTTATTTTCTTTTTTATCATATGAAAACTTACAATTTTATCAGTGCTATGTTTCCCCATTATAAAAAAAAATGTTTCTCCACCAAATTATATCTTCTCCGTTTTGACTCATTCTTCTCTTTTTCGTTGGCGTCAACAACTTCAAGCAAAAGTCCTCACAAACTCCGATCCCTCTAGTGCGAGCGATTAATATTTTCTTTGCATTGTAAAATATTTTTTCAATAGTTTAAGCAACCTCAAAGGCACCATTGTTTTTATCCATCTCCACACTCCATTTCTTTTAAATTCATCTCAGAAATTTGATATATAAATTCGACTAATAGAAAACAAGAAACTCATCAATGGAAAAGTAAATTCCACCCAAAACAAAATTAATGTAACTAGTGTAAATAATCAATATCATCACTCAAAAAGTAAGTTGTAATTCATCTCGCCATAAGTGATTTTTTCTGCCACACAAAACCCACTTTCCTAATCACTCAGAAAACATTATCCCTTCAAAAATCGCCACAGCAATTTCAACATTCAAATCTTGAATCCAATAATTATGTGCTTTATGTGTGATTTTTTTTCATATGTAGATGAAAATGAGGTGAGATTTAGTAGGTTAACAGAAGGAAAATAAACATACATTTGGCAACAAAAGGTTTATAAGGCTCCAAATTTATTTATTTTATTTGATAGTCACTGGCTTCATGGTTTGATGACTTTAAACAAAGATCTGGGATATAAGGTGTAATTTGTGAGTTGAATGGATTCAAGCAAAAGAAAAACTGAAGTTTGAAGAGAAGTGAAGTTTAGCCTGGAGGGTATTTAGAGAATCACATGATGTGTTCGGTATTGAAGTGAGAAAAAATTCAAGGGAAATAATCTTGAAGCTTGAGGTGGCGTCGATGGAGAAGAGAATAGTGAGTCTGAACAGAGAAAGTAGAATTTGGTGGAAAAACAGACTTTTAGATCAGATAAAATTATGAGTTTTCTTATAATACGTTGTTGTTTACGTTATATAAAGGAAATTAAAAACAATAGAAATAATCCAGTCTGTCCATTACAAAAACATACATGTGACATATGATCCTGAAAACCTGAGAATAGATAAGGAGAGAAATAGTCGAGAAAAGGATCCTAGTCCGTATAATATACCCTTTCTGTCACTTTTTTGGTCCAAAATCACGTCGACAGTTAAAATTTAAAGGGAAATATTGTAAAAGTAAATAATTAAAAACAAAAAAACTCTTCGCTCTCTCCCAAACATCTCTCTCTCTCTCTCAACCGTCAATAAGAAAAAATAATTAAGCCACATTCAGCCAAACTCAACAACATCACCAACATCAACAATACCATCACCATCTTCACCACCATCACCACCACCACCATTACCATTCAGCCAAACTCATCATCATTATCCAAACTACCGCCACCACCAGAACGAAACCCACCACCTGCATCACCGTTAAAACCCATCGTCCAAATCAAAACCCAAATCATCAACGACTACATTCAACATCAACCATTAAACCCAACCATCAACTACATCCACCAAACAACCCCGTTGTCAAACCACAGCAGCCGAATCAAAGGCACGAGATTGAGAGAAAGATGATATCTGTCAAGAGAGAGAGATAAAGTGAGATGACATTGGAGTTGCTAGAGGTAGTGGTTACTATGATTTCAATGGGCTATGGTGCGTTGTTTGAGTGGTGGTGCAAGTGGGGATGGTGGCTAGGGTTAGGATTTGTGTTTGAGTTGGAGTTGTGGTGGATTAGTTAGTTGAAGAAGATGGTAGTGGTCGTGTGAGTGATGGATTTCGAATTGTATTTTCTGGGTTTGATTTGTTTTTTTCTTCTATTTTTACGATGGGTTTTGATATAAGATTGGTGTTGTTGTTTGAGAATTGGTATTGGTGATGATGAACTGAAATGGATTTTTTGTGTTTAGGGATAAATTTTGATGGAATGGAGAATTTAATCTGGTATCGATTTTGATGAACTGAGTTCTATTTTTATTTTTAAGATCCATATTGGGTTTTCTGAGTTAATTTCATTGATGTTTGTGTATGTGTGGTGAATGGAGATCAAGATTTTTTTTTTTTAAATCTTTTTTATTTTTAATTTATGTTTTTAAATTTAAATAAAAAAAATAAAAGGAGATATCTCCACCATCCATCTTTGAGATGGACGGTGTAGGAGATCTATCTTTTTTTTAATTGTGTTTTTTATTTTATTATTATTTTTTTGTTTTTTAAATATAATTTTTGTTTAAAAATAAAAAAGAATTTTAAAATTTTCAAAAAATTGATTTCTTTTTAATATTTTATTTATGTTTTTTTTCGTCTTTTATTACATTTTTATTTAATAAATATCTGAAGGGTTAAATGGTTATTTTTTGATTATTTTGAAGGATAAAACGGTCATTTGACTATCAGGATTGATGGTCAAGCATTTTTTTGGACATAAAGGGTAACAGAAGGATGAGATTTTACATTAGTTTCATTTCAAGGAAGAGACATGCCAGAATGGACAAACCCTATCCTCGCCTCTCTAATAGGGTAAGGGTCGGGGGTAAATGATCTTTTCCCTTAATTGTTTTTTACAGAAATAAGTGAGATAGAATTTTGAGATATATTTGAATATCTTCTTATAAAAAAAAAAAAAACAGTTGCTTAAAACTTAGATTAAATTTTAGATTTAGATCTAAAATCTGTTTTCAAAATGTTGATCTATATTGTGGTTTTTGAAAAGTAAACAAAATTTTGTCCACACTATATTAAACAAGCCATTACATGCCCATTTGAATAACATGTTACGATATATGAATCATACATAAATTTAATTCAAAATAACCATTATAATGATTAATTTGAAAGAAGATACAAACAAATTGATTGTTAATAGATGGGTTTACCAATAGTGGAAATTGTGAGATATGTCACCTTTTTTATTATCATCTTTTGTGATGATGTCACCAGTTTAATAACTTAAGTTTAAAAGACACCTATTATGGTGAACTACCGAAGTTACCCCTAAAGTTTTATTTGTAAAAGGCAAGTTTCTGAACTCCTCTGTATCTTCCAAAAAAAGTTGTTTGAAAACTTGTATCTGTCTCCAAAAAAGTTGTCTCGTTCAAGAATTTGCACAAGAAGGTAACTAATATTTATGATCTCGTGTATTATCTTTTCTGTTTTCATGCATTTATGATTTTTTGCATGCATTTCTGTGTTGTAAGAACATGTATGAACATTTAATAGATCCGAATATTTTTCATGTGTGACCGAGAATATTTAAAGAAGAATCGAGCATATTTGTTATTGGGCCGAGGTTTTATAAATTTTGAAAAAAGCTCGATTATGTGGAAAAAATGCTTGATAATTTGAAGAATATTCTCGATCTCTTGAAAAAGTTCTCGATCCCTTGAAAAAGGTCTCGATCCCATGAAAAAGGTCTCGATCTCTTGAAAAAGTTCTCGATCTCTTAAAAAAAGGCCTCGATCCCTTGAAAAATGTCTCGATCCATTTGGAAAAAGCTCGATCCCTTTGATAATGTTCTCTATCCCTTACACTTAATAAATATTTTTAATTCTTAATAATTGTAAACTTAATTTAATTTTTTAATTTGTTAATAATGGTTTGTGATGATGATTTTCACAGGACAATGGATAGGGTGAGAATAGTCATATCTTACAATGGTCGATGGGAGCAATTACCAGATGGAAGTCAAAGGTTTTTCAGTTCCGATAACCAAGGAATGTATGTGTCAAAGAATATGACTTATGAAGAGCTGGTGTCTATCGTGCAAACCGTTGTGAAGTACAATGTGAACAAATACATTGCTGATCTACAATCTATATCAATCATTCCCGGGACAACATGTCGCACATTTATAAGAAATACTGATGATGTTTTCTTTATGCTAGGGAAAGATAGGGTGATCCCTCAAGTATGTGTTAGTCTAATTGAGAGGGCAACAACAAATGTGATAGCTGAAGATACCCTTGGTCATGGAAACACCCAACAATTTCAATCGTCAGACGGAAGCAACCAATTGTTCACATATTGGAGTGGGAACGAAGAGCATCAAAACATGTGTGGTGTCCCACCGGAAGTAGCCGACCATGGTTATATAGCTGAACCTTAATTGGACGAGTTCTTTGGTTGTCAAATTGAAACGTCGGGCAGTACAACCACTAATACAATAAGATGTACAATGACATGAATAATGAGCATAACAATGAACTGAAGTTTGGGCCAATTCATGAAGTGGCAAATGAGGCAAATTTACATCCGGTAAATAATGTAGCGAACAATGAGGAAGATGAAGAACCTGTCCAAACAGAAAGAAGTGCAAGACGTGTACACAGATATAGTTCTAGTGCAGTAGATATAGCTAGGACCTCTGAGGTCCGGCCTAATGTAACTGAAGCTGATTCTGACAATGCCATAACGTGGGTAATTCCAGGAGCAGAATCATACTCTTTTGGTATGGCTGTAAGCAGAAACTTGGTAGAAGATGAACCTATAAGCATGATAAATAAAGGGCAATATTTTCCCAGTAAAAAGGATTTGAAGAGATTAGTTGGGCATTTTGCAATACGGCACAACTTCGAGTGGAAGGTGAAAAGGTCGAATAAGATAACGTTACATCTGGTTTGTTTGATGGATAACTGTACGTGGAAGTTAAGAGCTGTGAGGAGAGATGAAGCGACATAATTCCAAGTAAGAAGTTTTTTCAATGAACACACTTGTTCGTTAGAGGAGATTCACCGTCGCCATCGACAAGCTAGTGCAGTCATAATTGGAGAAGTGATTGCACCTAGATTGCAACAACAAGATGGTCGACTAATGCGTCCGAAGGACATAATCACTAACATGAAAACAATGTATGGCTTTCAAATCATGTACAGTAAGACATATCAAGCTCTCGATTATTTGTTGTCACTGACCTATGGAACACATGAGGAAACATTCCAACTACTGCCATCATTCGGTTACGTGTTGGAAGAAAAAAAATCCAGGAACAATCACTGACTTACGATGCAATGAAGATGATAAATTCCTCTACTTTTTCATATCGTTGGGTGGCTCACTTAGAGGATTCCGGAGGTGTTTGCGTCCAGTTATTGCTGTTGATGGTACCCATTTAAAGGAAAGATTCAGGGGTACAATGTTTTTTGCAACTACACAAGATGGGAATGATCAGGTTTATCCTATTGCTTTTAGCTATGGTGACTCAGAGAACAACCTATCATGGCAGTGGTTTTTGGATTGAAAAGTGCCATTGGCCATATAGATGATTTGGTATTCATTTCTGATTGTCATGTAAGCATTGAAGCAGGGATTTCTAAAATGTTTCCTTATACCACCCATACAATATGTTGCTAGCACTTTTCTAAAAATATTAAAAAGTGATATCATAGAAAGGATGTTGCCACAATAATGGACAAAGCAGCCCAAGCGTACACAGAGTTGGAATATAACCGGCACATAGAAGAGTTACGAAACTTACACCCGAATGCATATGATTATGTAATTGATATCGGTTCACACAAGTGGTCCCGTGTATACTGAGTTCATTTGGAATATGCTACAATGGTGGTTTCACGATCGTTATAGCACTGCACAGTCCATTTGTCATCAGTTGATCGACGCAACACATATTGTGATCCTAAAACGCGTAGAGAAGTGCAATTTTATGACCGTAAATCCAGTTGACTGGAACATATTCTCTGTGAAGCGGTCCGGAAAATAGTGGACCGTTGACTTAGCCCCGAAAGACCTGCACATGCAACAAATTCCAAATGGACCAGATTCCATGTTCTCACGCGCTCGCTGCCGCAAGGTACATACGTTTTAGTATATAACGTCCTCATTTGTTGATTGGCTTATTTTCTGAACAAATCACATTTTTGGGGTTTGTG
Source organism: Dipteronia dyeriana (assembly GCA_032871835.1). Classification (NCBI taxonomy): domain Eukaryota; kingdom Viridiplantae; phylum Streptophyta; class Magnoliopsida; order Sapindales; family Sapindaceae; genus Dipteronia; species Dipteronia dyeriana. Next base: position 36,909,282 of record CM065302.1, read on the forward strand.
TAAGGGTAGCTTAGGTTCTCAAGACCTCAAGAAAAAAACACTTAAGGTAAAATTCTTGTGCTAACTTGCTTTGAAGAGATAGTTGAACACACTCAAAAATTCATGCATAACTCTTATTCATTTATGTTGTGTGTTTATACTTGTGTGCATTTTGGTTTAAATGACTCTTGTTAATTCATTTGCATCTTTTAATTAAAGTTTTATGTCATGTTAGGCATTAGTATATGATGCATTTTCATCACTCTAGGACTTGTTGATTTTGTGTGTTAGAGTGTTGAAAAAGTGGGCATTACCCTGGTGGTACGCTACTCGACTAGCGCAGCCTCACCAGCACAACATTCCAATGGATCGCCGCTTGTCATGCGCCACTGAGCTGCGCCACTACACCTGTGCAATGAGGAAAAAGTGAGCAGTGCGCTGGTGGTGTGCTACTGGATTAGCGCAGCCTCACCAGTTCAACATTCCAGTGGATCGTCACATGTCATGCGCCACTCGACCAGCGCCTATTGAAAATTTAGGTTGTGCGCTGGTGGTGCGCTACTCGACCAGTGCACCTCACCAACGCACATATCGGGAGCTAGAAACGTTTTTTCCAAAATAACCTCACTTTGATTGAAACTCATATATATAAAACTCTTTGTATTCAGGTCGCGTAAGAGTTCAGAACATCATATATTTTCCTTAGTAAACATTTCAAAAGGAAAACTCTTCCAAGAACTCATCTTTAAACACTCAAACCATTCCCATGTGCATAAAAACTTCATCTTGCATCATCTAAGATCATTTAGAGTGCATCAATGGATAGTTTTGCTTCATCACATCTTTTTTGGTAAGTTCTTTACTATCTTCATATAAGTTAAGTGTTTTGCTTGCTAAGTCATCTCTTTAATTATTTGTATGCTTTTAGAACATATTCTAGATACAAATTAGAGATTGTTGCGATAACATAATTGAGTGTTGTATTGTGATAGCTTCATAGGATTGTTTGATCTATGTTTATCTAAGCTTTATGAACATGTCATTTAGCTATATTGATATGCATTAATTGCCATCTCATTATCCTAGATAAGCATATAAGGTTTCCTAGCCTTGTTTGTTCTTTGAATATCATCATATATTCACATAGTCCATTTTATCTCTTCATTGAGAAGTAATACTTGTGTTGCTTCTGGGAGTAGGTAGCTTAAATTGCAAGCAAGATGGACTAGGTTCACTTATACCGGGATTAGGTAGTGGCGGTGGATTTTAAACCGGGATTAGATTGTAATTCCTTTACCATTAGTGGATTCGAGGTTCGAGTGTGGCGCACTTATCAGCCCATGATTTTTCCCATTTAGAGGGTTTCCGCGTATATGTCAAGTGTCTTTATTATTTCCGTACTTATTACACCTGTGATATTATTGTGACTAGTTAGGGGTATTTTCGTCTAATTGACCATTAACGAAAAATTGGGCAAAATTTGATTAAAATCTATTCCCCCCCCCCCCCCCCGCCCCGCCCCCTCTAGATTAATATTAAACACAGCATAATATTTGTTTCAATTGGTATCAGAGGAGGTTCCTAGATATACATAGGTGATCCTTGCTCATTTTGGTGTGTGTTGCATTATGTGTGTTTGTGTTGATCATTCATACACTTGCATTCATTCATAAACACAATAAGTGGAAACAGTGGCAAACGAGGGAGCTTCTAGCACTAGACCTCCACTTCTCACTGGATTGAATTATGCCTCTTGGAAAGACAAGATGGAGTCTTATATTTTCCAAATTCATGACTGGGCATGGATGACGATTGAAGATGGCTACACTCCACCCATAATGACTCCTACAGATGGAGGAGATGATGTACTCAAGCCAAAGGCATAGTGGAACGCACAAGAGTTTGAGGCACTAAAGTGGAATAGGAAGGCAATGCATGCCATCCTATGTGTAATGGATGAGAACCAGTACAAGTTGGTTCAAAATACTAGGATAGCTAAGGAGGCATGGGATATCCTAGAAGTTGCATATGAGGGAACCGATGTGGTTAAGGAATCGAAGCTTCAAGTTCTCCAAACACAATTTGAATTGCTCAAGATGGATAAGAATGAGTGCTTCAATGACTTGGAAGTGAGGTTGATGGACATTGTGAACCAAAGTCATCAACTTGATGATCCTTATTCGGATAGGAAGATCAAGCAGAAGATTATGAAATCTCTACCCGATAGATTTGAGTCTAAGGTGACGGCTTTAGAAGAGAATAGTGGTTACAAGGATATGAAGCCAAGTGAAGTGATTGGGAGGCTTCTAGTTTATGAATCTAGGAAATGTCCTAACCCCACACCATCGAAAAAGTAAAAGGATATTGCTTTGAAAGCCTCCAAAGTTGAGAAGGAGGAAAGTGATGACTCGGATGAAGAAATGGCCTTGCTAATGAGGAAGTTCGAGAAGTTCTACAAGTCTGAGAGGAAAGGTTACGGATCCAAGTGTCAAGACTTGAAGAAAAAGGCTCCCTTAAAAAAGATTAAGCCTAGACAAGAAAAGACCGAGAAGAAAGGAGTCCAATGCTATGAATATGGTGGGATAGGTCACTGTGCCCCTGAATGTGCAAATCACAAGGTCAAGAAAAAGGGAAAAGTGATGGCTGCCACATGGAGTGAAAGTGATAACTCAAATGAAGGAGATGAGTCTTCGGATGATAAAAAACTCATGGCTAACTTCATGGCCTTTACGTCCTCTCATAGGAGCAAATATGCTAGTGAAGAAAAAAATGAGAGTCAAAAGGAAAACTACTCAAGTGATGATGGATCTTCATCACAATCCATGAATGTAAATGTAGATATGATGGATCTCAAGAACTATATTACTAGGTTTGAGAGTTCGAGGTTAAAAAACAAGAATGAAATTAAGGGATTAAAAGAAGAAAAACTAGAGCTCTCAACTCAAGTTGACCAACTAAATGAAGAGTTGGTGAGATCTAAGAGAGTGAAGAAGGGTTGAAGAAAGAGCTTGAAAATGCTAGAGAGTTGATGGCCAAGATGAACTCTAGCACCAAAAAACTTGACCACATGTTAGATGTTGGAAAGAGGCCAAGTGACAAGAAGGGGCTTGGGTTTGAAGATGACAAGATGCCCTCCACTCCAAGCAAGACCATTTTTGTAAGAAGCATGAATTTCAATGGGTCCTCTTCTCATCAATCACCTATGAAGAAACTTGATCTAGAAGAGTGTTCAAGTAGTGCTCAAGTGAAGATGGCACCAAGAAGCCTACCTCAAGCCCATCTTACAAGGGCTCCTCAAGTTAACTTCCCTCAACCGAAAGCTCATAAAGGGAAAATACCTATCTTGCAAGCTCAATCACCGAAGTAATCAAGTCTTGCTCAACAACAAAGAAGGAAAGTTCCTCAACAACAATCAAGACAACCACAAAGACATGGGAAGGCTCAAATGCATCCTCAAGGCTATGGTATGATTCCTAACTTCATTCCTACATGTCATTTTTATGGTATTGATGGTCATAGTAGACCAAATTGCTTTAGATATATTAAATTGTGTAGAATTGAAAGCATGATAGAGAAGAAAAAGGCTAAAGCCTTGATGCATGTCATTAGAAAATATAGAACACCTTTGCATGATCCTAGGACATTTAGAGCCCATGTACCATTGACCACTAGGAAGGAAAATATTTCACCTAGGGGGATTAGATATGATGAACACCTTTGCATTGTTGCATAAATTGCCTTGAAAGCTCATTCTTCTGATTTTTGGTATTTTGATAGTGGGTGCTCTAGGCACATGACTGGAAACAAGAGCTTCTTTGAGACTGTTGTGATAGAGGAGGTAGGAAATGTCACCTTTGGTGATCGATTCAAAAAGAAAGTTAAAGGAAAGGGAACTATTTCCATTCCCGGATTACCCTCCTTGTCTGATGCTTTGTATGTTGATGGTCTAAAAGCTAATTTATAAGCATTTCACATCTTAGTGATGAAGGACTTTCCGTCTTGTTTAGGAAAAATGATTGTTCTATCCTATTGCCAAATGGACAAACCTTGCTAAAAGGTATGAGATCTAGCGACAATTGCTATCGTCTTGAAGCTAAAAATGTCTCTTGCAATGTGTCCAAGGATGAAAAAATTGAGTTGTGGCATGAAAGACTTGGTCACATGAACTATCGGGGTTTACGAATCTCAGATAAGTTCAATGTGTGCGAGGCCTCCCCAAGCTTGGGAAAAAGGCAAATGGTGTTTGTGGACCTTGCCAACAAGGGAAGCAAACCAAAAGTATGCATAAAAAGGGCAAGTATTTATCCCCCAAGGAACCTCTAGAGCTTCTCCATATGGATATTATGGGTCCAATGCAAACTGAGAGTTTAGGTCGAAAGAGATACATTTTTGTGTGTGTAGATGACTTCTCTAGGTACACTTGAACTTATTTTCTTAGAGAAAAATCTGAAACCTTTGACAAGTTTAAAATTCTTTGTTCCAAAATTAAAAATGAAATGAACTCCAAGATTAAAAGCATTAAACGGATTAGGAGTGACCATGGGAAGGAGTTTAAGAATGCCCATTTTGAAAACAACTGCAATAATCTAGGCATTTCTCATGAGTTTTCGACTCCTAGGACACCTCAACAAAATGGAGTTGTTGAGAGGAAAAATAGGGTTCTTCAAGAGATGGCCCGTATGATGTTGCTTAGTAACAATGTCCCTAGGAACCTGTGGGTCGAAGCCGTCAATTCGGCGTGCTACATAAGAAATAGAGTCTTTCTAAGGCCCCAAACTAGGCAAACCTCCTATGAGTTATGGAAAGGTAGAAAGCCAAATGTTAGTTATTTCCACACCTTTGGAAGCAAATGCTACATTTTGAATGACCGTGATCAACTTGGAAAATTTGATGCTAAGAGTGATTAGGGTATCTTCATTGGTTATTCCTTAAATAGTAGAGCCTATAGAGTTTTCAATTAAAAAATTAGAACCGTCATGGAATCATCTAATGTTGTCATTGATAATATTAGGCTCAAATCTAATGACCATGAGGAGAAGGTAGATCTAGTTGATGACTCTCCTTTGGAAAAGGTTGTTGATATTCCTAATATTGAAAAGACTAATCTTGATGATGACATAATACAGCCTATTGATAGGAATCCTCTCTTGAACTCAAAAGAACCTGATAAATGGGTTAGGAAACTCCATGACAATGATGACATCATTGGAGAGGTTAATGAGGGTGTTAGGACTAGGCGTCAAATGGCTAATCTAATTAGCTACACTTGCTACACTTCTCAAATAGAACCCAAGAAGTTGATGAAGCCTTAAAGGATGAACTTAACCAATTTGAAAGGAATGAGGTTTGGACCCTATTTCCTAGGCCCAAGAACACCAATGTGATAGACACCAATTGGGTAGATAGGAACAAATCCGATAAGGATGGTAACATTGTACGAAACAAGGCTAGACTTGTAGCACAAGGGTACTCTCAAATTGAGGGTATTGACTTTGAAGAGACATTTGCTCCCGTTGCTAGGATTGAGTCCATTAGGCTTCTTTTATCCATTTCTTGTTTGCACAAGTTTAAATTGTATCAAATAGATGTTAAGAGTGCCTTCATTAATGGTTTCTTACAAGAGGAAGTGTTTGTTGAACAACCCAAAGGGTTTGTGGATCCTCACCACCCTAATCATGTCTATCATCTTAAGAAGGCTTTATATGGGTTGAAACAAGCACCAAGGATTTGGTATGAGCGCCTCACTCAATTTCTTATAGACAATGGCTACACTAGGGGTAGTGTTGACAAGACTTTATTCATCAAAAAAGATAAATATGAGCTTTTTATAGCTCAAATATATGTTGATGATATAGTGTTTGGCTTCACTAATAACACCAAAGTCCAACAATTTGTTGATGTCATGTCTCATGAGTTTGAAATGAGCCTTGATGGTAAGCTAAGTTACTTTCTAGGTTTACAAATTTAGCAAATGGATGATGGGATTTTCATATCCCAAGCTAAGTATGCCAAAAACCAAGTGAAGAAATTTGACCTTGAAAGAGCCAAACATTGTGATACACCCATGAGTACCACTTCGAAGCTAAGCAAGGATGCTAGTGGTAAAAGTGTGGACCAAACTTTGTATCGTGGCATGATTGGTAGCTTGCTCTATTTGACCGCAAGCAGGCTCGATATCTCTTTTGGTGTGGGTGTGTGTGCTAGGTACCAATCGGATGCTAAGGAGTCCCATCTCTCTTCCGTTAAGAGAATCATTCGCTATGTGAATGGGATATCTAACTATGGTATTTGGTACTCTTTTGACACCAATGCTAGTCTTGTAGGCTTTAGTGATGCAGATTGGGCAGAAAATTGTGTTGATAGGAAAAGTATATCAGACGGTTGCTTTTTCCTTGGGAAAAACCTTGTCTCTTAGTTTTGCAAGAAGTAAAATTCAATTTCTTTGTCCACGGCTGAGGCCGAATACATAGTTGCTGGGAGTGGATGCACACAACTCCTTTGGATGAAGCAAATGCTAGTCGACTATGGATTCAATCAAGGTACTCTTACTCTCTTTTGTGATAACATGAGTGCAATTAATATTTCCAAGAACCCAGTTCAACATTCTACAACTAAGCATATTGACATCTGTCATCATTTCATTAGAGAACTAGTTAAGAGCAAATACATAGTACTTGAGCATGTAGGTACTAATGATCAACTATCGGATCTATTTACTAAACCCTTATTTGCTACTCGATTCAAAACTCTTAGTAGGTATATTGGGGTTTGTTTCATGGAGTGAAGAGTTTTGGTCTTTGACCCCATAAGGGGAACTCAAGCAAATAGAGCTATTGTATACTTGTTGCATGCAAAATTTTGGAAATGTTTATGCTCCTTTATTGATTGCTTGAGTAGCTTGGTTGCACTTATACTATATTATATTGTATTTTCTTCAATAAGTGTGAACTTTGCTTTGATTACAATCCATGTCATATTTATGTTCAAACATGCATTTTTGGACTAGAAGATCTACATAGGAAGTACATATTGAATAACCTATAATTATCTCCATGACATGATGATTCTTTAATGACATGCTAATGAGAAATGATAAAGCATGAATTGATGAATGCAATTGTTCAATGCAAAATATTGTGTGAAAAAGCTAGTGAGACTAAAATGTTTCATCAATGTCTCTCTTTCTTTATTAGTTGAACATGGCTACTATCATACGGGTATCCTACCCGGAAAAATCAAATAGAGTGCAAAGTTGCTCATGCCATGTTTCGCTTATAAAGTTGGATATAGTGCTATTAAAACTTGGTATCTATAAAACATCTATAAAAAATCTATATCCTTGATTCTCTCATGACAAATGGTGAAATTGGTTTGAATTATATTGGAAACCTTTGTCATCTGCTTTGCCAAATACCATTGTTTTTGGACTTGAATGCAACATGTCTTATATGCAAAGCATTTTTGATTCACACATTTTCTTCAAATAAATCTCCTCGTTTCTCTCCTATTAATTGAGTTGCATAAATGTGGCTTATATGATTATGCAAATGTCTTGTATGCTCTTTTATTTCTTTGCCTTGAGTGACCCGGTTGGGGACTTCTCCTTTGCCTATATCATGACAAAAAGGGGGAGTAGCATTGTGGTGTTAGGGGAGCAGCATGTGTTGGTTTTAAGGGGAGTAGTACTTGTTGGGGAGATTACATTTAGGGGGAGTAACCCTTTGAGGGGAGCATTGCATGATGTGGAGCATTACGCGTTGTCATACTCATATTCTTAAATGCAAATGCTTTTGTTTTATATTCACTTGATCATCTCACATGCACTTGGTTTGGAAAGTGTATTTGTGTTTATCTTGTGTGTAGGTTTGATAGTTCTACAAGAGATTGAAGATTTGAAGTTTTTTTTATATATCTCTTTGTTATGTAGAATATTATCCCGGTGTTTTATTTGGTTTTGTGAGGTTCAATGTGAGTGGTGGTTTTGTCACGAAATAGACAACTGGGGAGATTGTAAAGTCTTCATTTGTTGATTGGCTTATTTCGTGAACAAATCACATTTTTAGGGTTTGTGTAAGGGTAGCTTAGGCTCTCAAGACCTCAAGAGGAGAAGCACCAAAGGTAAAATTCTTGTGCTTACTTGCTTTGAAGAGATAGTTGCACATACTCAAAAATTCATGCATAACTCTTATTCATATATGTTGTGTGTTGATACTTGTGTGCATTTTGGTTTAAATGACTCTTATTAATTCATTTGCATCTTGTAATTAAAGTTTTATGTCATGTTAGGCATTAGTATAGGATGCATTTTCATCACTCTAGGACTTGTTGATTTTGTGTGTTAGAGGTTTGAAAAAGTGGGCATTACGCTGGTGGTGCACTACTCGACAAGCGCAACCTTACCAGCGCAACATTCCAGTGGATCGCCTCTTGTCATACGCCACTGAACTGCGCCATTGCACCTGTGCAATGTTGAAAAAGTGGGCAGTGCGCTGGTGGTGCGCTACTCGACTAGCGCAGCCTCACCTGCGCAACATTCCAGTGGATCATCGCATGTCATGCGCCACTTGACCATCGCCTATTAAAAATTTAGGTTGTGCGCTGGTGGTGCGTTACTCGATCAGCGCACCTCACCAGCGCACATAGCGGGAGCTGGAACGTTTTTTCCAAAATGATTGAAACTCATATATATATAACTCTCTGTATTCAGGTCGAGTAAGAGTTCAGAACATCATATATTTTCCTTAGAACACATTTCATAAGGAAAACTCTTCCAAGAACTCATCTTTAAACAATCAAAGCATTCCCATGTGCATAAAAACTTCATCTTGCATCATCTAAGATCATTTAGAGTGCATCAATGGATATTTTTGCTTCATCACATCTTGTTTGGTAAGTTCTTCACTATCTTCTTACAAGTTAAGTGTTTTGCTTGCTAAGCCATCTCTTTAATTATTTGTATGCTCTTAGAACATATTCTAGATACAAATTAGCGATTGTTGTGATGACATAATTGAGTGTTGTATTGTGATAGCTTCATAGGATTGTTTGATCTATGTTTAGCTAAGCTTTATGAACATGTCATTTAGCTCTCTTGATATCTAGGATTGCATTAATTGACATCTCATTATCCTAGATAAGCATATAAGGTTTCCTAGCCTTGTTTGTTCTTTGAATATCATCATATATTCATATAGGCCATTTTATCTCTTCATTGAGAAGTAAGACTTGTGTTGCTTTCGGGAGTAGGTAGCTTAAATCGCAAGCAAGATGGACTAGGTTCACTTATACCAGGATTAGGTAGTGGTAGTGGTGGTGGATTTTAAACCGGGATTAGATTGTAATTCCTTTGCCATTAGTGGATTCGAGGTTCGAGTGTGGCGCACTTATCAACCCGTTGTTTTTCCCATTTGGAGGGTTTCCACGTATATCTCAAGTGTCTTTATTATTTCCGCACTTATCACACTTATGATATTATTGTGACTAGTTAGGGGTATTTTAGTCTAATTGACCATTAACGAAAAATTGGGTAAAATTTGATTAAAATATATTCACCCCCCTCTAGATTAATATTAAACACACCGTAATATTTGTTTCATAGTATACGGTTAATATTACTGCAACATGAATCTCATTGTTTTCATTGTTTTTACAAAGACAGAAACATGGATTTCACATCCCTGTGTGCGAAATTCTAGAAGAGACAGACACTTATTGACTCGTACTCGGTTCCTATTATGTCATTTGGACATCCTTCCACTTGGGTTGTGCCATCTGACATCGCTGAGAGGGTGGTTTTGAATCCAATCTCCAGGAGACAAGCAGGCCGCCCAAGGGCGGGTCGACATATATCGTCTTCGGAGAGGACAACTATATAAAACTATAGAAGATGTGGACAACCAGGGCATAATTCCAGGAGATGTTCAAACCCAACTTTGATTAATAAAGGTCCGAGCAGAGTTGTTCCTGAGGAATACAGACGCAAGTATAGCATCTGTCATACAGTTAGCCACAACAGATAGACGTCCCCTATCAGAGACTCCACCGTGGAAAGATTTTAGGCGTTATGATGATAACATTGTGAAATTTTGTACTCGTATGACTTGTTCAATAATTGAAATTCAATTTTAATTAAATAGGATTTCCAATTAGTGTTACACTTGTGATTTATGATAGTTGAAAAGGAAACAAAAATTAAATAAAATTTTATTTCAATGTAAACATTTTTATACAAAAAAATGGTACATATATAGAAGAATTACTACATAAAACTAAACGGGCCGGGAGTTTGAAAAAATCTCAACTGCCATATTCTCCCGAATGATCTCCATATCGCCTTCCGACCAATCGAAATCCTTTGTGTCAGCCAGAATGTACTCGATCAATCTCAAAATGTGGGGACCACAGTTACCCCTACAGTTTGACACATTAACATGCATTAATAAAACAATAATCTTTTAATAACTCAATTTATAAGTAAATGAAAACAAAATGTCTTACGATTTCTTCTGCTGGGAGACACTGGTTACGGACACCACGCTGACCGAGAAGAGCTTATTCTTCTTGGGGAATGTCTCACGGTCAGGGGATCGCGCAGTATGAAAACCGGCCTGATGCAACATCGAAGGCAAAAACCAACGCCAGGGGGCTACCTGCTGCTTCCGGAGATTCATTGCGACATCCTGTCTCTAGGGGTCAACAATGAACATTGTCCCGCGGGTGAGGTTGACAGTCACCAATAGCCAATATTGGTGCCCAATGTTGCACGGTATCAGGACCTGTAAACGTAAGGAGAAGGTATTTGGATGTACAAATCCATTTATAACAAAAAATTACAAAACAAGTAACACTTACTGTGTCAACCTTGTGCCACAGACGGCTTCCAATCGGGGTACCACCACGCACCGTCGTAAGGTCCTCATTGGTCCACCAGGACCTCAGCACATTCTACCATGCCATGGAGATCTCCCCGTGAGCATTACGAGGCATCATTCTCCTGTATTGGACCTTCAGATATGACTGTACAAACAGTTCATCGACAAAAAATTAGTACTGTTTTACAAACTAATTTAAAAGGATACGTAATCATGACTGTTGTGGAATACTTACAAAAAATTATGTAACCAATATATTGATCATCTGGTTGTACGCAGTTGGGAATGCTCGCTGACGCTTCCAAAGAATATGGAGGTACGCGTCCATATGCTGGTAATATTTACACATAATAATGTGTTGTGAGTGTATCATATCTAAAACAAACATTATAAAGAAAATGTTTGGTTCGTCGTACCTCATCCTCCAACTCATGAAGTTGGTCTGCATCCGATGGAACCATGCAGCATCAACTGTCTCAAGCACGTCCACATCACGTCTGCATTAATTTCCCATTAGCAACACAAATATTTAATTGAACAGAAGAAAATTTGTGACCTTAATAGAAAAGAAATTACTTACCTTTCTCCGTTTAGGTTCTTCTTGAAGGCTCGGTAAGCCTTCAACTGGTCACCGTCCACCAGTCCGAGGGGATCGAAAACATGGTTTAAAGGCTAAAGTGTTACCCTATCCCTCTTCGATCGACAGGGATTTGTGTACGCGCTGGGGTGTGGTGCGATGAAGAGGTCTGTCCCCTCTGAGGCTGGATGGATCTAGAGGTGGAAGAGGTGGTTGTCGATCGATCGATGGGGCAGGTGAAGGGGGAGGCTGCTGCTCGATTGATAGGGGTGGTGGAGAGGGAGGTTGCTTCTCCACCGAAGTGGGAGGTGGAGAGGGAGGATGTTGGTCTACTGATGGGGGAGGTGAATGGGGAGTCTGTTGCTAGATCGGAGGGGCCGACTATCACTCTACCAATGAGCCTGCTGTTGTACGTGTAACAGGCCCTGTATCTCTGATACAGTGGTGAGCCTCACTCTTCGAAACCACCCATCCGGTATATGGATCCTCTCGACATCCACCAATCCTGTCTGTCCCCCGGTATACCCACTTGTCCTGTCTCCGAGAGTAAAGTCTGGATCAAGACCAGGTGGACCAACCCGATGCGTATGCATTCTGAAGCCCCCCAATCAATGCAAGCAACTCCCGATATTGCTCTTGTCGATCCTCCTCGCTCTTCCTGATCATATCCAGCAACACCCGGTGCTGCTATTGTCAATCAAACTCATTCTTCCGGAGGGCTTCACTCAACTCATTGAACTGATGTTCCCATGGGGCCTGAATTCATGTCAACATTGTTAACACTAAAACACTCTACAGGCCGTGTTAATAAAAACAAAACTATCATCTCAACTTACCTCCACAACACGTCCAACACCTGCACGGGAATCCCCTCTAGATGCACCAAGTCCGGGGTTAGTAAACCGAACCCTTCTATGCCTCACTCGTCGAGGAGACGGCTCAGATCCGTTAGTGTCTATGGCACTGAAACTTGGGCCCGATGGGTTAGAAGCCTCCGTATCACTGCGTCTCCCTCCCTCACCCTCCTCATTCAAACCATTTTCATGGCTCCCGCCAGCAGTAGTCTGATCAGGGATAGATTGAAGGTGAACCTAATCCTCCTCTACATACAGGCTCCGCCCCCCCCCCCCCCCCCCCCCCCCCCCCCCCTCGCTTAGGCTTGCAAAGTATGGTGCTCCCTCCTCAGCTGCCGTGGGCACGATTTCCTCCTTTGCAAACATCTGAAAACTTAGTTAGAGGAATGTCATTGTAAACATAGTAACTAATATAACGATAAACAAATTAAATACATACCCTAGCATTGAAAATCTTGGCCAGCTTCTTCCCTCTATGTTGTTTTGTCAACTCCCACTTCATTATACGAGGAGAAAGCTCTGTAACCTTTTGGGATCCGAAATTGACGCCCAGCTGGGGGATTACCTCGAAAGCAAATATCTACATTAAAGATAAATACAGTTAGAATCCAAAAAATTTAGGCAACAAAATATAAAGTCCATTTTGTATTTCAAAATTCTTACCAAGAGGGCATGCGACAGACCGTTAATGTTGTACCCCTCAACGGTATGTACAACATCGCCCTGTGACTGCTGGCCTCTCTTCTCACGTTGTCAGGGTAACGCATGCTTGAATGATAAATAGAATGCCTATATACGTGGGCACCATTTGGGAAAGCATCGAAGGCAGTGAGGTCTTTCACCAACCGAAACTGCCATACTGGAATCTTGAATCTCTCGTCCACCCCCATCAATATCCAGTTCAGCATGTATATGATGCATAACTCACAGCATGGTATGCCTCCTAAAACTCTCAGAGGGTAAGAACAACCGTCAACTCCTCCAACGATACCTCATCGACTCTAGGAAAGTACCGATGATGTATGTCCTTCTCCACTGCAGCATACAGACCAGTGTTCAATACAACTCCAAAACGTAATCCGGTGATGAGGTAAAATTCCACCTTCGAAAACTTTACCATATGGTTCCCTAACAGGAACCGCATATTATCTGTTGGCCCATCATGGTCCAACTCCCGCAAGAACAGCTGATGGATAACACCACCAGAAAACTTCATTTCCTGGTGCATTGACATGCAATGCCCGAAATAGGATGCCATGAACCGACGCCGATCCTCAACAGTAAAATCTTCTGAAACCCGGTTCAATGCATCGTCTATATGGGCGAGGGCTTCAAAATGGTCATGTCAAGTCAATTTTCCCTTGAACCAATCTCCCTCTGGAGTTTTAAGGAAATCCTTCAACCTGCTCCTCATCTGTAATGTCACAAGAACAAAACATAAGTAAACAGGCAAAAACTCGATTCTATGAAATATATTCTCGATCCTTTGATAATATTCTCGATCGTTTGAAATATATTCTCGATCGTTTGAAAAATAATCTCGATCAGTTTCAAAATATTCTCGATCTTTTGAAATTAATCTCGATCGTTTGAAAAATATTCTCGATCTTCTGAAAAATATTCTCGATCGTTTGAAAAATAATCTCGATCGTTTGAAAAATATTCTCGATCTTTTAAAAAATAATCTCGATCATTTGATCGTTTAGAAAATATTCTCAATCGTCTGAAAATTACTCTCGATCGTTTGAAAAATATTCTCGATATTTTGAAAAAATATTCTCGATCTTTTAAAAATAATCTCGATCGTTTAGAAAATATTCTTGACTTCTGAAAAATATTCTCGATCGTTTGAAAATTATTCTCGATATGTTGAAAATAATTTCGATCGTTTGAAAAATATTCTCGATCTTCTGAAAAATAATCTCGATCGTTTGAAAAATATTCTCGATCGTTTGAAAAATATTCTCGATCGTTTGAAAAATATTCTCGATCGTTTGAAAAATATTCTCGATCGTTTGAAAATATTCTCGATCATTTGAAATATAATCTCGATCGTTTGAAAAATATGCTCGTTTCTTACTTACAAATCCTTGATCTAGTTCCAAAAAACCTCGATTTTGCTAAAAAAATTCTCGATTTAAAAATTTCTCAAAATTACAATTCATCGATAACCAAAATTTCATCTTCTTCATCACATATTAAACCTAATTTCAAACCCTAACCTAAACCACAACCATTATCAGATCTCGTTTTCAACCCTAATCTACGAATTGAATCAACAAAACACAAGTCTAACATGCAATGACAAGTTATCAACTACAAAATCTAGAAAAAAAGTGAACATAAATTACCTCTGTCAATTGCAACAAATCTGGTGTATTCTCGTTCACGTTCCGGTCACTTTGCCGTCGATTCTGTTGTCTTCGGTCTCTTTCTCACTCTAGCTTTTTTCACACTAACAAAACGATAACTTTCTATCTTTTTCGACAGTTCGGGGTATTTTTGTCCGATCACACTAAATGGTATTTTTTAAACATACATTAGTAAAATGGTGATATTTGCACAACACACTCCCCAAATGGTGTCAATAATTTATCCACCCCTTACAAATAATATTCAATACTTTGGTTCACCAAATTTAATTATTTGATACAGAAGTTGACCCAAACAAATTGTTTAAAGAAGTTTGGTTCTGGTCAGCTTTTTGTCATCAACTAGGTCCTAACCCCTCAAGGAAATTCAGGTGTTCACCAAATTGTAGTTATGAAAATTCCACTTGTCTTTATTTTTCTCAGCATGTTATATATTATCTATATAGCTAGGATTACGAATATCTACTTCTATAATACCGGAAATTGAAATTAAACTCTTCGTAAAATATAAGCTGAATAAGACTCTCCACCATTCTGCTATCCGTTAAGAGTTGGCATACATATCACGTCTTATTTAAAACCTGAAAAGTCCTCATTAATTGATTGGCTTATTTCGTGAACAAATCACATTTTTGGGATGTTATGTAAGGGTAGCTTAGGCTCTCAAGACCTCAAGAGGAGAAGCACCAAAGGTAAAATTCTTGTGCTTACTTGCTTTGAAGAGATAGTTGCACACACTCACAAATTCATGCATAACTCTTATTCATATATGTTGAGTGTTTATACTAGTGTGTATTTTGGTTCAAATGACTCTTGATTGATATATTTGCATCTTGTAATTAAAGTTTCGTGTCATGTTAGGCAATAGAATATGATGCATTTTCATCACTCTATGACTTGTTGATTTTGTGTGTTTGATGTTGAAAAAGTGGGCATTGCGCTAGTGGTGCGCTACTCGACTAGCGTAACCTCACCAGTGTAACATTCTAGTGGATCGTCGCTTGTCATGCGCCACTGAACTGCACCACTGCACCCGCACAAAGTTGAAAAAGTGGGCAGTGCATTGCTGGTGCGCTACTCGACTAGCGCAGCCTCACCAACGCAACATTCCAGTGGATTGTCGCATGTGATACGCCACTGAGCTACGCCACTCGACCAGCACCTATTGAAAATTTTAGGCAGTGCTCTACTCGACCAGCGCACCTCACCAGCACACATAGAGGAAGCTGGAACGTTTTTTATAAAACGACCTCACTTTGGTTAAAACACACACACACACACACACACACACACATATATATATATATAACTCTTTGTGTTCAAGGTCGAAATAGAGTTTAGAACATCATATTTTTTCCTTAGAACACATTTCTAAAGGAAAACTCTTCCAAGAACTCATCTTTAAACACTCAAACCATTCCTATGTGCATAAAAACTTCATCTTGCATCATCTACAGTCATTTAGAGTGCATCTATGGATAGTTTTGCTTCATCACATCTTGTTTGGTAAGTTCTTCACTATCTTCTTACGAGTTAAGTGTTTTGCTTGCTAAGCCATCTCTTTAATTATTTGTATGCTTTTAGAACATATTCTAGATACAAATTAGAGATTGTTGTGATGACATGATTGAGTGTCGTATTGTGATAGCTTCATAGGATTGTTTGATCTATGTGTTAGCTAAGCTTTTTGAACATGTCATTTAGCTATTGATATCTATAATTGCATTAATTGTCATCTCATTATCCTAGATAAGCATATAGGGTTTCCTAGCCTTGTTTGTTCCTTGAATATCATCATATATTCACATAGGACATTTTATCTCTTCATTGAGAAGTAAGACTTGTGTTGCTTCCGGGAGTAGGTAGCTTAAATCGCAAGGAAGATGGACTAGGTTCACTTATACCGGGATTAGGTAGTGGTGGTGGATTTTAAACCGGGATTAGGTTGTAATTCCTTTGCCATAAGTGGATTCGAGATTCGAGTGTGGCGCACATATCAGCCCGTGGTTTTTCCTATTTGGAGGGTTTCCACGTAAATCTCAAGTGTCTTTACTATTTCCGTACCTTTTACACTTGTGATATTATTGTAACTAGTTAGGGGTATTTTCGTCAACTTGACCTTTAACAAAATTGGATAAAATTGTTTAAAATCTATTCATCCCCCCTCTAGATTAATATTATACACACCATAATATTTGTTTCAAAACCCATCATAAGTGTGTATGTATTTAACTTATACCAATGACTTTTAACATAATTTGTATATCAAATATCATGAGTTTTGACAAGAAACAGAGTTGGCTAAGTGGTATCCATTCACATCTACATATCTACATGAAAGATGTTATAGTTCAAAAAGAAAATAAAAAAATTGGTTGAGTTTAGAGGCAAAACTAGATTTTTTTTTTCTAGGTGGACTGTGAATAATTATAAATATATATATATATATATATATATATATATATAATTATACTATATAATAAATAAATCATTTTGATGACGAATCTCGATGGTACATAAGAATTTTCATTAATTAAAATAAAAAGGTATACCATCGGGGGACATAATGAGCATTACTATTAAATACATATTCTAACTATGAAAAAACATAAAAAATAAAATAAAAAAATGAAATACACATGTATTTAAATTTTGACTTTCGAAGCTTCAAGGAAGCGAATGTATCTATTACAGAGATTGAATCAATTGTATCAATAAATTCTCTTTTAATAAAAACAACTATACAATTCTCAAGAAACTGATCATCCATCTTGTTGAGTAAAGACGTTTACACAAATATCATTGTTGAAAATAAAACTTAATTTTACAATTAATATTACTAAATAAACTTAAAAAAAAAAGAAGCAAAATTTACTGTTATCTCATGCCGACGTCTATATACCTCACAAATCCAAAAGTTATGAAAACTCATAAAATTGAAGTTCTTGGAGACTTATAGATTAATTTATACGTTAAATCTACTGCTTTCGGCTGTTGCTTAAGGGTTAAAATTTCCAAAAAAAATTTTGAGTTATTAAAGGGTTAAAATTTCTCAATTTGATCTTTCATATGGTTAATAAAATACAATGGGTTTTAATGAGCTTGATGTATATTTTTATCGGGTGTATTTAAAACTATTAAAACCCTGATTTTTGTTTTCAAAAAAAGCTCGGGTGGGTTGTAGCCCACACATGCCAGCCTTAGATCTGCCTCTGGTTGAGTTTATTTATTTATTTTATATACATACTTATTTTTCTTTTGGTGGAAGTATTACTTTATAGTTTATATACATACTTACGTGTAGAGGTGGCAGAGGGTCGGATCAAAGCCGGATCAGCTCGCCCCAAACCCCGAAACCCGTTTTTTACAGGTTGCTCTAAACCCGACCTGTGATCTGAAAGAGTTTTCGATTTCCGTCCCAAATCTGATCTGATTAGGGCAAAAGTGTCCCAAACCCGACCTGAATGACCCTATTCGTTTTATCCTTTAAAAAAATATCACAAACCATTAAATATACAAATTATTTTATCATATGATTGAATTTTAAGACATTGATTTAAATTTTAACATTAAATTTATATATATATACACACACAAAAATTTTTGTTTATTTTTATTGGAAATTTAAATATACAGTTAAATGCAAACGTACACTGCAGAAAAAATATTTTAACATACACCATAGAAAAAACATTTTAACATACACTCAAAATTCATACAAAAACTTAAGTTTAATAGAACACAACATCTAAATTTAATAAACTTTAAATTCAAACATAAAATTAGATTATATAAAGAGACAAAGAGATTAAAGATTTGTTTTTCCATATACATTTTTTATATTTTTAAAAATGATTATATAAATACCAAATTAAAAGGGACGAGTAGGACATAAGGGGTTGACCCATACCCGACCCGATAAAAAACCGGGTAAAAAAGTTTGACCCAAACCAGATCCGAGCCCTGTTTTAGGTGATCCAAACCCGATCCGAGCCCTATTTAGGTGATCCAAACCCGTCCCAAACGGATCGGAGCTCCACTGGTGTGGGGCAGGTCGGGGATTTTTGCCGTCCCTACTTATGTGTGCCCACATCACACCATTCATCTAATCTAACCATTCATGTAATCACAATAAGGGTTGTGATATGAAGGCATCTTATATAGTATTAACTCAATTTAATAAAAATCTAGAGTGTTATGTTTATTATAGAATTTAAAATTTTGAAATGAGAGCATTCATTAGTACGTATCTAGTAGGTGAGTAATGATTTTAACAAAGTAGGAATGTAAAAATGTGATAGTTTTGATACTTATTGATTGGTCAATATTGCATTGATTTTTAAAATCAGGATGGTAGAAACACATTTAAGTAAAAGATGCTTTGAATTTAAATCCTAATTAAATGTAAATTAGTAGTACCAAGTGGGGTATACAAATCAGCCTCTGTGATAATCATCAAGAAAAACAGAAATTTGTACATGCATTATGCATTTATGCACAGATAGAGAGAGATATGCATGGATGGAACATTGTAAAACGTAGAATGTGATGCAGAGGGCAGAGAGGAAGAAGTCCAGTTGAGCCCACTTCAATAGATAGACCCTATTCATACGCTAATTCAACTCTCTTTGCGCACACGTAAGGCGAGACAGAGAGACGAAGCGAGTCTCAAACAGCAAGGGAGAGAGTTGCATCAACAACAACAACAAAGACAAAAGAAAAGAGTTTTTGATGAGTGGTTACGGTAAGAATCCAAATAAATGTACAACGGATACTTTGAAATCCCATTTATCACTTTCCACCTAATCATATTTCCCAATTTCGGATTTTCAAATCATTGATTGGTTTAGCGGTTTTTATTTGAGATCGGTTTGGATTTCATCTGGGTATGAGCTGGTTTCTGGGTATTTGATATTTTAGCAAAGCACTACTGATTGCGTCAGCAATTTAAGTTTATATATTAAGCATATATTAATGCTGTGTCAGCTCTGTTGTTTATGTTTGTTTGGCTCCCATATAGAGAAAGCATTGCTGGTTTCTTGGATTAGTATTGCTGCTAGTGCTATGTCATCTCTTGGGATTATTACTCGAAAGTCATTGTTTTCCTTGTTGACAATTGCATCAATTCTCTTCTTTTTGTCGTGGTTCTTTGCATTGCGGTCTACTTCCATCGATACTAGTTTGTTTAGCAATACCAATACCAATACCAATACCAATCCCCTGCCTGTAGTTAACAATGGTAATTTTGAAGCCCGGATTAGAAACCGCGCAATACTTAATGATAGGGTAGAAGAAGAGGCAGAATTACCCAAAAAGAAAGATGGTATGAAATGCAATACCAAAAATAAAGCCATTCTTAAGGTTTATATGTATGATCTACCCCCTGAGTTTCATTTTGAACTCTTAGATTGGAAAGCACAAGGGGGAAGTGTTTGGCCTGATATTACCAAAAATATACCTCAGTATCCCGGTGGATTGAACTTGCAACATAGTATAGAATATTGGCTTACCTTGGATCTCCTTGCTTCCGAGATTCCTAACATCCCCAGAGCTTCTAGTGTGATCAGAGTGCGCAACTCTAGTGAAGCTGATCTTATATTTGTACCTTTCTTTGCTTCATTGAGCTATAATAAGTTTTCGAAAAAGACTCCCCATAAGAAGAAAGGCAACGATAGAGCGTTGCAAGACAAGTTGGTGGATTATGTGACGAATCAAGAATTGTGGAAGCAGTCCCAGGGAAAAGACCATTTCATTGTAGCTCACCATCCCAATAGCCTATTGAGTGCTAGGATGAAGCTATGGCAAGCAACTTTCATACTTTCCGATTTTGGGAGGTACCCTCCCAACATAGCGAATGTTGATAAAGATGTGATTGCGCCTTACAAACATGTGATCAAGCCATATGTCAACGATACATCTGATTTTGATACTCGTACAACTCTGCTGTACTTCCAAGGAGCCATATACAGAAAAGATGTAAATGCTCTTCCTCTTTGATAGTCATTTTTTTACTTGTCTTCTGTCATGGTTTGGATTAGTGTTTAATTTTGATCCTATGTGGTCTTTATCAGGATTTATGTTGTTTGTTATCTCTTATAAGATACCTCTTTTGGTGATTTTAATATTTCATTGGATCATACTAACAGAAGTTCCTTTTCAAGCCTTTCATTTGTGTTTACTAGGAGGACCCATTCTCTTATCCTTTGCGGAATTTCATTTACCGATTAAAACATAAATTAGTGAATGGTCAAAATTTTCCAAGACTTTTGCTGCTCTTTTAGTCTTTCATTATGTGCATCTGATTCAGCAATCAATTAGGCTCTTTCCTTGTGAAAATACAATCATTTTGAGGGAATTGGGTTTTTGTGTCGACACAGTTAAAATCTTTAGTTTCTTCTATCCTGATATCCTTAGAATTTGCTCGTAGCCAAACTAAGTTCCTTTATCAATTAAATAAATGCATGGCATTAGAACATGATAATATTGCTGCACAAACTCTCTGCGGCTAAGATTAGGCACTATCGATTGAACTATATAATTGCATCATGCTAAAGCATTTATCTCATACCCTAGTGGAAGTGCTGTCATAAACTTAATCATATATAGTTGGATAGTTAGAAAATGGCTAGCTTATAAGTTCATGTTCTTTCTGACTGCTGTTTGTTACTCCAATTAAGAATCCCCAAGGAATTCTAAGAATTCATTTCTTTTTGTTAACTTGAAGATAATTAGAGAAAACAAATACTACTTTGAACCTTTTTTCGAAGAATTGTTGAAAAGGCATCATTGTTCTTTCCAGGAGAACTATTTAGTTCTCCTGTGATGAATGTTTAGTGTGTTGGCTTTTGGAGAGAAGATGATGAATATTTTCGGTAGAGTATCAACCTTCTTAGCCAATCTCAGTCTGAGAGTTCTTCACGATTCTATTACCAGTTTTGAAGGGCATGCTCTTGATTTCTTGCGTGTTCCAAGTGTTTGCGTGCGTCATGTAGCTCACTAGTTCTTCATATATGTATGCACAGTATGGGTATGCTTATGTATACAGTATATTAATACCGCTGAACCCTTTAGAAATGGGTTCATGTCGTCCCTTGTTCGTCGTTTCGAGTAAATGATCTGTATAAGAGTTTGATTTGATTGATTGCTGTTCACATATTGTTTCTTTTCTCATGCATGATTCTTTATTCTTTGTTCTTCTTGCTCAGGGCGGCTTTGCACGGCAAGAGTTGTTTTATCTTCTTAAAGATGAAAAAGATGTGCATTTCACATTTGGAAGTGTTCAAAGGAATGGAATCAACAAAACCACACAGGGAATGCATGCTTCCAAATTCTGTCTCAACATAGCCGGTGATACTCCCTCATCAAATCGCCTCTTCGATGCCATTGTCAGTCATTGTGTCCCTGTCATCATCAGTGATGAAATTGAGCTTCCTTACGAGGACGTTCTTGATTACTCTGAGTTCTGCATATTTGTTCGCACATCAGACGCTGTGAAGGAACATTTTCTGATAAACCTAATCAGAAGTATCAAGAAGGATGAGTGGACTCGAAAGAGGGACAGGTTGAAGGAGGTGGAGGATTTCTTCAAATTTCAATATCCATCCAAGGAGGGCGATGCTGTCCAGATGATATGGCAGGCAGTAGCCCGAAAGGTCCCAGCCATGAGATTGAAGATACACAAGTCTAAGCGATTCTCTCATACCGTTACAAAGAAAGAGCAAGGGTTAAAATCAATACCGTCACAAAGGTTGAACTCTACATTCTTTGGGGCAAGACAAATTTAGACCTACTGATGTGTGAGACAAACCATCAGGTTTTTTCTGCTTCATAAAGGTGACAATGTCAACCTATTCTCACTGCAGAATTTTGGGACCAATTTTTTCATGCCCCTTGTACAAAGAAAGCCTTTTCATTTGTTTACAGCTTCCATGTATGGGTAGAGATACTTTAGTGATCATATTTTTCTTGATCATATTGTTTTTGTTCATATACTCGATAATTCATGGCCATGTCTGGATATAGTTTTGTTATTGTTGCTAGGGGTGGGTATTAAGTTGCGAATAGAACCGAATCAAATTGAAAAATGGGTATTCGAATCGATTCGTAGTATTAATTAGGTTTAAACCGGTTTAAAAAATGAAAACCAAAAATTTTTTAGGTTCAAACTGGTTTGGTTTTTTACAAACCGGATTGAACATAATAAACCGAGTATAAAACTAAAAAAAAAACTCTAATATTATTTTGGAGTTTGGAATGGATTTGTTATTAACTTATAATTATTTAATATGTTTTTAATTGATTTATTTATTTTTATATATAATTTTAAGTTAGATTTGATTTGGATTTTTTTGTTTTGGGCTATACAATTGTCTAAAATTAGTATCCAGCAACTAATTAATGTTAAAAATAAATTCAAAAGACCAATTAAGCTAGCCGACCCATTAGGCCCAAAACCATATTGAATGGAACTGAATCGAACCGATTAAAAAGGTTCAATTCAATTCAGTTTTCATTTTTTATTAGGTTTAAACCTGTTCAATTTTGGATGAATCGAAATATTTTAGGTTCAATTAAATTTTATCCAAAATCGAATCGAATCGAACCGTGTCCACCCCTAATTGTTGTTGTTTTGTTCTAACTATTACAATAAAACAGTTGGGATTTACCAGATTAAACGGTGCATGTGTGGCTCAAATATTTACTCTTATAATGGAAAGAAAAGAAATCTCCACACACATACTTTTGAAATATGCATAGTGAAACTGAAACTCTGACCACTAATGTAAAAGGGGAGGTATATTATCACATGTTAAAAAGATATTCTCCGGCATGTAGGTTAGATAACTATATATAAGTCTTTTTTATTGTTGTTTTGGGCAGAACAATGAAAAATGATAGAACTTTCAACTGTTAAATCTATCTAACAATTGAATTTCAAAGCTCGGAATTTTTAAATCGAAAGGTTCACCTGAGAAATTGCGATTGTGTGTGGGATAGGACAACCTGAGTTGAGAAACCCAAACTAACTAGCTGACCTAAGCTGAAAAAACCCAAACAAGATGTACTTTTTCATAATAGGCAATAACCTTAACAAGTTCAAAGTTTTCAATAACTATCCTTCTAACCAATCACAACTGAAATCAGAGAATTTGAAAAATAAATGAAAGTAAGTGAATTGTTAGCATGTACTATGTTCAACAAGACATCCAACAGATATATCAAACATGCATTAAGGGGATGGAACTTTGTATTCATGGAAACACATACAGGCTAATTATGCACCAGTACACTACTTTCTATAAATAAAATAACTCAACATTTACATAACACAGAGTCAATATGGATCATAACTCGGTTCTCTTCTCTGCACTTGTTCATTGACAAAATAATAACACTTCAGTTGTGAATGGATGCTTGAATCTACTCCAGGGTTCGGCCTTTTGTTTTGAGTACCAACGCAACAGTGAAAGGATTGCCGGTACACAAACAACAGCATAAAGTAAAATTACACATAAAAAAGATATCATAGAACCAAATATATTAGTGACAAATGATTCAACACAAGAAAGATAAAATTGCCTAAACTAACAAAAAAAAATCCAAAATTTCATGAGGAACAAGCAATTTGGAACATCAGAAAGCAGGAAAGATCTCAATTGAGGCTCATCACGTGAGTAACCATTACACTAGTAAATGGTTCCACTGATTCCAATGAACTGCTGAAATACCATTAATCCGATTCCAATCTTTTTTTTTCTTCACAAAGTTCAAGAATGTGACAATGAAAAGAAAACCTTAGTAGATCAAATTCATAACACACAGATTCCAATACTGAATAATAACTTCATAAAGTAAAATTAAGTTCACTATATCTTTTGTAAGTTACTATGAAACTACATAATATACAAATTAGAGATTTGCATTGTAACTATTTCATTAATCGGTTAATATAATTCTACATGAATTAGAAACGACAGTTAGAGAAACCCAAACAATTGATATATATATATATGAAAGGCAGCTATTTCTAACTCTCCGTTTGGCTGTCAAGAAAATATATGCCTAAATGAATATGCTTCAACAATTGGCTTCGAATAGCAACCAAGTGTGGAATGGAATTATTATGTAATTTGACTAATTACATAATAAAGAAGGATTTCTCCTTTGAATGGAATTACTGTTAACATCTTCAGATCTTCAACGATGTATATAAATTAAGTGAAAACCGTAAGATTTTTTATACAATTGTGAGCAACATTTGACATTATATTTTGAGTTTATGAAAACCGAATTGATTAAAATGTTTAAGTAAGTGAGAATTGACCGGATAAAACCCGTTATTAATATGATCAATATTAGTTGGGCTCGGTGCACCGTAGCTACATTAAATTTATGTAGGATATGATATTAGTTATTGTATATGTGCGGGCCTAGTATTTCTATTAGGATTAGCCATCCTAGGGTTTTGAGAATCCTTTATGGGTTAGGATTCTAGGAAATACTATTTATAGGGGGTTTCTACTCTCACTCATAAAACTGATCACATTAATAATGGGCTTTATCCGATCAATTCTCACTTACTTAAACATTTCAATCAATTCGGTTTTCATAAACTCAAATATAATGTCAAATGTTGCTCACAATTTTATATAAAATCTTATATTCTCCCACTTGAGCTACATATACATTATTATTTTAGATTTTAAAAATTCATTTTAGAAAATGACTCTACGAATTGACAAACAATTATATGTGGATACTTTAGGTTCTATTGGACTAAGGGGAAGGAAGGTGTTACTCTCCTAAACATTCTTTGTGGCCACATATAATTGTTTGTCAATTCGTAGAGTCATTTTCTAAAATGAATTTTTTTAATTTAAAATAATAATGTCTATGTAGCTCAAGTGGGAGAATGTAAGATTGTATATAAAATTGTGAGCAACATTTGACATTATATTTTGAGTTTATGAAAACTGAATTGATTGGAATGTTTAAGTAAGTGAGAGTTGACCGGAATAAGCTTATTAATGTGATCAGTATTTGTTGGGCTCTGTGCACTTTAGCTACATTAAATTTTTGTAGGATATTGTATGAGCTATTGTATATGTGTGGGCCTAGTATTCCTATTAGGACTAGCCATCCTATTAGGGTTTTGAGAATCCTTTATGGGTTAGGATTCTAGGAAGTTATACTATTTATAAGGGGTCCCTCCTCTCACTTATAATAACGTGTTATAGAGTTGTCTCTCTATTAGGCAATCTGAGAAATGTGAGAAGAGAGTAGAAGATTCTTTATTATTATTTTTTTCTTTTTAGATTATTGCGTTATTATGGATTCAGGATCACTCTCTACGAATTGGATGGTTTCCGTCGCGCTTCCAGGTATGTAACTATTCGTACTTATGTATGCAATACGATATTAAAATATTTTTATACATAATGCTTACAGAAGTATAAGAGCCGATCGTATTGTTGCATAGGTTGAATCTATTTATTTTTAAATATGCTGGATTGAATTTAAATTATTGATGCCAATATTTATATTCATATTTGAGTTGTATTGGTTTTACACGTTGGATGATTTTTTTTTTATTCAATCATCTGGAATCGCAATTGAGTTTGTCCATTACATTATGCATAACAACATGTTGTTATATGAAAAACCAGTCAAACGAACCCACACGTTTACTATAAAATTAAAACCCCTGTTTATATTCTATATTGTTTATGACGTGTGTTGTTTTAACTTGTGTTTTGGTTGTGTATGTAATCTGGTGATGATTTTTGGTTGAACTGAGTTACATCATGGTGGGTTTTGGTGGGATGTAGAATGGGGTTTACGGTGCAATCAAATTGCACCTGTTTTTGGGTCTAAACGGGTTGTTCTTGCTAGACCCGAAATGGATCGATGGATCACGCACCAAACCCAGGTGATGTTCGATCCACCACCTTGTTCCCAGACCCGTTTCTTGATACGGGTCGACCATTCCAGGCCCACCATCGAACCCACAGTCATACATGTTCACCGTCGCTTTCCCGACCCAAACGTGGGACACCGCCGAGCAAGAGATCCGTTTGAAACGGATATGTCTTAGGTCTTGAAGATCCACAAAATTTGGTGGATCTGATGAGTCACACCGATCTGCGTGGCTTGCCCCTGCTTTTTCGGCTATTTTTATCGCCATTCTACTGGTCGACAGAGCAAGAACGAACGGCGGCCATGAAAGTGAGGGTTTTGGTTGATTTTGGTTTGGGCCACTTTTTGAGAATTAGACTAAGTTTAGGACTGTTTTGAAATTTTTCTAGGTCCCTTTTTAAATTAGTTAGAATATTGGGTTGTTATGCAATTTTTCCTGGGTCTATTAGAATTAAACAAAACATTAAAGCATCAATGTGTAATTGTTTATATGTTGGGGCTAATTTATAATTTCAAAAAGATATTTGGGGCCAATTTAATATTTTGATAAATATAGGGGTCAATTTGAAATCTATCAAAAAATGAGGCAATTTTTAAATTTTTCCTAAATTTTTTATGAAAAATAGTTGCAGTTCATAAATAATTATTATAATTTCGGATGCTTATGTTTAACATAGTGATTGATAATTAAGATTTCATAATAACTATTTGTTTGTTTAAACTTAATAATTGATAGAATTTTCTCATAAATCGAATGATTATGTTTCGTGTAGTGACTAATCATTAAAATTTTGAGAAATTCGTCGGTTATCGATTATTGATGATGTTAAAATTAATAATCTGTTTAGAATATTATCATGAATCAAGTGATTATGTTTCACTTAGTGACTAATCATTTCAATTTTAAGAATTTAGTTGGCTAACGATTATTAATTTGATAAGTTTTAATAATTGATAGAATTTTCTCATGAATTGGATGATTATGTTTCACGTAGTGACTAATCATTAAGATTTTGAGATATTCGTTGGTTATCAATTATTAAATTTGAATTGCAAAGATGGAAATGCATGTTTTAATCATCTCCGTAGGAGGGTTATCACATGTGATATGTGATGTTTTTCTCCGTAGGACGTTCATCATCTTGAGGTATTCATCTATAGAACTGCAATGATGGAATTATAAGCATGTGATGAGTGATGTTCTTCTCTGTAGGAGGTTCATTATCTCGAGGTATTCACTTATACAATATGTTGTGAATGTTAGACATATGTGATGGGTGATGTTCTTCTCCATATGAAGTTCATCATCTTGAGGTATTCATTTATATAATGTGATATAAATGTTAGAAATTTTGGAAGTTGCCTCTAATGTATTTTCATTTAATTGAATAAAAGTGCCCAACACTTAATGATGCCTACATATTCTATATGCTCACAGGTAATATCCACTCAACATAAATTTAAGAAGGTTATGTATTTCTCATTATTTTACATAATTTGAAATAAAAGTTATGTGTGACCGTGTAGGATTGATTAAGAGAAATATAAAAATTTATGTTGGGTGTAATGATATTGAATTTGAGGTTCATGTTTTACAAATGTATAACCTATGAAATTATTATGGAACTATATGGTTACGTTTTTACGTAGTAGACTAACCATTAAGATTTCATTATAATTTGTTTATTTCATTAAGGACATTAATTGATTATATTCAAAATTATTATAAAGTTAGATGGTTATGTTTCTACGTAGTAGACTGACCATTAAGATTTTATAATGATCGTTTGTTAAAATTATATAATCAATTGTGTTTGGAATATTTATGGGGTTGGATGACTATATATTCACGTAGTAAACTAGTTGTTAAGATTTCATAATATTCGTTGGATTATCAATGATTAAGGTTTTGAACTACATTGAGGTAAAACTATACATGTGTTGATCATATGCCTGAGAGAGTCATCACTTGTGTAAGTTTTGTGAGTATTGAAAAGTAAAGAGTGATGTTCATCTCCCAAAGAGGTTATTCACTTGTAGGGAAGTTTTAACACGTGCATTGTGGTCTTTGTCCAAAAGACAAATCATGATGTTGTGTTGGATTTCCATGAAGGTTAAATCATCATTTATAATGATTATGGAAATCGGTGTGAGCATGAATATACTGTGATTTAATTCCTTTTTTGAATACCTCTACTATTTTTGAATACATGTGATTAAGATATTGGTTGATGGACATTTTTGATAGATTTGATGAGACGCTCCAATTGGTTTTTACCTTAGCAAGGATTAAAGGATAACTAAAGTTCAGTGAACCCACTATCGAAAGTTTTGTTAAGGTCTAGTGCCTTATAGATAGATGTAAAATAATTTATTCTATGAAATTATGTCTTTTGTTTGTTATTTTGATAAAGGTGATAGGGTACAAACACTATAGGAAGTAGTCTGAAAAATTTGACAATTCAACATAGCAAGTCAAAGAAAATACTGAGGAAATAAAATAATTTGCTATCGCAATAAAAGATACCCCTTGATTTATGTTTTGAATTATTTGATTGATTATCAATTAAACACTTGGTGGGTTGTTTCTTGTGATACATTTTATATTATAAATTCTTCCAAGGAAATCAGTATTTAATTGGGACCAAGTAGTTTAGAGGTTTATTAGAATTCAAATGAATTCATAGTAATATTTAGATTATCTTTAACCTCTAAAAGTTTTATTGGATGATATTTCCGATTTTGATCATGTTATGTATAGCACAATTTTCATAATAGGACTGAGAATTTAAATGAATATCTTGAAGCTTATTCAAGATAATAGATTCTTGCTTATGATTTCACCCAATGAATTATATGGTGATTTTGCAAATAATAATCTTTATGGGTCTTCGAACTCTTATCGTATTCTAAATTCTACTTTTGGTTTTAGAATTAGATTGATGATTGTTCTTGTAGTTTAGATATAATCATTTTTATCACGCGACCAAAGGTTGAATGAAGATAATTGGTTCGTAGGGCATCTTGATTCTCAAGTTTAAGTCTTTTGATTAATTGTATTAAAAGTGATCTCATAAAATATAAGGATAATGCTACAAAAGTTAAAAACTATCGGTTATAGTTTATAGAACTTGTCATGTTTTATTTATTAGAATAGATGGATTTATGCATTATACATTCTTAAGGGGAAGAGAGTGATGTTATTAAGAACTTATAATTTCAAAGACTTGCGTTTAAGGAAGAAAGCTTGTGTTTGAGATATTTATGTTGAATTAATGTCATGTTTGTTGAATTGTAATTTTGGATGTCATTGGAGTTAGTGTTTTGACTTAGTTGTCAAATAGTTGCAAACTAATTGGTTGAAAATCATGTGGTCATATTTATGGTTAGAAGGTTTTACTTGAAAATTAATATTAAGTTAGCATTCTGGAAAACTTCATTGACATAATTAATCAAGTTTCCAGAAAAATGGTGTTTAGTTTAATAAAGTATTGACATTTTATGACTTTGTTAAGAGTTTTATTTTGCCATTAGATATAATTAAGGGTCAGTGGGAGTAAGTTTACTTGTTTGAGTTACCTATTAGCAAAAGTGAAAAACTTACATAAGCTTTTAATTCCTCAGAGTAAATTGGAGCGTTCTCATAAGAAAAATGTCATGTATGTATCTGCAATGATAGTTTGATGTAAGCGTAATATATATGTATAGATTCTATTATTACATTAGTAAACTTTACGGATCTCAAACCAATTTGGCATGTATTATTGGCTTAGATTGTGATAATTTCATTGAATTTATTTTCTCTAAATATGTAAGAGATATCTGATGGACACGTCGCTGCAGTGTCGTCAAATATGAACATTTAAGTTCGGTCTCGCAAAGGTGCAAGTCACAGAGACTAACACAGCGACAAGTAAGGGATCGTTCCATAATGAGGTGGGATTCACCGACTGTATCTAGTTCTAGCTATTATTACAACACTCTAAGCAAACTTGTGTGTTGCTTATCCAAAAATAATAACGGAAAAGTAAATGCTAAACTAACCAAACAAACTACATAATTAAACAATATGTACAATGATAGGATGGAATGGAGTGATGTAGAATGTAAATGGTCATACTAAGCAAATGACTCTACAATAGCAATAACACAATTTCATACAACATGCATAGTCAAAGTTGAATGTCGTGCTCACTTAATCCTCACCAATTTTCCTCACTCTAGCAACAATCAACTATACCGATATGCACCAACAACATCTCTCGATGACTGTCCGAACTACACTCGAGTTCATTAAGAACAATGGGACACACATAGCGACAATACATGTAAAACTGTGTACAGGCTCTACATGTAGTGGACAATCTACTAAATGCACGTTGAGTGCTTCACCTCTCAGTTCTTCACACACAATCTAGGTTCAATCGAATGGTGGCTAACCACTCAAAGGCTCTAAACATTTCGACGAGTCACATCAACCATCAATAAGCATATGCAACAAAAAGGCAATAATACTAGGTTTATATCAAAATCCTAATGAATGGAAGTACAAATCGAAGTAGAGACAAAGATACAAGGAAAGATATACAAAACTGATAGAAAGGAGACCCCTCATCCGTAACCGAGAATCGAACACCGGGTCTTCTCGGGTGTCAATCCGAGATGTCCTTACCACTGGACGACTACGGCATTCTCCAATTTTAAAAATGGATAAACCTTTCAACCAAAGAGAGGGCTCTCTCATAATCTATCTAAACTCTCTAAGATGGATGGTTAAAATGGAAATAAGCTTACCATACAACTATATGCATCATTATTGATTGTTAGACACAAAGAACATTCAATTGAATTAAGGGTTCATTCTCTTTATTAAGGAATTCACCAAAGTTAATTCATCACCCAAAATCAGGCATGTGATGAGCAATTGTGCCTTGAAACAAGGCCCATTATGCATAAGAACAAAGAACCAAAGCCTAATCTATCATGTGAATGCATAATCAACCAAGCTTCACCCATTCTTTGGAGCTAAAACTCAAACACTCAAATCACTCTAACCTGGTATTTAGTTTCATTTATCAACATACAAACAATCATAAGAAATTAATTTACTCTACTCCTAATCCCATTCATGAATACATATCAAGTTTGACCATCCATACACATGTATATCATAATACGAGAGAAATTATACTTAAATCAAAGAATAGTGTAAGTTCCTCAGTTTTTGATTGAATCATTTCGTTGACAACCACATTTGGGGATTAATGTGTAAGGGTAGTTTAGGCCATCACATCTTTGAGAGGGAAAGTAACTCCTAGAGAGAGAGAGCTTCCAAGAATTCATCTTGGCTCATCCAACCATCAATCCATGAGCATCTAACATCTTCTTGCATCTTCCAAGCATTGATTCTTCTTGTTTTCATTGACTAGGTAATCTCTACATGACCTAGAATTAATTGTTTCATTACTAGACAATGTTTACCTAGAAATAGCATTAATTACTCATTGATTGTATGCTTTTAAGTTTTATTGCATTTATAACATGCTTGAGTAGTTGTTTGTTGGTTGAGATGTATGCTTTCACGATAGCTATCATTTAGGACGATTTTACCCATCTAGCTAATTCTTTTTGCCTTTGCATTTAGAACATTGATATCTAGGATTTGCTTTAATTATCATTATTAATCCTAGATAAGCATGAATGTCTTGACCTAGCATTTTTGCATATTGAATATTCTTGCATATTCACTTAGGTTGTGTTTGACTCTTCATTGAGGTTAAATCTTATGACTAAGTGGTTAGTGCACAAGCAAATAGATCAAGAATCACTATTAAGTCCCGTTGGGTAGAGTGAAAGGGTTAGTAACTGGAGGGTGTGATAGAAGGTCAACCTAGGTTGTTAACTTTCATTCAATAGTGGATTTGAGGATCTAGTGTGGTGCACATATCAGCCCGTGGTTTTTCCCAGTTTGAGGGTTTCCACGTAAATATTGTGTGTTGTTATTGTTTTAAGCATAATTGATTTTATTGAATGCTTGTTTATTCGGGGTAATGTTAATGTTGATTAATCGAAAAATCGGTAATTGATTTGATTAAAACCTATTCCCCCCCCCCCCCCCCCCCCCTCTAGGTTATAGACACACACGTTTTTAGGGACTTTCAAATAGAACAAAACTCAAAGAATTTAAGAACAATCAATACATTTATTATAAAAGTGTAGGTTTACAATATCCCCAAATTCGTGATACATAATTAAGAAAACAATAAATACAAGAAATGAGTAAAAAGGAGACAACCTTTGAAGACAAACCCTCCAAAGAAGCTCCTAGCTTTCCTAGCTCAAAATTGGTCTAAGAAACACTCTTATTTCCTTGCAATTTACTCTCAATTGGATGGATGAAGTGTATAAAGGTGTGATGGAGGTGTATGGTGAGCTCCCATGGAGGAAAAACCTCCATGGGAGCTTGGATCACTCTTTATTGGGTGAAGGAGATGAAGAAGATGAAGAAAATGAAAGAGAGAAGAGAAGTGGCATGAAAGATGGAAAAGAGGGGAATATTGGTCTTAAGAATGATGGGAAAAGAGGGTATTTATAGGTTTGGAAGTTAGGGTATGATATTGGGGTCAAAAGACAAAAATACCCTTAAAAAATGGCCAAAAATCATATTTCTGACCCAGAATGATGTACTTCATGCGGTACGCATCAACAGGCGTACCGTACATCACTTTTTAGAGCTTTCTGCCCAAAGTTGCAGTACGAAACGTGGTACGCATCAACACGGCGTACCGCGTAGTTCTACGCATAGTTATAAAAACGGTCATAACTTTATCCAGAAACCTCAGAATCACGATCTGTAAAGCGCGTTGGAAAGTAGAATTCAGGGGCTTTCCGAAAAGTAGCTATGAGAAATATAGTTAGATTGGACGAGGGAGATATGAGCTTCCAAAGTTGGGGTGTCTGCATAAGCTATTCCAAATTCTGCCCTTTAACCTCCAAAACCCTTCAATTAAGCTCAAATACCTTCCGTAGAGAACATGTACCTACATAAGGCTCACAAACACATCAAATAACAAAATATACTCGAAAACAAGAACAAAAGCTAGAAAATGGGGACCTCAAAAGGTATATAAATCGTTTCGATCAATCTCAGAGCTTTAACCATATGAATATTGTCGTTGTAGAGAATATTTAAGAGTTGCAAGTTTCTAATAGCTATAAGTAAAATAACTCTTGATACACTAACCAAGATATTTGACTCCGGAGGTTTTGTGGAGCATGTTATATCATGTTTTGGATGATTAAATTTTTTGATGTGTTTGGTTAGTGGGAGTTGTCTTTTATTAGAATAACTGCATTTATTCTATGTATGTGTGTTTCATATTCGCGAGAATATATTGTATATACATGTTAAGATGTTTGCCATATTTGTTATTGTGTGCACACGGATGGTTGGTTATGACAAGAAATCTCAAGCTTTTAGCTTGTGAAGGCAATTCGCTTATAAGGTATAAAGTTTTCACCGATGAGTGAATATTACTTAAGATAGAAAGGTTTGCTTGTCTTAAGGGAGGTTTAACTCATGGTCAAAGTATTTGGTCAATGAATATAAAATGCTTAAGACATTAAGTTTGCCCTTAAGATGCTTCGCTTGAAGTGAAGTTGGACCTATATGGAAATCGACATGATGATCACATCTGCATGTAATTTCCATACCACACATACATACCATTTGACCCGTATAGGTAGAGCTAAGGGTATTTTGATTACATATGGTCTTATGTTGATTAAACATGTAATAATCTAAGTAGTTGAATACTTGAGGTTCTATTGGACTAAGGGGAAGGAAGGTGATACTCTCTTAAACATTCTTTGTGGTCACATATAATTGTTTGTCAATTCGTAGAGTCATTTTCTAAAATGAATTTTTTAAATCTAAAATAATAATGTCTATGTAGCTCAAGTGGGAGAATGTAAGATTTTATATAAAATTGTGAGCAACATTTGACATTATATTTTGAGTGTATGAAAATCGAATTGATTGGAATGTTTAAGTAAGTGAGAGTTGACCGGATAAAGCCCGTTATTAATGTGATCAATATTTGTTGGGCTTTGTGCACCTTAGCTACATTAAATTTATGTAGGATATGGTATGGGCTATAGTATATGTGTGGGCCTAGTATTCCTATTAGAACTAGCCATCCTATTAGGGTTTTGAGAATCCTTTATGGGTTAGGATTCTAGGAAGTTATACTATTTATAAGGGGTCCCTACTCTCACTCATAATATCATGTTATAGAACTGTCTCTCCATTAGGCAATCTGAGAAAGATGAGAAGAGAGTAGAAGACTCTCTATTATTTTTTTCTTTTCAGATTATTGTGTTATTTTAGATTCGGGATCCCTCTCTACGAATTGGATGGTTTCCGCCACGCTTCCAGGTACGTGACTATTCATACTTATATATGCAATACGATATTTAATTACTTTTATACATAATGCTTGCTGTTATTGGTAAAATCTGAAGAATGATAAGTCCGCATACATGTCCAAAGATCCGGGAGTCAAAGATGCTACGTCACCAAAAGTCGACTTTACTGAACCAACCTAAGTTGACCAAAGATGGTTTCATAATACTTGGCCGGGGTTACCTAGCGATAGGGTAAGATATAACTCAACAGAAGTGATTAGATTGATCAGATAAAGATGACTCAGTTGGGATTATCGAGATGGTCGGGTCAAACCCTCCGGTCATGATCGAATCACTGGTCGGGGAAAATAACACATGGTCGAGTCTGGTAGATCATCGGTTGAAGCGACTCGTGGATATTATTAGATTCATTACAATCACAATTCAAATACATAGAGATCAAGTCTTACTCTAACAAGGTGTCTCCAAGCATATTCTGATAGGGAAACAAATTACCTTATAGATATTAGAATCAAAATCAGGTAAAAGGTCTAATGTGTGAAGAATGTGGAACAAGAAAGAAGAATAAAACGACTCTAATACGTCAACTTTCTTACTTGTGTAACACGAATTAGGGTTCCGTGCATGCATAAATAGACCCATAATCTCATTGTAAAAGAGGGACGAAATTATAGATATCAACATATAGAAAAGATACAAGAACAAGAGAAAGAGAGAGATATGCTAGAAATGAGAGATTGAGTGTGTAATCGTTTTATCATAGTGATTTCTCCTCACCGACTCCGACAACCGTGGATGTTTCCCCTTCTTGGGGTTTTACCACATAAATCTGTGTCTTGTTTTCTCACTTTTCTCTTTTGAATTCATAACTTGATCATCAATTTGCATTCACCTGTTAGAAGTGTGATTAATTCTACGTAATCTAAAAATCACCGTCAACAACTGGTGCTAGAAGGAGGGGGTGAACCTTTGACCTTGTGATCAATGAGAGTTTTAATTATACAAAGTGAAATCATGGATTCCAGCGTCGACAGAAGTTTGTCCCTACGCAACGCTAATGTCCCACGGGAAGGGTACTTTGCGGACGCCTATGCACCGGGAGCAGATCCACCCTTTAGAACTCCACCGTCAAGCAGGCAGGACGCTGTCACAACCATACACCAGACTACAGGGATATCTCCAGATGCATTCAGGTAAATTCAAGAATCCTTACAGAGAGTCATTGATGATGCCGCTATACAAGAAATTACCATAATTGTAACCACGTACCTAAATTTTCTACACCAGTGGTATCTCAAAGAACTTAAGGTGCACTCTGAGATCGTGGTAACTACTCTAAGTGCACCCCAAAAGTTTAGAAGAAATAGAGTAGAGAAACGGGAGAAAAGATGTCGTTCACGTAGAAAAAGCAGCCCTAACCAGGATATAAGGGTGGAGGAACATGAGGAGTCAAGCTCATGCGAGGGTACCACAGGGTATGACGGTGCAAGACTATATCCTGAGTAGGAAGACATGTATGATAGACAAAGTAAGAAGCCCCGACCGAGTTCAAGTGATGACGAGCACGCTCCCAGATGGCAAAGGGACCCGTATGGGATCACAGTACACCAAAGGTTAGATAGGAATGATGAACCTGAAGGGGAGAGCGAAGTCCTTCTCAGGAGGATAGAAGCTTTGAAGAAAAAGTAAAGTCAAGATAACCCCCAAGTCAGGAGTCTTCGAAACCCGTTCACTGATGCCTTAAGGCGGGCTCACTTTTCAGAGAAATTTAGGATGCCACATTATGGAGCAGTCCAAAGCCAATACCGATCCACGGGAACAGGTCAGGAGATACCAGAGCGTCATGGCTCAGTACGATTATGACGACGCTCTCATGTGTCGTATGTTCCCTCATACATTAGGGGATCAGAGATCCAGGTGGTTCAGAGGATTATCATCGGGGTCCATTAGGAATTTCGAGGGGTTGACACGAGCGTTCACCAGACAATTTATAGGGAATCTCTAGAGGAGAAAATCTGTGTCAACTCTTTCTACCTTGAGGCAAAGGAATGACGAAAGCTAAAAGATTACCTGACCAGGTTCTCGCAGGAGGTATCAGAGGTTTATGACCCTAACAATGACGTTGTGGTTTCCACATTCATAAATAGCTTGCAACATAGTCACCTAACCTTAAGCCTGAAGCAGCGGGTACCCACCAATATGCAAGCATGGTAGATCATGTTGGGGGGTACGCCATGACAGAAGAATAACAGATTGCCCATGGGGGAGAATTTATACATGGAGGTCATCCTGGCCACAGTCAAAAGAACTAGGAAAGTGGCTCGAAAAACAATGGCAAGAATGACCTGAAGGGAAACGGGGGATAAAAGAAAGACAGTTGAAGAGATGATGATAGAACATGAAAGAAATCAAGGCGCCAATACACCAATTATACACTGTTAGCCAAAAAGCAAGAAGAAATTCTGAATGTGATAGAAGATAAAAACTTATATAAAACCCCCAAGACAAGTCTAGCTTTGCAAGAAGGGATACTACCAAGTACTGTAGGTTCCACCGGAAAAATGACCATGAAACTTCCAAGTGTTGCCAGTTGAGGGATTACATTGAGAAGCTAATCCGGGAGGGTCATCTTAAAGATGTGATTCTCAGAAGTGGTGAAGATCGGTAGAAGAATGCTCGGATAGAGGATCGGGATAAGAGTTATAATAGACCGAGGAAATAATCAGATAATGGGATGATCAATACAATCTTTGGTGGCCTCAATACTGGAAGCAGTAGCCGAGAAAGGATGTCTGAAGTCAGGGAAGCCATTAATAGCCAGAATATGTAAAGGTGAATCACCTTGGTCCCGATCGGAAGAAAATAAAACAATGATAGGGTCCGATAGTTTTCACTGAAGCGAACACACACAAGTCAGAGGTTAGACTAAATGATACGATTGTTGTGTCAGCTCGCATCGAGCATAGACAAGTAAGAAGAATACTGATCGATATTGGTATCTCGACAGACATCTTGAGCATTGAGGTGTTTGATCAACTCGGACTGTAGAGGAGTGATCTCCAGCCATTGAAGGTACCGTTGAGGGGTTTCGGAGGAACCAAAGTTAGGGCATTAGGAACCGTTAAATTACCAGTGGAGGCTGGAAGCTTTCCTTGTACAAATACAGTATTGTTAGACTTCGTGGTAGTGAATGTTGAGAACTGGCCATATAACGATCTCCTAGGCCGACCTTTCCTCAATAAAATAAAAGTTGTAACTGCAACTTACGCACTCATAGTAAAGCTCCAGACCAAAGCCGGAGCAGGGGTCATGATAAGTTTACAGGAATGGACCAGGAAAGCCAATCTCGCTGTGTATAGGGAGAATGTAGAATCGGGGGTAATGCAAGTGGATGCTATCAGGGAAAATGAAGGCTAAAAGATGGATCCAACAGAAGCAAAGGTTGAGACTCCAATTTGGTTCGACCTAGATCCGAGAGAAGCAATGCTAGAGAGTGAAAAAGGCCCGCAGGAGTTGACTATGGATGTTACCATCAAGGACGATGACCGTAAGAAGACCGTTAGGCTCGGATCCTAACTAACGGGGCGTGTTCAGAGCATGATGTTTGGACTTCAAAGGGAATACAAATACGTGTTCGCTTGGGAACACGCGGACATGGCAGGAATTGATCTAAAGACAATTTCACATTACTTAGCCATGAACCCCGATCAAAAGCCGATCATCCAGAAGATGAGGCGTTTTAACCTAGAAAAAAGCAAGGGGATCAAGGAAGATGTGGGCAAACTGTTAGCTGCAGGATCCATCCGGGAGGTAAAGTACCCCGACTGGGTTGCCAACGTAGTTCTGGTGAAAAAGAAAAACAACCAATGGAGGATGTATGTGGGCTTCACAGACCTAAACAAAGCATGCCCGAAGGACAACTTCCCCTTGCCTCGAATCGACCAACTAGTTGATACGACAACAAGCCATGAGCTTTTAAGTTTTGTGGACGTCTATTCAGGCTACAATCAAATCAGATTGTTCTAGCCAGATGAGGACAAGTCCTCATTCAAAACTAGCCAGGGATTGTACTGTTATAATTTCATGTTGTTAAGGTTAAAAAATGTCAGGGAAACTTACCAAAGGATAGTGAATAAAATGTTCGCTCAATAGATCGGTAGGAATATGGAGGTATACGTGGATGACATGTTAACCAAAAGTGTAACGTCAGGAGATCACCCAACTTATCTAAGGGAGACGTTTGAGGTGCTACGAAAGTATGAGATGAAGCTAAATCCAAAGAAGTGTGTGCTCAAAGTGCCGTCTAGCAAGTTCCTGAGATTTCAAGTCCACTAGGGAGGGATTGAAGTAAATCCAGAGAAAATAAGAGCCCTAGAAGAAATGAGGTCTCCCAAGACATTGATGGAAATCCAAAGATTGACAAGTTGCCTAGCGTCGTTGAGTCGGTTCATATGTAAATCAACGGACAAATGCTTACCCTTTTTCAAAGCAATTAAGCAAGGCAACAGGTGGAATGGAATGATGAGTGCGAGCAAGCGTTCAGAAAAATCAAAGAGTACTTGGGAAAAGTGCTGATACTATCTAAGCCACTTGAAGGGGAAGTGATTTACCTCTACCTGTCCATAACAAACATAGCAACGGGGTCAGTACTGGTCATAATGGAAGAAGGAACCCAAAAACCTGTATACTACACCAGCAAAGCCTTGTTGCCTATGGAAACAAGGTACTCTCCAGCTGAATAGATGGCTTTGGCCCTAGCGATAACAACAAGAAAGCTAAGACCATATTTTCAAGCTCACAAAATTGAAGTATACACTGACTGTCCATTGAAACAGATTTTATCAAAACCCAAAGTGTCGGGGAGGCTGATTAAATGGGTGGTGGAACTAAGCGAGTTTGACATAGTGTATTCGCCAAGATCGGCGATCAAAGGACATGTTTTAGAGATTTGGTCGCGGAATTCGCTGAACCAAATAGCGAAGTGATCAAGATGTTAAGAGAGAGGGATTTGTTTACCTAGAAGCTGCATGTAGATGGATCGTCAAACAGGCACGGCAGCGGGGCAGACATAGTTATATCCACGCCAGAAAGTGACCAAATGGAATATGCCTTGAGATTTGACTTCAAAGCCACTGACATTATGGTAGAATATGAGGCGTTTCTGGCAGGCCTTAGGGTGTGCACAATACTGGGGGAAAATGAGTTGGAAATATTTAGTGACTCACAAGTGGTGGTCAATCAATTTCTGAATGAATACTAAGCCAAGGACAACAACATGGCTGCATATTTAAGTATAGCCAAGACACTCCTTGAAAGGTTCAAAGCATACATGATCACCCAGATCCCGAGGGAGAAAAATGAGAAGGCATACGCGTTATCAAAATTAGCATCAGCTACCAGTGTATGGTCAAAACAGTCCCAGTTGTCCACTTGTAAAAGCCAAGTATCGAGAGCGAAGACCAAGTTGAAGCATCGGAGGTAGAATTGATCGAAGGAGGACACGTTACTTGGATGACCCTGATCAGAGAATACCTAGAAAATGTAGTGCTCCCGACGGAGATAGGTAAGGCGAAACACCTATGATATAGAGCCATAAGATATTCAATAGTAGAAGGGGAGTTATACAGAAAAGGATTTTTCAAAGCCTTTCAGAAATACGCAGATCCAATCAGAGGAAGGAAAATATTAGAAAGTATATAGAAGTCTATGGAAATCACTCGGGTGGCAAAAGCTTGGCACATAAAACTCTCAAGTAGGGCTTTTATTGGCCAACTCTGTTTAAATATGCACAAGGTGTTGCAAGTCAGTTCAGAGGTTGTCAAAAGGTAGCTAATGACATTTGGAAGCCGCCCGAGCAGTTGAAGAGTTTGACATCACCATGGTTGTTCTTCATGTCGGGAATAGATTTGATTGGCTCGATGCCTACTGTAACTAAAAGATGAGCGAAGCTTGCCATATTAGCTATTGACTACTTCACAAAGTAGGTTGAAGCGGAAGCACTGGTAAATATTATCGAGGCTAACACCACCATTTTTATGAAGAAAAATATCATCTATCGGTTTGGAATCCCCAAAATTATAATCCTAGATAACGGGACTCAATTCGCTAGTGATAATTTCAGAAATATATGTCAAGACTTTGGGATAAAGAACTATTATGCAACGCCAGCTCACCCTCAGACCAATGGCCAAACGGAGGCGGTAAACAAATTAATCAATCATATTCTGAAGGTGAAGCTGGAAGGAAAGAAGGGAAACTGGGCAGATAAGTTGCACGAAGTCTTATGGGCATATCAGACTACAGAAAGGACTTCAACAGG
This sequence comes from Dipteronia dyeriana, assembly GCA_032871835.1. NCBI lineage: Eukaryota > Viridiplantae > Streptophyta > Magnoliopsida > Sapindales > Sapindaceae > Dipteronia > Dipteronia dyeriana. The sequence continues at coordinate 36,950,597 of CM065302.1, forward strand.
GGAAACGCCCTACTCGTTGGCATTTGGAATGGAAGCAGTTATTCCTGTTAGATAATTCACAAGTCCCCTAGAGTACAACTCTTCGATCCCGAAGGCAATATGGAGATGATAAAACGAGACTTGGATGAGTTGGAGGAAAGAAGAGACATGTCCAGGGTAAGAAATGCCGCCTACCAACAGAGAGTAGCAAGGTATTACAATTCACATGTCAAGGTTAAAAGATTCCAGCTCGGAGACCTAGTCCGTAGGAGGGTGACACTTAATACAAAAGACAAGTCTAAAAAATCGTTAGCTAACAAATGGGAAGGAACATACCAAGTGGTCAGAATAGTAGGACATAGAGCATATCGCCTTTCCCGACCTGAGGGAACCGAGCTGCCCAGGCCATGCAATACGTAGTATTTAAAGATCTTCTACCCATGAGGAGATTCTTACTTTTGTTTTCTTTTATTTCTATAGCTTAAGCTTTGAATTGTTATTAGCTAATTATTTTTTTATTTTTTGAGAATCAATAAAAACCCCCAGGGGAAGCTGTTATAAATAATCCAGCACAGTGTTTAAAACCAATCATTTGCTCATAAGAGCGTTTACAGAATACCTTAAGATATCGGTCAAAGCTGATAAGGGATCCCGAGTAGCCCAATGAGGGGGCCAAAAGCATATGTCGCTAAGACAATACACACTCACCAAAACTAACTGGGTGCGTATGAATCACTGTTGGGGCACCTTCGGGCATGCAAACCTGACGGGATGCCCCAAAAGTTGGATAATGCACAAATCCTACCTATAAGATAAGGCAAATACGACCATAGATGCTTATAAAGTTGGTAGGACAAGTTACACCTTATCGCAGTGAATCTTGACCAACAAACTATTGTGAGATGTCCCAATCACCTAGTTGGTAGATAAAAGACAAGAGTCTATAAATAGTGAACACTGCCCAACAGAAAGATAGACAATAAGACAATTGGGAAAAACAACCTGAACGATAAAACACAAAGGGTTTACTCAAGGTAGACCCGAGATCAGTACAGAATATGGTTCAATCCTTAAAGGACATTTAACCAATAAAAGTGAGGTAATGAGTCAATAATTATGTGGCGAGAAGGCCTTAGACGAGTGGTTTATCTAGCTCATACGGTCGGGATATAAGTGGTTTTGCTCAGCCAAACTCATAACGATCAATCTAGCAAGGGTCGACATGCATAACTCAGGTTGCACTAAAAATATAAGTAAATGCAAGCATAAGAAAACACATACAGAAAACCAAACATATCCTAAAAATAAGTAATAAGGGGAAGATATGCATTGATTGTCATAATGTCAAAAATTACAAAAGCAATACACATGAAATGGTTATAATAGCAGAGATGCATCGGTTGTTCCCAACAACTGAGGAACCTCCAGGGCCAGAAGGAGGGATATCATCATCTTGGTCTTCACCAAAGTCTCCAAAATCTGGCCAGGAGATATCATCGTCAGGATCAGCAGACACGAAGGGATAATAATCTACATCGGCTGAAGGACCAACGTTAACCCCTTTGGTCAGAGTGCCACTTTCCTAACCAGCATGGAAGGAAACAAGAGATACTTTTGAAGGGAGTTCAAGATGCATGAGGTGTGGGTCTTTTCTGATGGATTTGCAGTAGGCCTTCCACCAAATTCGTTTATTCCTAATGGCCACCAAGGATTACTTTTTATGTTTAGATATTATCCGGTCCCACTTCGAGCGAGCCTCTTTGAAAGACATTTCCTTCGCAGTAAAGAACATTCTGGCAGTTTCAAGACCTCTCTCAAACTCCCTCAGCAGCGTAGCATCGAAAGTAAGGGACCTCTTATACTGATCAATATTTTAAACCTCGAGGTCTGACCAAGCCTCATGGGAAAGCACTTCTATACTTATTGTAAAGTCCTTATTTGTTGATTGGCTTATTTCGTGAACAAATCACATTTTTGGGTATTACGTAAGGGTAGTTTAGGCTCTCAAGACCTCAAGAGGAGAAGCACCGAAGGTAAACTTCTTGTACTTACTTGATTTGAAGAGATAGTTGCGCACACTCACAAATTCATGCATAACTTTAATTCTTATATGTTGAGTGTTTTCTTGTGTGCATTTTGATGACTTTTATTGATTTATTTGCATCTTGTAATTAAATGTTTTATGTCATGTTTGGCATTAGAATATGATGCTTTCTTCATCACTCTTGAACTTGTTGAAATTGTATGTTTGAGTGTTGAAAATAGGCTTTGCGCTATTGGTGCACTACTCGACCAGCGCACCTCACGGGCGCAACTTTCCAGTGGAACGCCGCTAGTCATGCACCACTAAGCTGTGCTGTTGCACACACACACAGCTAAAAAAAGTGGGTTGTGCGCTGGTGGTGTGCCACTCGTCTAGCGCAGCCTCACCAACGTAAACATCCCAGAGAATTTACGCTTGTGTTGTGCCACAGGGATGTGCCACTCGTCCAGCGTCTTTTATAAAATTAGGTTGTGCCCTGGTGGTGCGCTACTCTACCAGCGCAGGCCACCAGTGCACACAGAGGAAGCTAGAAAGTTTTTTTCAAAACGACATCACTTTTTTTGGATCTTATATATATATATAACTCAGTGCTTTAAGATCGTGTATGAGTTTAGAATATCACATATTTTCCATAGAACACATTTCAAAGGAAAAACTCTTCCAAGAACTCATTTTTAATAACTCAAAGCATTCTCATGTGCATCAAAACTTCATCTTGCATCATCTAAGTTCATTTAGAGTGCATCAATGGATAGGGTTGCTTCATCACATCTTGTTTGGTAAGTTATTCACTATCTTCTTACAAGTTAAGTGTTTTACTTGCTAAACCTTCTCTTTAATTATTTGTATGCTCTTAGAAGATTTTCTAGATACAAATTAGAGATTGTTGTGATGCCATGATTGAGTGTTGTATTGTGATAGCTTTATAGGATTGTTTAATCTATGTTTAGCTAAGCTTCTTGACCATGTCATTTAGCTCTTGATATCTAGGATTGCATTATTTGTCATCTCATTATCCTAGATAAGCATATAGGGTTTCCTAGCCTTGTTTGTTCATTGAATATCATCATATATTCACTTAGGAGATTTTATCTCTTCATTGAGAAGTAAGACTTGTGTTGCTTCCGGGAGTAGGTAGCTTAAATCTCAAGCAAGATGAACTAGGTTCACTTATACCGGGATTAGGTAGTGGTGGTGGATTAAACCGGGATTAGGTTGTAATTCCTTTGCCATTAGTGGATTCGAGGTTCTAGTGTGGCGCACTAATCAGCCCGTGGTTTTTCCCATTTGGAGGGTTTTCACGTATATTTCAAGTGTCTTTACTATTTCTGCATTTATTACATTTGTGGTATTTTTGTAACTAGATAGGGGTAATTTTGTAATCTTGACCTTTAACGAAAATTGGGTAAATTTGTTTAAAATCTATCCACCCCCCTCTAGATTAATATATTACACATCATAATATTTGTTTCAATTGCTATCAGAGTAGGTTCCTAGACATACATAGGTGATCCTTGCTTATTTTGGTGTGTGTTGCATTTTGTGTGTGTATTGATCATTCATACATTTGCATTCATATCATTCATTCATTAAACACAATGAGTGGAAACGGTGGCAACGAGGGAGCTTCTATCACTGGACCTCCACTTCTTACCGAGTTGAATTATGCCTCATGGAAAGGCAAGATGGAGTCATATATTTGCCAAATTTATGACAGGGCATGGATGGCGGTTGAAGATGGCTACATTCCACTCATGATGACTCCTGCAGATGAAGGAGATGATGTACTCAAACCAAAGGCACAATGGAATGCACAAGAGTTTGAGGCTTCAAAGTGGAATAGGAAGGCAATGCATGCCATCCTATGTGCAATGGATGATAACCAATACAAGTTGGTTCAAAACACTAGGATAGCTAAGGAGGCATGGATATCCTAGAAGAAAAGAGTCTAATGCTATGAGTGTGGTGGAATAGGTCACTTTGCCCCAGAATGTGCAAATCACAAGGTCAAGAAGAAGGGAAAAGTGATAGCTGCCACATGGAGTGAAAGTGATAACTCTAATGAAGGAGATGAGTCTTCAGATGATGAAGAAATCATGGCTAACTTAATTGCATTTACATCCACTCTTAAGAGCAAAGATGATAGTGAAGGAGAGAATGAAAGTCAAGAGGAGTACTACTCAAGTGATGATGGATCTTCATCACAATCCACAAATGGAAGTGTGGATAGGATGGATCTCAAGGACTACATGGCTAAGTTTGAGAGCTCAAGGTTAAAGAATAAGAATGAGATCAAGAGATTAAAGAAGAAAACCTAGACCTCTCAACTCAAGTTGACCAAGTAAATGAAGAGTTAGTGAGATCTAAGAGGAGTGAAGAAGGGTTGAAGAAAGAGCTTGAAGATGCTAGAGAGTTGTTGGCCAAGATTCTAGATGTTGTAAAGAGGCCAAGTGACAAGAAGGGGCTTGGGTTTGAAGATGACAAGGTGTCATCCACTCCAAGCAAGACCATCTTTGTAAGAAGCATGAACTTCAATGGGTCCTCTTCTCTTCAATCACCTAGGAAGAAACTTGACCTATGAGAGTTCTCAAGTAGTGCTCAAGTGAAGGTGGCACCAAGATGCCTACCTTAAGCCTATCTTACAAGGGTTTCTCAAGCTAACTTCCCTCAGCCGAAAGCTCATCAAGGGAAGATACCTATTATGCAAGCTCAAACAAGGAAGCAATCAAGTCTTGCTCAACAACAAAGAAGGAAAGCTCCTCAACAACAATCAAGACAACAACATAGAACTGGGAAGGCTCCAATGCATCCTCAATGTTATGGTATGATTCCTAACTTCATCCCTACATGTCATTTTTGTTGTATTGATTGTCACATTAGACCAAATTGCTTTAGATATATCAAATTTTGTAGAATTGAAAGCATGATAGAGAAGAAAAAGGCTAGAGCCATGATGCATGTCACTAGGAAAAATGGAACACTTTTGCATGATCCTAGGACATCTAGAGCCATGATGCATGTCACTAGGAAAAATGAAACACCTTTGCATGATCCTAGGGCACTTAGAGCCAATGTACCATTGACCACTAGGAAGAAAAATATTGCACCTATGTGGATTAGAAAGGATGAACACCTTTGCCATGTTGCACAAATTGCCTTGAATGCTCATTCTTGTGATTTTTGGTATTTGGATAGTGGGTGCTCTAGGCACATAACTGGAAATAAGAGTTTCTTTGAGACTCTTGTGATGGAGGAGGGAGGAAATGTCACCTTTGGTGATGGATCTAAAAAGAAGGTTAAAGGAAAGGGAACCATTCCATTCCCGGATTACCCTCATTGTCCAATGCTTTATATGTTGATGGTTTAAAAGCCAATTTGATAAGCATTTCATATCTTAGTGATGAAGGACTTTCTGTCTTGTTTAGGAAAAATGATTGTTCTATCCTATTGCCAAATAGACAAACCTTGTTAAAAGGTATGAGATCTAGTGACAATTGTTATTGTCTTGAGGCTAGAGGTATCTCTTGCAATGTGTCCAAGGATGAACAAATTGAGTTGTGGCACGAAAGACTTGGTCACATGAACTTTAGGGATTTAAGAATATTAGATAAGTTAAATGTTGTGCGAGGCCTTCCCAAGCTTGGGAAAAAGGTTAATGGTGTTTGTGGACCTTACCAACAAGGGAAGCAAACCAAAAGTATGCACAAAAAGGGCAAGTATGTAACCACCAAGGAACCTCTAGAGCTTCTCCACGTGGATCTTATGGGTCCTATGCAAACCGAGAGTTTAGGAGGAAAGAGATACATTTTTGTATGTGTAGATGACTTCTCTAGGTACACATGGACTTATTTCCTTAGAGAAAAATCTGAAACTTTTGACAAGTTTAAAATGCTTTGTTCTAAAATTCAAAATGAAATGAACTCCAAGATTAAAAGCATTAAGAGAATTATGAGTGACCATGTGAAGGAATTTAAGAATGCCCATTTTGAAAACTTTTGCAATATTCTAGGGATATCTCATGAGTTTTCGGCTCCTAGGACACCTCAACAAAATGGAGTTGTTGAGAGGAAAAATAGGGTTCTTCAAGAAATGGCCCGTGTGATATTGCTTAGCAACAATGTCCCTAGGAATCTTTGGGCCGAGGATGTTAATACGGCTTGCTATATAGGAAATAAAGTCTTCCTTAGGCCCACACTAGGCAAACCTCCTATGAATTATGGAAAGGTAGGAAGCCAAATGTTAGCTACTTCCACACCTTTGGAAGCAGATGCTACATTTTGAATGACCGTGATCAACTTGGAAAATTTGATGCTTCATTGACTATGCCTTGAATAGTAGAGCCTATAGAGTTTTTAATCTAAGAACTAGGACCGTAATGGAATCATCTAATGTTGTCATTGATGATACTAGGCTCAAAACTAATGACCATGAGGAGGAGGTAGATTTAGTTGATGACTCCCCTTTGGAGAAGGTTGTTGATGTCTCTAATGTTGAAAAGACTAACCTTGATGACGACATAACTCAACCTATTGATAGGATTCCTCCCTTGAACTCAAAAGAACCTGCTCCATGCGTTAGGAAACTAAATAACAAATATGACATTATTGGAGAGGTTAGTGAGGGTGTTAGGACTAGGCATCAAATGGATAATCTAATTAGCTACACTTGTTACACCTCTCAAATAGAACCTAAGAAAATTGATGAAGCTTTAAAAGATGAATTTTGGGTTCTTGCCATGTAAGAAAAGCTTAACCAATTTGAAAGGAATAAGGTTTGGACTCTAGTTTCTAGGCCCAAGAACACCAATGTGATAGGCACCGAGTGGGTATATAGGAACAAATCCGATGAGGATGGCAACATTGTGCAAAACAAGGCTAGGCTTGTAGCATAAGGGTACTCTCAAATTGAGGGTATTGACTTTGAGGAGACATTTGCTCCCGTTGCTAAGATTGAGTCCATTAGGCTTCTTTTATCCATTTCTTGTTTGCACAAGTTCAAATTATATCAAATGGATGTTAAGAGTGCCTTCCTCAATGGCTTTTTGCAAGAGGAAGTGTTTGTTGAGCAACCCAAAGGGCTTGTAGATCCTCACCACCCTAATCATGTCTATCACCTCAACAAAGCTTTGTATGGGTTGAAACAAGCACCAAGGGCTTGGTATGAGCGTCTCACCCTATATCTCATAGACAATGGCTACATTAGGGGTAGTGTCGACAAGACTCTATTTATCAAGAAAAACAAAAATGAGCTCTTCGTAGCTCAAATCTATGTTGATGATATAGTCTTTGGTTCCACAAATGACACCAAAGTCCAACAATTTGTTGATGTCATGTCTCATGAGTTTGAGATAAGTCTTGTTGGTGAGCTAAGTTACTTTCTAGGTTTACAAATTAAGCAAATGGATATGGAATTTTCATATCCCAAGCTAAGTATGCCAAAAACCTGGTGATGAAATTTGGCCTTGAAGATGCCAAACATTGTGATACACTCATGAGTACCACTTTGAAGCTAAGCAAGGATGCTAGTGGTAAAAGTGTGGACCAAACTTTATATCTTGGCATGATTGGTAGTTTGCTCTATTTGACCGCAAGTAGGCCTGATATCTCTTTTAGTGTGGGTGTGTGTGCTAGGTACCAATCGGATCCTAAGAAGTCCCATCTCTCTTCTATTAAGAGAATCATTCGTTATGTGAATGGGACATCTAACTATGGAATTTGGTACTCTTTTGACACTAATGCTAGTCTTGTAGGTTTTAGTCATACAGATTGGGCAGGAAATTGTAATGATAGGAAAAGTACACCGGGCGATTGCTTTTTCCTTGGAAACAACCTTGTCTCTTGGTTTTGTAATAAGCAAAGTTCGATTTCCTTGTCCACGGTTGAGGCCGAATACATTGCTGCTGGGAGTGGATGCACACAACTCCTTTGGATGAAGCAAATGCCAGCCGACTATGGATTGAATCAAGGTACTCTTACTCTCTTTTGTGATAACATGAGTGCAATTAATATTTCCAAGAATCCTGTTCAACATTCTAGAACTAAGCATATTGACATCCGTCATCATTTCATTAGAAAACTAGCTGAGAACAAATGCATAGTGCTTGAGCATGTAGGTACTAATGATTAACTAGCGGATCTATTTACTAAACCCTTAGATGCTACTCGATTCCAGACACTTAGTAGATCTATTGGGATTTGTTTAATGGAGTGATGAGTTGTGGTTTTTGACCCCATAAGGGGAACTCAAGCAAAGAGAGCTATTGTATACTTGTTGCATCTCATTATTTTTTAAAAAATTATGCTCATTTATTGATTGCTTGAGTAGTTTGGTTGCACTTATTATAGTATATTGTATTTTTTTCAATAAGTGTGAACTTTGCTTTGATTACAATCCATGTCATATTCATGTTCAAACAAGCATTTTTAAACTAGGAGAACTACATAGGAAGTACATATTGAATGACCTATAATTATCTCCATGACATGATGATTCTTTAATGACATGCCAATGAAAAATGATAAAGCATGAATTGATGATTGCAATTGTTGAATGCAAAATATTGTGTGAAAAAACTAGTAGACTCAAATGTTGTATCAATGTCTTTCTTTCTTTATTAGTTGAACATGGCTATTATCATATGGGTATCCTCCCGAAAAAATCAAATAGGGTGCAAAGTTGCTCATGCCATGTTTAGCTTATAAAGTTGGATATAGTGCCATTAAAATTTGATATCTATAAAATCTCTATATCCTTGCTTCTCTCATGACAAATGGTGAAATTGGTTTGAATTATATTGGAAACCTTTATCATTTGCTTTGCCAAATACCATTGTTTTTGGACTTGAATGCAACATGTCTTGTATGCAAAGCATTTTTGATTCACACATTTTCTTTCAAATAAATCTCCTTGTTTCTCTCCTATTAATAGAGTTGCATAAATGTGGCTTATATAATTATGCACCAATCTTGCATGCTCCTAGATTTCTTTGCATTGAGTGACCTGGTTGGGGACTTCTCCTTTGCCTATATTATGACAAAAGGGGGAGTAGCATTGTCCTAACATTGTGGTGTTAAGAGAGTAGCATGTGTTAGCTTTAAAGGGAGTAGTACTTGTTTGAGGGGGAGTTTACATGTAGGGGGACTAATCCGTTCAAGGGGAGCATTGCATGAGCCTTTCACGATCTCATACTCATATTATTGAATGCAATTGCTTTTGTTTTATATTCACTTGATCATCTCACATGCACTTGGTTGGAAAGTGTATTTGTGCTTGCTTTGTGTGTAGGGTTGATAGTTCTACAAGAGATTGAAGATTTGAAGTTTTTTTTTTGTTTATCTCTTTGTAATGTAGAATATCTTCCCGGTGTTTTATTTTGTTTTGTGAGGATCGATGTGAGTGGTGTTTTTGTCACGAAATAGCCAAAGGGGGAGATTGTAAAGTCTTCATTTGTTGATTGGCTTATTTCGTGAACAAATCACTTTTTTGGGGTATTATATAATGGAAGCTTAGGCTCTCAAGACCTCAAGAGGAGAAGCACCGAAGGTAAAATTCTTGTGCTTACTTGCTTTGAAGAGATAGTTGCACACACTCACAAATTCATGCATAACTTTAATTCTTATATGTTGAGTGTTTTCTTGTGTGCATTTTGATGACTCTTATTGATTTATTTGCATCTTGTAATTAAATGTTTTATGTCATGTTTGGCATTAGAATAGGATGCATTTTTCATCACTCTTGAACTTGTTGAAATTGTATATTTGAGTGTTAAAATAGGCCTTGCGCTGGTGGTGCGCTACTCGACCAGTGTACCTCACCAGCGTAACTTTCCAGTGGAACGCCGCTAGTCATGCACCACTAAGCTGCGTTGTTGCACCCACGCACAGTTAAAAAAAGTGGGCGTGCGCTGGTGGTGCGCCACTCGTCTAGCGCAGCCTCACCAGCGCAAACATCCCAGAGAATTTGCGCTTGTGTTGCGCCATTGGAATGCGTCACTCGTCCAAAGCCTTTTATAAAATTAGGTTGTGCGCTACTCGACCAGCGTACACCACCAGCGTACACAGAGGAAGCTGAAACGTTTTTTCCAAAATGACCTCACTTTGTTTGGATCTTATATATATATAACTCAGTGCTTTAAGGTCATGTATGAGTTTAGAATATCACATATTTTCCTTAGAACACATTTCAAAGGAAAAACTCTTCCAATAACTCATTTTTAATCACTCAAAGCATTCCCATGTGCATCAAAACTTCATCTTGAATCATCTAAGTTCATTTAGAGTGCATCAATGGATAGGGTTGCTTCATCACATCTTGTTTGGTACGTTATTCACTATCTTCATACAAGTTAAGTGTTTTACTTGCTAAACCTTCTCTTTTATTATTTGTATGCTCTTATAAGATTTTCTAGATACAAATTAGAGATTGTTGTGAAGCCATGATTGAGTGTTGTATTGTGATAGCTTCGTAGGATTGTTTAATCTATGTTTAGCTAAGCTTCTTGACCATGTCATTTAGCTCTTGATATCTAGGATTGCTTTATTTGTTATCTCATTATCCTAGATAAGAATATAGGGTTTCCTAGCCTTGTTTGTTCATTGAATATCATCATATATTCACTTAGGAGATTTTATCTTTTCATTGAGAAGTAAGACTTGTGCTGCTTCCGGGAGTAGGTAGCTTAAATCGCAAGCAAGATGAACTAGGTTCACTTATACCGGGATTAGGTAGTGGTGGTGGATTAAACCGGGATTAGATTGTAATTCCTTTGTCATTAGTGGATTCGAAGTTCTAGTGTGGCGCACTCCTCAGCCCGTGGTTTTTCTCATTTGGAGGGTTTTCACGTGTATTTCAAGTGTCTTTACTATTTCCGCATTTATTACACTTGAGGTATTTTTGTAACTAGATAGAGGCATTTTATTAATCTTGACCTTTAACGAAAATTGGGTAAATTTGTTTAAAATTTATTCACCCCCCCCTCTAGATTAATATATTACACACCATAATATTTGTTTCATCTGTTACTGCTCTAAGTCCTTAGTTTGATGCTTATAGTGGAGCCGGGCTTCATCCGACGTTTGTTGTGCCACCAACGTCTTTTGGTGAGCTGAAACAAGGGAATCCTAGGCAATCCGAGTCTTCTCCTAAGCCTTCTTCGCTACCGTCTTAGCCAAGATGACCATTGATTCAAGTTCGGCGCTTCGTAGCTCGGCTCTAGCAGCCCTCTTCTCCAGCTCAATGTTCTTTGTAGTGAGATCACTAAGGGCTTGGTTAGATGCAGTGGCCCTACTCTAGACATTCATAGTTCTTTTTCTCAAAGCCATCTCAGTTGCTGCATGTGTCTTCAGCTTCTCCACATACTGGCTAGCCTTGAAAGCACTAGCGGCAGAAGACTTTAGGGCCTCATCCTTCTCAACGAGCACATCCTTCAACTTAGAAATCTCAGCGGCCTATCTACTCTTCTCAGAAAGGGACCGAGATAATTCCTCTACTGCCTATAAGGGACTAACAAAAAGAAAATTAGACAGATAGAAGGGAAGAAAGATAAACAACAAAGGTGTAAAGACTTACAAAAATGTCGTTGTTAAATATCATACGGATTCGCTCAAAATCCCAAACATCCTTAGCCCCCTTCCAATACCTTTTGCCAATATATCTAGCTCCCGACGACATTGAGCAGATCATGGAAAAAGGGCCAGCCTGAGAACCGCTGGACAAAGGGAGATGAGAAAGCTCAGCGTTGGGAGCAACAAGAGGAACGGCTGGAGTGGGGGTTTGATCTGCAGTAGTTGGGGTCTCTGAAATTCCAACACCCTTCCTATGAAGGTTAGTGGGTGCAGTAACCCGAGGGCCTTCATTTTCAGGAATTTGACTTCACTGGCACATCCTGGAGGGAGAGAACTAATAGGTGCAGTAGAATGGGCACCAATGGGCTCATTCACCCCGACACCGTCTTTCAAGCGTACAACAGCTCCTACCCCTAACTCCAAAACAGAGTGAAGAGCCTGTTCCTCAGTTAGCTCAAGTAAGTCTTCATTAGCTATTTTTCCTCCTCGTCAGGATCATTATCGTCACCTTTGGAGCCAGAAAAAATGATCTGACGCCTAACAGTGAATTGCATAGGAGCCTTCCCAGGGCGTTGAGAGGGTAGAACAACCTGAACCTGGGAAGACTCAGTGGAAGGAAGTTTCTGGTTCACAACCTTAGTTTTTTTTTTTTTTTTTTTTTTTGAAGGAGGGGATGGGGAGGGATGGAGGACAAAGATGCTATACCCTGATCACCCCTTCTCTTGGATCACAGTTCTCGCGAGATGAGTTTAAAAACCGTCTCCTGATCCAACTCCTCCTCCACCCCCTCCAAAATGAAGATCAACCACTGGAGTAAGCAACTTCGGATCAACTCCAGATGCGAGACTTGCTCTCATACGAAAAGGCATCGGGAGCGGATGACCCTTCAACAGTCTTAAACACTTTATGGCTTGGGGCTCTGTCTGCCACATCTACCGTTCAGGAAGGATGACGATCACTCGTACCTACTTGTTTAGGGGGAACATCTGAGGAATAGCAACCGGATTCAAATATTTGTTCCACCAAATCTTGTTCGGGTGGAGTAAGTCCCTGAGCAACCTGATCGGTCGATGCTTTCCTACTGACTCGATTGACGTTCTTAGCTTTCTTAGCCTGATCCCCCACGATAGTGTCCACATCATATACTGAAAGAAAAAATGTCACACAGTAATCAACAATTAGTATAGAGGGAAGGCACTCACATTAGGTAAAACAATGATGACTTACATCGTTGACGACGAGTAGAGACCGCGGGAAAAAGCCCTGCATCGATCATATCCACCTCAACATATAGTGAACGACGATCCCTCGATTCCTAGGAAGTCTCGGCCGCCTTAGCAACCATGTCAGCCTGGCTCTTTGTCAAAGAAGGGGGAGTCCTGTTCCGAAGCTCAGAACTGTAAAAGTGCCTTGGAACTCTGTTCCGTGTCAGCCCCTACTAGGAGTTAGTGACAACCGTTTCGCCCCAGTCTCCTCCAACGAAGAACCAATTGTTCTTCCAGTACTTGTTCGAGGAAAGGAATCCCAAGATAAACCCTTGTGATCCTTGTTTGAAAGAGGCACGAGTTTCCCCTTGCATCCCTAGGGGAACCCACAAGCTCTGGATGTTGATTGAAGATAAAAAGTTCCCCCAATATCAAATCGACTCAGTGTGTAGAAATTGCGTATCTCTTGGGGATCGGGGGTTTCTTGGCCCTGTGTTTTTTTCCATAGGTGCCCAAAACTGATCAACACCTGGTAAGAATTGGGGGTCAGTTGGACAGGAGCAATGCCCACATCCACCAGGAATCGAGCAATAAAAGGTTGAAGGGGAATAGTAATCCCTGAGGTCATCATAGCCCCGTATATAGCGACCGCACCTGAGGGTGGATTCCATACAGCCCAATCGCTGCTACAAGATAACTTTTACACGTTGGTCAGGTCAAACTGGTCCATAAATTTTGCCAACTCAACTTCAGTCACTATGTTTATCTCTGAATCAAATGAGTAGGGATGGTCGGCATTGATCCTTAGCACCGGAGCTTGACGTTCCCGTGGTACATCCTTTATCTTGAGAACTTGGGAGTGTAGGGAAAATCCGTGCAATGGAAGAATGAAAAATTAAAAATTAGGGTTTCGGTATAAATAAAAATTTTCCCTTTTAATTATAAGAACCTTAACCCTAGATTAATTGATGTATATTAAAAAAGTATCGTACTTTTTTTTCGTGACGATTGAACTTGCGTCGAATTGAATCTGTAAGATCTTTCAATCCAATCACGAACGTGAATCACCTAGGAGTGTGGGCTTCCTTTCTTTAAATTGTATACCTGAGGATAAAAACAAACAAAATCTTCTTCTTTGTTAGTCACAATAATCCTCCAGGAGAAAAATCAAGAACGTCCGGTCACTTGTGAATTATCAATCAATTTGATTGAAACTCGCGTGAACCTTGATTCAATGTTGTACAAAAAAGCCTTCTGATGCAAAAGATACTAGTGTACTATCGAGAACAAAAATGTTCCCTCTTTTCTCTATGCTTGGCCGATTTCTTCACACAATGAGTTGGACGAAGTTTTTTTTTATAACAATAAAAAACAAATAAAAAATAACTTCTCACACCAAAAATTATATCTTGGTCGAAATTAATAGGTAGTATATATAGGAGACCAAATCCTCTCCTAAGAAGGATTTACTTGGTGGGCAAGAATACTTTCCTTAGGTGAATTTACTTAGTGACCAATTCTTTTCCAAAAAGAATTTTTTCCTACACCAAGACTAATCCAACTCATTAGTGTATTTGTGACCATATTAAAGACTTCCTAATTTGACTAGAAAGATAATTCCTTTTATTTATCTACTTATCAAATATAGTCTTTAATATAAATTATACTACCAATAATAGTATAATATTAGGAGACTTTCTCCTATTATGAAAAAGATTTTGACTTTTAATTAAATATTAATTAATTATCAAATTAATTAATTTCTATTTAATTAAATAATATATATATATAATAATAATAAAGCTAAAATATTTATCCTTTCCCGCCCAAGACCACACATGGGCATATATATTATTTTTCTTCTTTTATTAAATCCATTGAACCTTAATAAAAAGTTCACATGTGAACTAGACCCATTCTTACAAAAAGAAATAAGTTCACAAGCCTCAATACAATTCTAAATGGACCCATAAATTGGTCCGGTAGAATATATCAAGTGATCCATGCAAGTTTGTATGGATTGGGGATCATGTCGGGCTATCTAAATTTAAGCTCCAATAGACATAACCTAATCACAATCAACAAATGATTCACTTAGGTCCGATCTATTAATTTTAGTTCATTCCACTAAAGAACTAAAATTGAACTCTTAAATAAAGATAAAATTTGTTAATATTACTCATTCATACCCTAGATAATATTAATGGGGATAGTGTATCCTCGTGAAGAATACCAGTAATCGCCAAGACCTCATAGACCGCCTATAGCTCTCCAAGTTACCATATTTACTCATATGACCACATTTTGAACTTGGATATTTTGACTTGTCCAGAAGCCATGTTTCAATAGATACTATTGAAAACTTAACGTTAAGATTTAATATCAAATACCTCAAAATATCCATATGATGGTATTCTACTCTCATTTAATAAATGGAGCCTCGATGTCCATATCTATAAATGAAGTCCCCGATCGATTAACAAATGAATACCACCAAACTATCTAGGATAGACTATACTATATAATCGTACTCATTGATAGCTCAAATGATAACACTTGCAACCATAAGTCCATCATTTATCTTATGATTGAGATAGACTCTCCGATTGTCTTCAAGTGAAAACTTTTATCCATTGACGATTCTGGATAAAGTATCTCACTGTGATCCTATTCAATGCACTTAGTGCACTAGATTCATTTTCCCAAAGACTCCACACTTTAATGATTTTAGACCCATCATAAAACATTTGATCTCACTCAAATGCTAGCAAAAGAATCTACAACTTTAACAAGATAAAGACGCCCAACCTTTATCTTAAGTTGTGAATATTATTCAAGACTAACTAAAGAATTGTGTCTAACTCATACATATCTAGATGTATGAACAATTCTTCCTTTCTCATAGTCTTTTGACCTTATGATTATTTACTTTTGACAATTATAATAATTAAACTATAAATGCTATAAGATTTGTTAAACTAGAAATCACTTTATTAATATGAAAAGATTGTCAAATACATTATTATATTCTTGCTATCGAGCATAATCCCAACAGGGAGGGTATCTTCAAGTCGATCTCTGCGCGTGTAGACTCCTTGGGAGAGGCTCTAGTGGTCCACCTGGAGCTGCTTTGTTTCGACATATCTACATAAACATAAACCGAATCAGAGTTCGAAAGATCAGAAGAGAAGAAGGCAAACTCTGGGTGAGCCATAGAATAATCTACATTTAATACAGTAAGTTGATAAGAAGAAGGAAGATGATCCCAGAGAATGGACTCGAGCCTAGCAACGTTCTCATTATCACTAGCCTCAACGGCACGAAGAAGAAGTTCAAAATATTGGTGGCGAAGGGCAGGATCCATACCTTGAGTAACAATGAAGAAGAAGTGATGACGGATGAAGCGTTTTAAAAAAAATGATGAAAGATTAGAGAAGAGCTAGGGTTTCGAAGGAAAAGAAAGTTAAGGATTTTTTGCTAAAGGAAAATATCGAATCATAGAAATAAAAGTGAAACAATTCAAACAATATGTACAAGCAAATGACGTCATCGAATATATATGTGTCATCAACCGAAAGTGGGGGAAGGTGCACGAAATCCGAAAACCACGTGCCGTTTGAAATTCGAAAAGGATACATAATGATTTCATTAGCCAAAACGTGTGTGGTTGGTAACTGTATCGCATTAAATAGGCATTAATAAACTACGAGACGAAAATGATAAAGTAAATTAAACACACGCAGCCGAATGTGTCTTGCTTGCAACAATTTTTATCCGACCCCGTGTGTTTAATGGGGTATTGTTATTGGTAAAATCTGAATAATGATAAATCAGCATAACTGTCCAAAGATACTGAAGTTAAAGATGCTACGTCACCAAAAGTCAACTTTACTGAACCAACCTAAGTTAACCAAAGATGGTTTCATAATACTTGGTTGGGGTTACCTAACGATAGAGATATAACTCAACAGAAGTGATTAGATTGATCGGATAAAGATGACTCAGTCGGGATTATCGAGATGGTCGGGTTAAACCCTCCGATCGGGATCGAATCACTGGTCAAGGAAAATAGAACCTGGTCGGGTCTGGTAGATCATTGGTTGAAGCGACACATGGACATTATCAAATTCAATGCAATCACGATTCAAATACATAAAGATCAAGTCTTGCTCTAACAAGGTGTCTCCAAGCATATTCTGATAGGGAAACAAATTTCCTTATAGATATCAGAATCCAAATCAGGCAAGATGTCTAATGTGTGAAGAATGCTGAACAGGAAAGAAGAATAAAACGAGCGTCAACTTTCTTACTTGTGTCACACGAATAAGGGTTTTATGCATGTATAAATAGACCCATAATCTCATTGTAAAAGAGAGACGAAAACATAGATATCAACACATAGAAAAGATACAAGAACAAGAGAAAGAGAGAGAGATATGCTAGAAATGAGAGATTGAGTGTGTAATCGTTTTATCATAGTGATTTTTCCTCGCCGTCGCCGGCAACCGTGGATGTTTCCCTGTCTTGGGGTTTTACCACGTAAACATATGTCTTGTTTTCTCACTTTCTTGTTTTGAATTCATAACTCTATCATCAATTTGCATTCACCTGTTAGACGTGTGATTAATTCTACATAATCCAAAAATCACTGTCAACACTTACAAAAACATAAAAATCAGAAAACAAGGGTCTGTCCTGTAAAAGTTTTTCATTTTTTTTTTCGAAAATAAAAATGAAAATGAAAACAGTGTTTTTGGTTTCAGTTTTAAATTCTGAAACGCGTCTTGTAGCATATACTGAAAACTGTATTTTGAAAATGAAAACGGAAAAAACGTGTCTGGTCAGTTAACCGAAAACTCTCAAAATTTTAAATATCAATTTTGGTATTTTGTTTAATATTATTACAACTATAAACAAATTGATTACATAATTAACTAATATAATTTTTGTATTATAATTTTTAAATTAAACAAAAGTAACGCATCAAAAATTAATTCAAAAAAAATATATCAAAAAATGAATTAATCAAAACTAAACTCTTATATTATAAATAAATAATTACAATATATATATTATTATATATTAAAAACATAACTGTATATATTAAATTAATATATATATATATATTATATAATATTATATATATTATTTTATATTAAATATTATTATATTTTTGATATTACATTATATTACATAATATATTACATTATATTCTATAATATATATATTATTGTATAAATGCTTTTAGTTCTAGTTGGAAATAAATTATTCTGGAATATATATATAAGAGAGGAACTTTGGTCATTTAAAAATCTTGTCCCGTCTTCTCCTAGTTATATCAAACGCATAACAGTACGGTCAATAGTTTTATAAAATGATTTTTTTTATATAAAAAGGTGAAAAATAAAATGAAAAACAAAAATAAAAACAAAAACAAAAAACAAAAAACAAAAAAACAAGTATTTTGTGTTTTTTAAATCTTTCACTTTTAACATTGGTTTTGTTTTTCAATTTTTTTTTGTTTTTCGAAATTAAAATGAAAAACGGTTAACGAACGCGTTAATAAAATTGTTTTTTGTTTAAAACGAAAACGTACTGAAAAACAGCTTTAGGACGGAATCCAAAAAACCCCAGAAATTAAAATTGACACCACAAACAGAGGAGAAATTTACCTTCTCTCGTCTGTTGTCGCTCTCCACCTCTCTAAAGCAGAGCCTCTATATGTATTTTTATGCGTCTTGTGAAACTTCTTTCATTTTTAACTGTGTGAATACAGGCAAAAAGTTTTGGGTGTTGAAACTGTGATGCACGTAATCTCAAGTCTATTAAAACTCCTAATAAACAGGCCAGTCTCGCCCTTATTCGCCCCAATTTTCTTCGGCAGTAGTCTGATGGATGTTAGGCAAACTGCCTCCGTTAGCAATCGTCACCGATCCAACAACTTACTTAATTCCTCATCGTTTCTCACAGCCAGTTGAATGTGTCTTGACACCCATTCTTTCTTCCCAAGTCCCCACCACCCACCCGCTGATCGTCTAATCATCATCTTTTACCGGAAAAGAGCAAGACAATATTGGGGTCACATTATTTAAAGTTATCAAGTCTAAAAAATTCCTTTCATTATGAATTCCTAAAAATATTCGATCTCAATCCAGTATCATCAAACAATTTATTATCTATTTTGTTATCTCTTAAAAGTATGTACTCAATACCCAAGATATTATAAACTTTTTAATTTTTTTTTGAAAGACTCCAGTTATAAAGACTGTGTTAGTGAGTTGAAGTGTCGCAGTTGGTACGCGAATGATGATTTGCATTTTGGGTCTATGTTTCCTTAAAAAAGAAAAACTATCCTCTGATGAATTGTATAATAATTGGAGTTGCACCAATGAAAAAAAAAAGAACTTAAATAATGAATTTAGGAATAGAATCGAAGTTTTAGATAAATGATCTAGTACTCTGAATGTACTTGAAAAAAGGATTCAATTGTGTAATGATAAGACTAAACAAGAATACTTACCTAAAAAATATGATCCTTTTTTGCATGGACCTTATCGCGGAAGAATCGATTTTTTTTTTCACCCGTAACGCTAAATGAAACTTCTAGTCAAAAGAATATCAGGACGTTTTGGATAAATAAAATTCATGGTCTTCTTCTTATTAAGAATTATCCCGAATTTGAGCAGACACTAGATAAGTTTCGTATAAAATTATTTTCAACAAAAAAGTACGTTCTTTATTTCCAGAACACACACAAGAAAAAATTGATTCAGAAGATCGAATACTCATTTTGAAAAATGGCGGATATATTAACAGACTTTCAATACAAATTAATTCGTACTTCTCATCATCCAATCTATAGTTGGGATTCGTACCAAACAAAGAGAAAGACCTTATTCCTTTATACCAACACGGAACTTAGTAATTTCCAATAATAAAGAGATTTACTCGTTCTTTCTTTGAGACGAATTCAAAACTGTTCGAATTGTAAAATCGTCAATTACTGACATGGGTAAACGACCTAAAGCAATTTGATTGTAATTCAAATCATAATTAATTGTACTGGTTAAAATAATTATTTAAATTAAATTTTGAAAAAAATTAATGTTTAAAAATAATTTAAATATTTAAAACCAATTTTAAATATAATAATATTTATTTTTATTTGTTAAAATTGAAAATCATTATTTTAAAATGTTTAAAATAACATATTTTATTAATTATTAAAAAAATATTTATATTTAATCACATAAAAATTAAAATAAATTAAAAAGAAAAAATAAATAAAAAATAAAAATATAAAGTGATGGAATAAGTTGCTTACATTAGATTAAATAATCCCATCCCATACAAGTAATAGACATAGAAGATGGAGACTAAAATTAATCATATCCAATCTGATCCATGTACCGAACATGCCACCAATTTCAGTGCTTTAGATTCAGGAGGACAATTTATGCCACAGACTTTCAAATTTCAATTGATGCTGACTTAACAAATTTAAGGAGATTTAAGGAAGCATTTGATCCCTCAAAGGTTTCAAACTTAAAAATATTAAATTATGATTATAAAATATAAAAAGTGCCCTTGAAATTAACAAAATATAATAATTGGTTTATATTAAACGATACCTCTCAACTTTGAAATATTATCGGATATAATGATTAGTTTATAATTTAATATTTTTAGGCTTTCTAATAATCAATTTCAATAAATTGGAATCGGTGGATTATTAAAAACAACAACATTTTTATCTATACATCCGATTACAGTCCAGAGGAGTGGGAATGAAAATGAAAACATCTTAACAAAAGTGCCCTTGAAGTTTTGTCTAATTATATGATTTATGCCGCACCACTTATGTATAATTACAACTGCTTGCAAAATTAAAACGACAAAACATGTTAATACTTGTTTTATCTAAAACCCCTGGAAAACCTCCGAAAAACAAATGGCTCTATCTTCTCTCCAACCTCAAACCCAGTTTCGTCTTCTTCCTCCTCATCCTTCGATTACGATTTCCTCAAAACGCCATCGTTTAACACCTGTCAAAGCTCCAAACTTATCGTCGATTAATGGCGCATTTGCTTCCAGAAGAAGAGTTTCATCCGTTATCGTCTCGGGCAAAGCTTCGCTGTACACCAGAGAAATCGAACAAGTAGCAGTAGAAGCAGAAGATTTCCAGGCCGTCAACATCGCCGAAGACGTGACTCAGGTCTCTTTGCTTTTGACCCAAATTACCCTCCTTTCGTGTTGTTTTTCATTTAAGTGACTATTTTACAAGTGGGTTTGAGCACAATTCAGTTGATTCAAGACTTTTTTTTTTTCATGAAAATTAGTTTATTCAATTTGTTTCTGTTCAACTGTAAATGAAGTCTTCTTTTTTATGAATAAGTTTAGTGTGTCAGTCCAAAACAGTTCTTGACATCCATTTATTTTGGTACTAAAAGTTAATGGATTATGTTAGTCAGGCCTTTAAGGCACAAGTTAACAGTTCCAATGAAAACAAATTTGACATAGAATGCAGATGTTTTGAAAAGATATTAAACGTTAACAATTGAACTAAAGACACATGCTATTTAGAACCAAAGTTAATATAGGCATGTGAAGGCCAGCTAGATACTCAAAATGTGTTGTGTTGCCATTGATAATACTATTGATTTCTGGTTGGAGTCGTTGCGTATTATGTGTAGCACTTCTTTTGCTTTTGGTAATAATCCTTATGTTTCAAATTTTTTACTGATTTGAGCAGTTGTGATAAATTGATGTATAGTTGATTGGGGGAACACCAATGGTATATCTCAACAAAGTTACAGAGGGCTGCGTAGCAAATGTTGCTGCTAAACTTGAGTGCATGGAACCTTGCCGCAGTGTCAAGGATAGGTATCTTATTGCATTTTTCTTCGATATAGTAGCATTCAATATCAACTGTTATGCTTTATTTGTGTTTTCGACTTTTCCCTTTAAATGTATTATGTATTAAAGTACTAGTTTGTGTTGGTAATCGTCCACTATATAAGTTGGGCTTATCGATAGGACAAACATATCAAATACTACATTAGTATGTTTTGCAAGTTTTCACTCTGATTTTTCATGCAGGCATACAAGTGATAACATGTTACAAAGAACTGATGTTTTCTATTTTAATAATTGAAATTCAGAATTGGTCATGGTATGATATCTGAGGCTGAAGAAAGTGGAGCAATTTCTCCAGGAAAGGTTAGCCACAAACTTTTAGTACAACTACTTTCCAATCGCATGTCATAGATCAGTATATCTCTTAGCTATTATATACGTAATTATATATTGGTATTCTATGGGTTTAGATGTTGTGGCTTTGCGAAAGCCATGTTTTTGTTTATTTATGTACAGTACATGTTATGCTATGTGTCCTATCTTGTTGCAGACTGTATTAGTTGAGCCAACAACTGGAAATACAGGACTTGGCATTGCTTTTGTTGCGGCAGCCAAGGGATATAAACTCATAGTCACCATGCCTGCATCAATAAATCTTGAAAGAAGGATTCTTTTACGTGCATTTGGAGCAGAAATTGTTTTGACAGACCCAGAGAAAGGTCTAAAAGGCGCAGTTGATAAAGCTGAAGAAATTGTTCTGAACACCCAAAATGCCTACATGTTTGAACAGTTTGATAATATGGCTAATATGAAGGTTGTTCATGATTTATTTCACATTATTCCTTGTTTCCTGAATGCTGTTGGTTGTATTCTTAAGAATATTTTATTATGATTTTCTTCCATGAATTGCAGATCCACTTTGAAACTACAGGACCAGAAATATGGGAGGATACTGTAGGTTGTGTAGATATATTTGTTGCTGGAATTGGAACTGGTGGTACCATCACAGGCACTGGGCGGTTCTTGAAAATGATGAACAAAGATGTTCAGGTAAGAATCTTACTTCGATGAGGAACTTGAGCACATCATTTCAATATGACAAGAACTTATGTGTAGTTTGTCGAGGGAGAGAAAGTTAACAAAAAATTGAATTTGTACAAGTTTTGGCTTCATTTCCTTGAAGGGATGTGTGGGGGGAAGGCATTATATGAGCCTGCTGAGTGGCATTGTTGGAAATCTATTGCAGCATCTTGTCAATAGTTCATAACTTTGTGGATGACAGCATATAAGCTCCTAATTTGGCATCTTCTGTCTACTTAGGTAGTTGGTGTTGAACCTGCAGAAAGGAGTGTAATATCTGGAGAAAACCCAGGTGAAAGCATTTTGGTGGATCTTAATTTTATTACATTATATTCCTGAGCCTTTCCTGCTTGTAGAAAACATTACGGTCCAGCCATATCTACTTACAGCTTATGACATCTTGACACAGGTTATGTGCCAAGCATCTTGGATGTCAAATTGCTTGATGAGGTTTTTAAGGTAATGAAAATCAACTTTCCCTTCTATTACCCTTTTTATTCGTTTTTTTTTTTAAACCATATACTACGTTGCACGATCATTTTATTTTGTTATTGTTACAGGTTTCCATATTCCCATTATTCCTTACAAAAGTATCTTCATACTAGATTGGTCTAATTGTCCTCTAAGAGCTTGTACTTTGCAGTCCTTGTTAGATTTCACAGAGCATTTTATCATGTTACATAGTCTCCATTGTATATCTAATGATCGAGGAGCTCCTGTATAGAATAAACATAAGCAAAGCTCAATTCACATCGTTATACCGAAACTTTTAGTTTCTTTCTTTTACATAACTAGTTTATATATCAAAATCAAATAATTGATAATCAGTGAAACAATCAGCATTTATTTGCTAAGTGCAATAGTACAATCATTGAAATGAAATGAGAAATGAGAAATGAGATCAGTTATGCAGTTCCCACTGGGTGATTCATGCATGAGTCTCCACATATTATTATTTTCCAATAGGGTATCCATGGTCCCTGTTGGATCATGTCATAAGATCTACTGTGTACCATTCTTTTTATTGTTTAGTGTTGAAGACAATTGGCTTCTTGTACTCCTATGAAAACTCCTTTCTATTTTTTTTTTCTCTTTTTCAAATCCAAATGGACTTTCTTTGATTTTCTAGGTCATAGTGAATGTTCCATAAAGTGCCCCTCAGTCAAATTGTCGAGTCCTACTTTTATCTGAACTTTTGCATGTCATTTGGATTAACTTTTAATGGGACATTTGTTGATGTAAACCTGCAGGTCACCAGTGATGAAGCTGTCGAAATGGCAAGGAAATTAGCATTGGAGGAAGGATTGCTGGTAATCTGCAAATAACTTTTAACATGACTAGTGAAACATTATATGCCATTCTCCTTTTTATTTTAGCTATAACTATCATCTACAGTTTAGTTTGAAAGTTACAGCTGGGAAGTTGTCACTTATGAAACTAATACCATCTATCCCACCAAGAAGTTTTTCGTAACTAGTTCTCTGTTCTCATTTAAGCTGGAAGATTGTTTTCTGATGTCCAGTCCTGATTTCTTTTCTCTAGAAAGCTCATTATCTCCTTGGCAACCTCAACATTATTCATTGTTTATCCTTTCTTTTTTATTGGTTATATCACTGGATGAGTAGAAAAGCCCTTGTCTTTAGAGGTGGTGGTGTTAATTTAGTATTCCACACCTTGTTCTTTAGGTTGGTATTTCATCAGGAGCTGCTGCTGCTGCAGCAGTCAGTTTGGCAAGAAGGCCTGAGAATGCTGGAAAGCTTATCACGGTGAGGAACTTTCTTTTTAATTGCTGGCCATATTGTTAATATTAATGATCACCGGCTATATGTAAAATATGGCAATATTTTGGGGAAACCATTACTTTATTAATGTAACTGTTGAATGCCATGTTCTTTGCCATCTAAATATCACCATTACTAGAGAGGTTTTCCTGTTCACAGACACACTCTCTTCATCAACCAGGATATGGACATGCATTCTTATGTGCTGAATTGAATAGGAAATGTACATTTGAATGTGTCATTATTTCTTACCACAACTTTCTAATTTGACACTCCTTTGTTATGATATCTTCAACCTGATTGTACTCTCTGACTTACCTATTTATGGTTATTAATAATAAAAGGTTATATTTCCAAGCCACGGTGAGAGGTATATCCCCACAGTTCTTTTCCGCTCTATATATGAAGAAGTCCAAAATATGCCGCAGAAATAGTGACTTCATTCCGGACAATTTAGTACTTGGAAGTATTGAGTTTGTTTTCATCTTGAAACAGAAGTAGCCATCATATTTTTTGGTAAGTAAATAATTCAAATAACCTTCATGTATAAGTGTTATAGTAATTTTTCCTGGATCAACCGATTTATTAATATTTTTTTATCTTTTTATTCCCAGCCATTTTCGTATCAAGGCACGCCATTTCAGGTTAGATTTCAACCATTAGCGTGACATTTTTTTTTTCTTTTTCTTAGAAACGATTTCAGAGACTATACTTGATCAGTGGTACCTTTCCTATAAGTTTTATATGTTTTAAATTTTGTCAAGGACTTGTTTTCGGACGTATTGCCATATTGGTTCTGGTGTAGGATGGATTTTGTTGTCATTCAATGTTTTTACCATCTGTAAATTTATGTTTGAAACAAAGAGGTCACTGTGGATATGGAGCAGTTTACTTGCAAATTGTATAATTCCTTATTTATTTTTTGACAAATTATACACGTAGGTTTATCATCACATAATACCATTTAAACACCTTAATTAAAAAAAGTTTATATTTATCAGAGAACAGCTTTAATGCACCGATGTGTATGCTCATGCTTTGTGTAGGATATGATTCAAGTGGTGCATGTAGAATAATGGTAAACATCCGACACCCTTATCTATCACAGGTATCCAACTTGACGTGGCAGCTGACATGACACTTTCTTATTGGTCATTATATCATCATATTACCACCTTATAACATCTTTTAATCTTTTTCAAACCCTAACTTTTATCCTCATTGGCTCATTTAATCTTTAAATAAGTTTATATATAACAAAATAGAAAAAACAAAAAATCAAAACCACTAAGTAAATGAAAATAAATATTAAATAATAAAATAATATCTTTGTTTCATTTTCATCTTTGTATTTTCATCTTAATATTTTTTTAGAGTAAATCGTATTTTAGTCCCTGTAGTTTGCTTTAAACTGCGTTTAGTCCACGGTTTTTTGGAATTGTAATTTTTAGTCATTCTGTGATAGAATCCGTTAAAAGGACAGATTCTGACATGTCAGACATGTAAAATGACTCTTCTAGCCCTGATGAATGCTGCTCTCCATGAAAAGACTATAATACCACCATGGACAAATTTGAAAATTAAAATAAAATAAAATCCAATTTAATGATCAATCTAGATTAATTAATTACTATTTTTAAATAAAATATATTTTTTAATTTGTTTTCAATAAATAGAATTTATAAAAAAGATTAGTCTCCGGTGTCTATCATGGTGATGTACAGAGCAGATCAAATAAGAAAAAAAATCAAAAATTAGGAAAAAACGAAAAAAAAAACATATATTCTTCATTAATTCATATCATTCAATAATTCCCAAAAAAAAATAATTCCAAAAAAAATCGCAATAATCCCCCCAAAAAAATCCACAAATCAATGCCAAAAAATCCACAAATCTTATCTAACAACCACATTTTCTTCTTCAATCAATTCAAAATAATAATAATAATAATAATAATAATAATATAAAATATATATTCGAGATCTAAAAAAATCTCATCATCAATTAGATCCCCAAATCCCTAATTCCTAATTTTCGAAGAAGTCTTATTCTGGCTCTCCAAATTCCTAAAAATCCCTAAATTCCTAAAAATCCCCAAATCGTTTTTTACAGTCAGGTTTGAAGTCAACACAACTCATATTTTCTCTCTCTTATATCCATCTCTCTCTCTCTCTCTCTCTCTCTCTCTCTCTCTCTCTTCTTTGATTTCTTCTTTCTTTGGAAAGTCACCCTAAACCGATGAAGCCGTCTTCATCGCTGTCAATTTCCTTTATCATCTTCTGGAGCTCCTTGCCGATGGCGTTGTACTGAGGCTTGACACGATGGCGCCTAGCTCCGTTGCGGAGATCTTACCGTCTCCGTTGGCATTGAATTTCTTGAAAAATGTTCGAGCTGCTGGATTTGTAGGGTTGCCACGAGAAGAGGAAGATGAGTTGGGTTTCTTTGTCTGTTGAAAATTGAGGGAAGATCCAGAACTGGGTTCGCTTCTAGTTGTGTGTCTGTGTATGAGAGAGAGAGAGAGATCTGGGTATTTCAGATATGGGTGTGTGTTTGTGTGTGTGCGAGAGAGAGAGATATGGGTATTCCAGATCTGTGTTTTTGGCTTTTGGTTTTTCTGGGTTGATGAAGTCTGGTGTTGGGTGTTGTATTTGGGTTGATTTTTTGGGTTCTTGAAGTTTGGTTTATAGTATGTTGATGAACAGATGAAGTTTGGGTATTCCAAATATGGACGGACTCCACAAATTTTTTGTATTTAAAAGTTTTTTTTTTAAAAAAAATTTGAATAGGATATGACGTGTTTTTTTTTTTTTTATTTAATTAATTTTTTTTTTAAAATTATTCAAAATTTGTTATTTTAGTTTCGTAAATTGTTTTTAAATATTTTATTAATTATTTTAATATTATTTAATTATTTTAAAATTTAATTATTATTTAGTTTAGTAAGATTCTAAAAAATCTGATGTTAATTTACCTTTCTACCCCTGTTGACTCTCTTTGACTCGACGGAACCCTAGGGACTACAATCCATATTATCAGAATAATGATGGACTAAAAATTACAATTCTAAAAACCATGGACTAATCGTAGATTAAGATAAACTACAGGGATTAAAATACGATTTATCCTATTTTTTAAACATATCATACCCTTTATCATCCAAACAAACCATTCATCGTCTCAGTTACAAGAAATGGAAATATGCTCCAAGGAGCAGATCAGTCCTTTGTGAGTAGCAGATGTCCATATCAACAATGTCGTTCGGGTTGCAGAAGCTTTGATGAGAACCGCGCAAACTTCAAACTCCATTAATTTCCTTTATTTTGATAAAATTTCTACTTGATTTTTCTGTACTACAAAAATGGTATCACCATCTTCAACAAAGAGCAGATATCCATTTTGTTTTTTTGTTTTTGTTTTCATTTGTTTCTTCTTCGATTTTTTTTTTTTCAATAGTAATGTTTTTGGGTTGTTTTTGGTTATGTTGAACTGTTAGGATATGTGTTTTGATGGTGTTATTATTATTATTTTTTTATTGATTTGGAATTGTAGTAAAAAGAAGATTTGAATCTCCATTAATGGAGATTCGGATCTCCATTAATACAGATCAACAATGTAAAATGGAGATCTGGATCTAATTTTTTTTAACAACAGCAATTGCAACTTCTTTCTGCCAACCCATATTCGATCTATGAGAAGAAGAAATTATTGCATTAGAATTAAGAAAGTAATATAAGATGAGCAGAGCTTGTTGGAGAGGGAGACCAGATGACGACTTGGAGAGGGAAAGTATATGAGGCGTTGCAATGAGATGATTTTTGTTTTTTTTGTTTTTTTATTGTATGTAAAATTATTTACAAATTAAATAGATTTAAAAATTAGGGTTTGGAAAAAAATAAAAAGTTTGATGATATAACAGTTGATATGAAAGTGAAATGTCAACTGCTGTATCAATTTGAATGTAAAAAATGGATAAAAGTGTGAGGTGTATACTTTAGGATATGATTCTAGGGGATTGAAATATATTAAATATTTAATAAAATTGTGACACACACCAATCAGGTTGACTCATATCGTAAGCAAATGTTGTAATGTGTAGATAAGAAATAAATGGTGATATTTGATGACCGCTATTGGCTTTTGATTAGGCTTTTGTAATCGGAGTATTTTAAGTTCTAGATTTGCTTCTATCATGAGCGGGATGCCCTTTATTTGTTTCTTTCCTTATTACGTGTCTCTGTATTTTTTTTTCCTTTACAAATATTTGTTTTATTTTCTTTATTTGATCATGAGCTAGACTTTTGTTTGTTTGCTTATTATATGTTGAATTTTTTTCTTTACAACCAGTTAGTGTCTGTCAAACCGGGACTTTCTGATTAAACAATGCATGGGTGATGTGAATATTTATTTTCAGAAACAAGATTTGATCCGATTTTAGGGTATAATTGGTTCGGATAATAAATTCCCAGACAAAGAACCGTCGGATCCGTTCTCCATAATTCTAATTCAAGGCTTATTCTAATTCTATTTCTAATTCATAAGCCTACGAAATAAATTAGGTTTATTTTCTTCATTTCTTTGTTACGATTACCAAATCAGGCCTTCCACCATCTCATATGCTCATAGCAAACGTTCAAGATCTGGTTGCTATTATAGAACAATGTTGATTCCCTTACAATTAATGAAATTGACAACCAGTTGTATTTTTTATGAGTTGATGGTTATGTTTTAAGACTTTGCCTATGACTATGTTCTTATTCAAACTGGTTGGCTTTGTCTGTAATCAAACCGGATGCTTTTGTTTTATTTTTGAATTTTGAACTTTACAATTAAGTTATCTCTTTTGAAGAGTATTTTTTTTTTTGTTGAAAATTGAAGAATGAATTGTTGGTATTTGTTTATTTTATGTTAGTAATTTGTTTGTTAATTTTACAATAATTATTTGTTTTTTTATATATAATTTTATGAATGATTTTAGTATATTAAAAACAGTTTCATATGATTAGATGTGTTGGATTGGATTGATTGGATTTAAGAATTATTGGATTAAATCGAATCGCCTTGTAATTTTTTCGATCCCTTTGGATTGGATTATATTTTTATTATGTAAAATCCAATGGATTTGATACTCCGACAAACGTCAGAGAAAACTTTTCACACGCTGATGTTGAGAATCGCTACAAGTGTGGAATGAGAGCTTCACACTATTTTTTTTTCGATTCATGAATCATACCACCAAATCTAACAGAAGCTTGGTAATCTAGCTGTGGTTACATATGAAGTATACAACAAAATTGTATGCTTTAGAAGGATAAATTTATCAGCATATATTTAGCATTTATCATAATTAAGTTCCATTAATTCTCTTTTCCAATTTTTGTGCTTTACTCATGGCCACAGTAAAAATGGCAATGAACAAGAGGATTTTAAATTAATTTAGAGTGGTCCTGTAATCCTGTTTAACATGGAATAATTTTTATTTATTTAAATTCATATGGATGTAATTAATTAAATTTGCTAAGTAACCACTATACTATACCAACAAGATTTAAGCATCATATAAATCCAAACAATGATGTTAATTTTTTTAATATACCATCTTACATGCAAAACCGATGAGTTCATCAAATTGATTCAGTTCACATAAGTATATACATATACATATTTAGATATCAAATACAAAATAAATATGCATAGCATATGCATATGTAAGGATTCGAATCTATGGATGTTGTTAAATCTATTTTTTATACTCTGTTAAAATAACCATTATACCAAAAAATCTAAGCTTGTAATAGAGGCACTGATATGATGCCTATGACTATGAGGAAATGGCATCAATAATCTAGCCTACCCATGTAATTAATTTCTCTTTCAAGAAAATTAATATTTATAGTTGATTTGCTGTGTGAAGAAAGAGATCAGACTGTGGTAGAGTAATAACTAATTGATGTTGATCGAGATAGACAGGATACAATTTAAATTTGCATTCAAAGCAGTGGGATCATCTAGTAATAACTATCATGATTATTTTCTAGATTACAATCTTCTAGTTTTTACTAGAAAAACATAGTTATTGATGTATACATGCCACGTGATGAGGAATCACTTATTTGATCGATTTTCTTTACGACATGACATACATCCATCGATTTAATTAAATTCAATTAACGAAACGTATTTAGATTTTCTCATGTTTATACGCTACTGTTTGAAAATTTAATTATCAATTTGACTTTTTGCAATATATAGCCAATCATAAACAAAGCTAATAAAGCTGCACTGCTGTTTTCAGTTAACGTTGTGGATAATTGCCTACTGTCCAATTTCAACATCAAAATTGTTGGGGGGTTTTTGCATGGTTGATTGTTGTGGTCCCTTTGGAAATGCTTATTTTTTTTTTTAAATTGATTTAATTATTATTATTATTTGCAATGAAAAAAGGCGAATTCAGGAGAATCAGCAGGCATTGTATTTCATATACATGACATGTTGACAACCATGCAATCTTATGTAGAGTCGATAATATGTTATAAAAATACAGTGCACAAAACCCACTGTTAACAACAAAATTTCGTTAACTAAATTCTATGAGATGGTCTTTTGTAGGTGTGTTTGGTACAGAGATGAGACAGGATAAGGGGGGACTTGACTGGATAGGACAAGACTGGATATGCTGTTCTATGTTGTGTTTAGAAGGTTTAGACAGAACCATAAACTGTACTGTTATACGTTTGCTATGACTGAGACATGACCGAACAAGAGATTCAAATGACCAGAGTACCACTCTTATATATATATAATAACATAGACTATAATATTATATAATTATTATATATTAATATAGAATATTACATGTATTATAAATAATAATTAATATTAAAATAATAATAATACATATTAATATAATATGTATTAATATGTATTATTAATATATATACATATATATAATTTAAAGAATATGAGCACGCGGTCATCGAAACTTGTCTATCTACGTTTAATGCAGGTAGTATTTCCTTTACATACTACCCCAATTTCAACATTCCTCTCAGAGACCAGAACCTCCACAACTGCCTCAAGGTTCAACTCCAAGTTTTGGGTGCACCTATGATACCCAATTCTTATATGGCGACTCTTTACCATCAGATCGCCTACAGGCTCCAAGATCATGCACTTGATCTTCCCATCCCAAGTCACACTGGAGACACCATCTTCATTAAAGCATAAAAGGAAGACGAAGTCCCCACCATCATCCAGATTTCTAAACAGCTTCCCAGAGAAAAACTTACGGAGATCATGCCTCTCAAATGGATCACCACTTATGAGAAGACTTTTCAGAATACCACTCCGGTTATCGCTTCTGACACAAAATTCACCAAGCTATCTGATGGATCTATCCAGACCACTTATGAACCAATCTCCACTTCCACTGTAGAAGATTCTGCTAGCACACCGCCAGTTTTTCAGATCCTCATGATCCGTCCGGTCATCTCTGAAGAAGATATCCCGTTACACAGCTTCGAAGTTTACGGGTCCCCAATCTACACTGATAAAATCAACGGACATTTTATATGGGATGTTGATCCAGATATGTGCGATGCAGACTGTGAATGCAATACTTATTCAAAAATCATGAGATCTTCCTGTAAGCCAGATCCTCTCTACCGTAAACCAGGTCGTCCAAACAAGCCATAGATCGGTCTACATCCTATCAAAAACAAGCCTCTTCCTATCTACGACAGGGCTCTTCAGATCCTTAGATCTGAAGGATTATTATGAGCAAATAGAACCAGAAAAATCCCTGGCACCTCTTCCGGTACCTATACCTTGCTTTATGGCTTCCAGCTATGACAAGGATTTCCCCCCTTTTGAACCATCTTCCAACTCTGAGAAAAACCTGTTCTCTGGACCTTTCATACAATCAACAGAGATTCTTCCTGACGGATCCCACAAATAGCCCTCTCAGGCTGAACAAGTCCTCAACTAGCACTCTCAAAATGCCAGAGTGCAGAATAGAGTTCTACACTCTATTGATCGGAAGATTGACCAGGTATCCCATCATGTTTCTCAATATGATCTTCATCTTTAACATTTGGATACTTCTTTGCGCAACATGTACACAGATCTACAGTCAAGAGTTGCTAGATTGGATGCTGATCTCCATCAATACATCAACAAAGGGTATTTTGTCCCTGAATTTGACAGTCTAGAAAGAGAAATTCGGCAATTAAAGGACTAGTTAGAACAGATAAATCAGGATCACTTCATCAGCACACCTTATGTGCCAAAGCCGTATCCCTATTCTCTATCCCTGCTATTTCCTACTCAATCTCCCCCACATGCATCTAGACCTCCTGATCACTCACAATTTTTCAAATCAACTGGAGATCTTTTTAGAAAATATCCCCCCCATTTCATCACCAAAGCAATCTGACAGACCGTCTTCCAACAGACCTACCCGACCCTCTAAAAGATCTTCTCCCCATAAGAAAAACTTGTCTGCCCCAGATCATCATAAGCACGCCTTCTATGCTTCTTATCAACCCATTTCTTTTCTGAAGAGACCTCTTCAACTGAAACCTCCACTATACCATCTGAGTCTTCCTCCGAATCTCACACCTCTTGGGAAACGTATTCCCTAGCTTTGACCGAACAATCATACCATGAGACTAATCCATCTGATTCAGATACTATTGCAGATCTCTTTCGAATCTTTATGGCAACCAGAACAGATCCTCACCCGTCGACTCAGACAGTTGACACGCCTGAAGCATCAGATGAGACTGATGAAACATCTGATAAAGCTACACCTATAGTGGAAGAATCGCTCGAACAAAGGCCCCAAACTCCTACTCCCAAGCCTATAAATGGTCCTTAGTTCAATTTAGAAGACTTCACTCCTCGTCAATGGAGACGAAAGATGTATGAAATGAGCGTTTGGCTTGACCTTCAAACTGGAAAACAATACAGAAACCATCTTAAGAGAGTTTGTTTCCAGATTCACTAGATCTCTTAGAGATTGGTATCAACCCTTGGAGAATACCGATAACTCCAGCTAGTTCGATGTGGCTCAATCTCTTAGGCAATAGGGATTATTTTCTAAGAATTCCTTAGCGACGCCTCTCAGTTTTACAAACAGACCAGACAGAAATTCTTCAAAATGCGTTGCTGCTCTCTTGATAGAAAAGACAAAGAATTTCATTACAGACGCATGTCTTTCAGATACCATGCCCTCAGCAGAATCAGTGATGAGAGTTTGAGACAAGTATACTTGAACTCTATCCCTTCTGAACTTCAAGGTGAACTCCAACGAGCAATTGAACTTTCAAATAGGTCCCTTCGAGACAATTTTATATTTTGAGACCAAATTGGTGGTGAAGATCTGACCATCAGCTGCTAGAAATTCATTATCTTCTTTTTTCCATGCATCTAGAGGCATGACCTTTGGATTCATCATGGTGGAATGAACGCCTGTATCAAAGTAGGCGATAACAGGGATAGGCTTGGGGTATTTTTCTACCAATATTTGGACTTGAATC
The DNA here is from genome assembly GCA_032871835.1 of Dipteronia dyeriana. Lineage (NCBI taxonomy): Eukaryota > Viridiplantae > Streptophyta > Magnoliopsida > Sapindales > Sapindaceae > Dipteronia > Dipteronia dyeriana. The sequence goes on from CM065302.1 coordinate 36,984,641, forward strand.
TGGGGACCTACTGATAGGTCACTTCTATTTGTTACTTGATATGCTTCTGAAGGAAGATCAGATTCTGAATAATAAAAAAATTCTAAGGAGTCTCTGGAGTTATCAGAATCTTGGAGGATAACAGTAGTATGTGGAATGACACCTTCCTGTAATGAGAAGATAGATTCAATATCAGCATCAGAGGGAGCTTCATCAACAATTCGTTTGAGCTGTTGAATGAGCTTTGCTGATTTTTCTCTCTTGTTAGGACATTTCTTTGCAAAATGTCTTGGTTACTTGCAGGCAAAACATTTGCCTGATTTATTCCAGAATCTTCTATCCTTTTTTCGATAGTATCTATATTTTCTATTCTTTATGTTGCTGGAAGAGACATTTTCTTTGGCAGGTTGTCTTCTGGAACGGTGATAGAGTCTGCAATTGCAATGCTCAATAGATTTGCATTTGAGATGATATGAATTAGACAGTTTATAGTATCTAACATACTTCATGCCTTCTCTTATAATTTTTAAGAAAATTCTTTGCATATCACAGAGTTTGTCTAGGGCAGTAAAAGTGAACATGTGTCTCACAGTGAAATCGTATCTGGAGAACCAATCTTTGAGCCTCAACAACTGAGGGTTTGGAGGAATCTTGTTACGGAATTCTAAGATTTTTGGGAAGGATGAATTATCCATTTCCACGATGAAACTTTTGGTCATGAGAAGGAAATCAAATTTGGAGATGCCATTTTTGACTGCAAGGATTTCTTTATAGACCGTATGATAGTGTTTTTGAGCATCCTTGAACTGACCACTAGCATGACCACAATAATGGCTTTTTCCATATTTCTCTTCAATGATGATAATGCTCCAAAAATGATCACTAGCATCTATTTGGAGGATGAGTTGTCCAGTAGAAGGTATGTGTAAAGGGAGTGGTTTCTAAGAAATGCTTTTGAGATGATCAACTGCTTCAGAATGATTAATATCCCAAGGAGGTGGGTTTTTCTTAAGAAGACTGAACAAGGTTGTGGTATAATGGCTGGCCTGTGGGATGAAATCTCTAATATAGTTAATGATGCCGAGAAATTGCTAGACCTCATTTTGGGTGAGGTTTGAATCAGGAAAATTAAGTAATTGCTTGGCCAGATGAGGACCAGGGAGATATGTCCCTTCATTTATTTGCATGCCAAGGAAATCAATTTTAGTAACACCTATTGTGCTTTTCTTTGCTTTCAAATTTTCCAAACACGCCATTAAAGTCCAATGTCCTGAAACATGCTCAATCACACAAATTAAATACCTGAAAATGCTCAAGAAACAAGCAATTGATAGACGGAAAGGGAATTAAAACATATATAAATAATGACCGATCACTTGGATGGTGTTTTCTAATTGCAGCTCAGATGCCCATATGGCAATCTTTTTAAGGGATTGTCTTACCTGTCAGTGACATGTACATTCAATAAAATACACATATAACAACTAGGATTGTAAGTTTCCGGATAGTTGAGCAAGGAGGTCTTGGCTAGGATTGTGAAGATCCGGATAGTCAAGCAAGTAAACTTCCTAGAGACATCTGAAGTGTCTTGGATAGGAAGTAGGAAAATCTTACATTAGTAAAAGGCCTGAGGGTTGGATATGAGGAATATCCAAGAGAGGGTGTATCATGTGAAGTGGTCACTTTTGAGGGTGTACTTTTATCCAACTAGTGAAAGGTGGTGTTGCCAGTGGTTGTTGAATCAACCCATGGATGTTTCCTCTTCAGAGGTTTTACCATGTAAAAAAAAATGATATGTCAAATGTCTCTATCCTTGTCTCTTTCATTTTTTGTATATGTGATTTTTTAATTTTGTTTGGATCTTTATTGGTTGATATCTTTGAAGAACAATATCTTTGGATAAAAGTGAGATGCAAACATGTACTTCAACAAATTAGTGCATATCATTTATTCTTGTAAATATAGTTATTCTTTAATTGGTACCTGTATATGAGACATATATAAATGAATGCAAGTACTTGATGATTTATGTTTTAGTATAAACTCTTCACATGCAAATTGTAGACTATATGTGACTATACAAATTGAACATACATTTCAATAGTATATATGTGCTTGGATATGCTTAAT